>JAXQQM020059548.1:0-436845 GCA_034641835.2 Pinus albicaulis
ATTTTTTAAGGTTCCATCTTTCCACTCCTTAATGATAGGTTTAATAAAATAATCAGTTCTTAATGAAGGTGCTACCTCCCCATTAAGTTATAATCTTCTGTTCCCACATTTTAAGAGTAAAAGATAGCATCTCAAGGCACTGGGGCTGCTATAAGTGAAATTGTAAGTAGATAGATTTTGATGTTCGGAATTTCTAAGTGACTGGTGTGGACTTCTTAAGCCATGGGTGGTTATTAAGCATGGAGTTAAGCTTGAACCCTGGGGTTTTCCAGTTCATAATTAAGATAAAATCTATTCAATGGTCAGAAATTGAAAATTCAGAAGTTGCGTGAAGAGAAACACAGAAGAAGCACCTGGCTAATAGTCTTGGAGAAGAAAGTGTACCCGCAACAGAATGAGCATCGACTCATGCTCAATTTACAAAGGCCAAAATTATAACCAGTATGTATGGTAGAAGCTGGGAGAACCTGATAAGACTGACCATCCTGGGCAGAAAATGGTTTAGGAGACACCTTGGAGAAGACAATTGAAGAACCAGTAGGAGAATAGGACATCTTTATCTTATACAGGTTTGCAACAGGATATTTATTCCCTGATCCTTTATCTGAATCATGGCTCTTCACCGGAGAACAACTTGTGGTTATTGACCTAGAGGTAGAATGAAATCGGTGTGTCAAGCTTCTGGGAATAAATATATTGAGAATAAAAGGCTTAGTATTTTCTCCCTTACTCTTACTTGACCCATTTATATAGCTTCCACTTGTCTTCCTCTTGTCCTGCTTTCCTGAACTCCTCTCCTCTGCTTTATGTTTTTCTGTTTGCACTTCCTCATTTGATCTCTTCTGCATGGCAGCCTTCTGCTCCACCAGATCACTGTGGGACAATTTATAAGCTGATTCAGGCATTCCTTCAAACATTTTCATGAGCTAGCTAAGATAACATAAGTAACAAGAAGCCAACAAACATTCACAATTAATTATCAAGTTAAGAGAAATCTACCCTAATCTACAAGCATCTTGATTTCTCAACATGGTATCGGAGCTAGGTTGAAGGAAAGGCATATTGAAGATAACAGTTTGTTGGCTTATTTTCTTATCACTGTGGCTTTTTAAGCAAAGTATCATACAAATTTTGTGACATCCTTTCCTTAAAATATGAATTGAAAGAGGCACAGTACCTCTGTGATTCAAGTTGAAGAAAGACATCAATATTCCTGTGAACCGAGCTCATCAATAAAGGAAGGACCGAAATACTTAAGGGCTAGAAAAAGAGACCTATAATACATGCAAAGACTCTATGGCATTATCTCTGTAAATCAAGGATGAAATTCATATCTCTGTTGTCGACAAAATATTTGGCATAGGTACACATATTTGAGTCTCTATGTTGATTTATGAAGTAATTTTCCTGTACTAATGTGAATTTCAGAGGCACCTTCTCCTATGATAAGCATAAAATTCACTATCTTGATAATCTACAAAGTACTCAAAGAAAAAGCAAATGGCTTATATGAAATCAGTTAAAAGAAGACAACCTATTGTGACAATACTTTCAGTGGCAATCTGAGCATGACTGTGCGCTCCTTTCTGAATCAAAAAGACCAAGTGTATTCATGATATTTGTATAGTTTGAGTAACAAAAATATTGTAGCTGACATCTATTACTGCTGAGTTCAAAGGCTAGTCTGAGAGTATGAACAAGTCCAAAATTGCCATAATGATTGAAGCAAGTTTGTTTGGGAAAAAACAAATATCTGAGGTACTGTTCTTAGATCAATACAAAAAGGTTCTGTGACACTTCTATGAGGTATCTGAAGCTTACTATAGCAACAAATATTTGAAGATTCAAGGCATCAATGATGACACCAACATGAAACGATACAAGGTCTATCTAACACTATATAAGGCAGCTCGACTCATTTGGGAGACTATCCATCTTTGACATCTAAAAAGACCATCATCTTTGTAATCAATGCGAATCTGTGGCACTGTGAGACGAAGGATAGAAGTGTATTGTGATCTGAAGTTAAAAGAAACCAAAACCATGTGGATCATCTCTGAGGCATTTAAATGTACAAATGATGAACTTAAAGACATGCAAACCAAGTCTTATCTGTGACATAAAGGACTGAGCATCTCTATACCTTTGTGCAAAATGAATCAAAAGTTTGTGATCTACTCTATGCTACAGGACCAAAAGACTAAGGTACATAGTCTATAGAAGGGACCAAAATCATCACTGTGAATAAAAGCCAAGATTCTGATCAATTCCAAGTCTGAAGCTGCACTTAATGACAGAATTTACATTTTTGAAAATTCTGAGCATCTCTATGACAAGTAGAACATGTATATTTGTGATCTGAACTATACAAAGACATACAAAACTTTTTGAATCATCAAGAAACAGAGTTTAGTGGCATCCTATGCGAAAACCTGAGGGATGCTACTTCGTGACAGAATTTATTATGATGATATAAGGCCCATCTCTGTGACACTAGAATATGTAGCCAGTAGCAGCATTATATCTCTTCGTAAGGACTATGAGGATATAGGGAATCTGTGATTTATAATTTTATAGCAGGAGGAAAAAGGGCACATCCAATTAAGGTCAAGAAGAATCATCTCCTCCTCCTGAGAAAATTCAAAGTGAAGTTCCTAAGAGAATTCAGAGTACTACAGAAACATCAACTTTGAAAAGTTCAGATTATGGTATTTCATGCTAGACAACAATTGTGAATGTTCCAATGCCTTTGGTTGAACTTGTGAAGTTTCCAACATGCAAGAAACAAATTGGATAGACATTATGATTTGAAGTTACAAAATCTCAAAGATCAAAATTATATGGGAAAGAGGATCCTCATATTATCCTCGCGTCAACCTATTGAAGATCAAATATGAACCCTTTGCATGAGCCCTTCTTCATTTCCTTGGTGGTAACAGTTTGGATTTTGCACAACTGTAAGCTAGACTTTGAAGACGCCATGAATGTAATGGCACTTGAAGTTCCAAAGAAAATGGATTTGAAGACTTCAAGACCCTATCGAAATGTATGTGAATTTGATTCCCGAGAGATTCCTTCAGTGGATTTGATCAAGAACCTCCAAGTCCATCCAACAGCTTACCCTAATGTCTTCATCATTATAGACATAGTAGTGTTGGACATTCGTGCAACAAGGGAATGTTGTTGTCACGCAAATGGACATCAAATATGGACACATACAAATGAATTTCTCATATACTACCATCCTAACTCCTTTTGTTGAGACAATTATATTGTACAAAGAACCTTTCAGTGAAAACCATGTTGAATCCCAAGGAAACTTGAGAACTATTTCACTTGTTTGGAGGAAAGCATGGGATCATACACTGTACTTGCAGCAGAGCTAGCACCAAGGACAAAATTTACAGAATTTACATTTGTGAAAATTCTGAGCACCTCTATGACAAGTAGAACATGTATATTTGTGATCTGAACTATACAAAGACATACAAACTTTTTGAATCATCAAGAATCAGAGTTTAGTGGCATCCTGTGCGAAAACCTGAGGGATGCTACTTCGTGACAGAATTTGTTATGATGATATAAGGCCCATCTCTGTGACACTAGAATATGTAGCCAGTAGCAGCATTATATCTCTTCATAAGGACTGTGAGGGTATAGGGAATCCGTGATTTATAATTTTATAGCAGGAGGATATCGTAACACCATCCTCCACCCTCCACATAAATTTTGCAGTAAATAAAATATCAATCCCAATAAGATGGATGAGCTCAACACTCTGAGCACATTAATCTTTCTCTCATTATTCTGAATCAACCATGAAATGTAGTGTGTGAATAGGTAAGAACAGTTTTCAAACAAGGAGCCTCAACAAGAGAGCATAGGTTATTCAATAACAAAGACAACCTGGAGGACTTCATGGACATAGAAACTAAGAGAAATGACTTGCCTCCATATGAACAAGCCTGTTATTTGCACCTGGTCCAAATCCCCTGTGTAAATGGTAAGCTGGAGGGCTTCCATCTAAACAAACTGCAATTAACAATGAGCTACATAGTTACATTCCAAAAACATATAACTGAAAACAGAGATCCTATGTAAATGGTAACCTGGCAGGCTTCTATCTAAACAAGTGTAAGACCATTGATAATCAGGGATTTGGTGAAACTGCCCCACTCCACAAAAAAAGAACCACGCAGGCCCAAATCATAGGCGCTTTTCCATCTTCCAGCTGTGAACAACTCTGAAGGCCGTCGGCCCGCCTTAGGAGATATTCAGTCCTTAATTGAGCTTTACATCAAGGTTTGAAGGCTCAAGTCCACTTTAGGCTCGGACATCAAAACAGGGACCACATGCTTGGACTTCAGTCTTATGAAGAATAATGAAGGAGCATTAATGAACAGTGAACTTGAAAGGGTGTACAAGTGAATAAGATCTTGACAGTGGGCATATTAGAGCAGATTGTTGACCAAATATTGAAGTATTTGGAGCGCCATGTGAAGACACTCTTGAAGCACCTTGTGAACACTTTCTTGGGGAGTTCTTGAAAAAGCCTTTGAAGAGGCTTAGAGCAGGTGTAGAACTTGGGATGGCAATTGAAGACACCTGCTCTAAGTGAAGAAGATCTTGATAGTGGGCATATTAGAGCAGATTGTTGACCAAATATTGAAGTATTTGGAGCGCCATGTGAAGACACTCTTGAGCGGGCCAAGGCGATATTCAGTCCTTAATTGAGCTTTACATCAAGGTTTGAAGGCTCAATTCCACTTTAGGCTCGGACATCAAAACAGGGACCACATGCTTCGATTTCAGTCCTATGAAGAATAATGAATGAGCATTAATGAACAGTGAACTTGAAAGGGTGTACAAGTGAAGAAGATCTTGACAATGGGCATATTAGAGCAGATTTTTGACCAAATATTGAAGTATTTGGAGCGCCATGTGAAGACACTCTTGAAGCACCTTGTGAACACTTTCTTGGGGAGTTCTTGAAGAAGCCTTTGAAGAGGCTTAGAGCAGGTGTAGAACTTGGGATGGCAATTGAAGACACCTTGAAGGTCGTGGAGATAATGTTGAAGACCATGACGCATTAGTCATCATGAAGTAACCTTGGAGATCTTTGTTTTGGGTACCATGAAGAACAATGGAGACACCTTCTTAGGAGCAACTCTTCCCTAAGAAGTTTGTGAAAGTTAGCATAGAGGTTTGCTACATTAGAAAAGGGTCCATTCTGGGCACTTTTCTTAGTAGTAGAGGACATCCTGGACTTGAAAGGGTCCATTCTGGGCACTTTTCTTGGCAGCAGAGGACATCCTGGAAATGAAGCTATTTGTCAAGATATTCCCTTTGTTATATTCATGAGTATGGAACATAAAGAAGTATCAAGACCTTTAGTATGGACTCTGGAGCACCTACTTCTCTTTAAGGGTATTCATCAGTTTTCATGTTAGATGAAATGATACTTGGGAGCACTTTGGCAAAGGATCATAGAACCAATACTGCTCTAAGAGTATGACTGGATTGCTAAGGAGCAAAAACACTTGAATTGCAACATGGTGTGACTCGTGTCTTTGGATAAGAATCAAGTGCAAATGCTTTTGAAAGCCACTGGAGCAACTTCAACCCTTACACTAGTCCAACTCATTTGTACCAAATAAGAATAACTAAACACTGAAGGATAATATAATCTGAGAGCAAAGGAAACCAACAATATAAATTCTGGAGCAAACTGGTCATTTGCACACAAAGATATACCTGCGAGATTGCCACATCTCCAATGGAAAAAGAACTTCTACTCAAACCATTTCTTTTGGTAGTTATCTCTAGTGATGCCCCTGTACATGGAGAACCTAAATTCAATAGATTAGGAATGCTATAATAATTCACAGAAGTTGGGCATGATTTTTGTAAGGATAAACCACAAAAAAGGGGGTTCTCATGTCCTTAGAGCTCCTAAAAAATGCACATGTTGACCATGCCAAAGGGCTCCATACACTACTTGTCTTCATAATGGAGCACTCGAAATAAGGCTAACAAACTCCATCAAACTTGTAATAGATACACAACTCAAAGTGGGAGTACTGCTAAAAGATACTCGTGTAGATATGTGCAAGGTAGATCAAAAGTTGTTAAGACAACTCCATTTTTTGGTAGGGAGTCCATTGTTTGTCTACAACCACAAGTTAAGTGGACATCATCTACAGCTAGCTGGTAAGGAAGGTCAGGAGAGAGATACACAACTCGTGTAGATATGTGCAAAAAAGATCAAGGGTTGTTAGACAACTCCATTTTTTGGTGGGGAGTTTCCTCAAAGTATGAGCTTATCTTCCAAACTCTATAAACCACACAAAGATTTTAGAGAACCTACCTTAATAATGCACTCTTTTTCCACCTTAAAATCTGTCATTGATTGTGTCATATTGCCTGAAATAACTTGCATAGTAAGAGAGTTCATCCTAGGGATTTGTGTGATGGATGAGTTAAGGGGTCCTTAGATCTCTCAATCTGGAATGTTTTCTTGATTTTTTTATTTTAAACAAACCTTATTCCAGGCAAGGCATTCTCCAAGATGGAAAAAGAACTTAGTTTTATAGATCTAAAAGCATACCTTTCAGCTATTGTTTTGATGATCAAGACAATCTATTGGATCTTCCCACAAATTGATCTGCAAATTGTAGCCACATCATCATATCCCTATAGTCTCCTGCATTCTGAATTTTAATGTTGTCTCAGTAAATTTCTGTTGTTATATGTCTCCCAATCGTGCTACAGGTCTAATCTTCATAGCAAATGCATTGTTTTTCTGCTACAAAATCTGACCTATAAAGAGTTGAGTGTCCCAAAGTAATACAGTTACTATTCATGCTTTCTATGCTGCCAAACAGTCACAACGACAAGAGTCCTCCCTAGTGGAAATTGTTGAAAAGTGTAACAAGGTTGGTCTTCATATTCACTATGTAATTATGTATTTTATGTAAAGAAGAAGACAAAGGTAATAAAATGTATTTTGTACTTGCTTCATGGGTTTCATGAGCAAGATTTTATTATAAGTTAAATAGAATTCTTCTTGATGTCTATCTAGGGCTTTCTCTTCTAGATAAAAATGTAATTAAGTGTCATTTATATATGAAGGATCTAGTCAAAAGAGATGCTCCAAGACCTTGCAAAAGAATTCGTAAAAGGATGGCTTGAAACTGACTCAACTCAACACTGGAGATGGATGATAAAAGTCAGCTTATATGCAGCTACACATCGGCCTAATTATCAGCTGAGAAGTCAGCCTTCTAGCTGACTGTATGGTTGGCCTAAAAGACTTGACAAGTGCACTATATATATACACACCTCTGTGGTTTATTTGAGTAAGATTTTGGTGAATCTCAGAAATAGAAGTGTGGGCTTTTCAGAGATACAGTGTGGACTACATATGTGACTAAGTGCGGATTTTCTTAGTAATATAGTGTGGATATATCTGAGCTGGAATGCGAACCTTTGACAGCATCTAATGGAAACTTAAGTTTGAAAAGGAGGCATATATACTTGATGACAAGAAATATATTAAAGAGTTGAGGTCTCTAGAACAGAAATGCCACCATTGACTGAAGCAGAAGTGCAGATAACCTGAAGCAAATTGCGGATAACTTCAGGAGTGATATATATGCAAATTTAAGGAGATATAAAATGTGGACTTATTGAATTTATAAAAACATATTTCTGAAGCTGAAGTTTGTGGATTCCTCTGTTTAAAAGTGCACTATATAAGTGTTGTTTTCTCTGAAATGGAACAGTGTTAAGTTCAGCAGATCACCATGATGTATGTGGATTACCATGATGCGGATGAATGTATGTATGTTGCTATCAAGTCTGGAATAAGAGATTCGGGAAATCTCACTAATATGCACCTACTGTCTATGAAAGAATCAGGCCTGCAGTATGAAGGTCTGAAGTGGATGTGAAAATTAAGGGTCACTGCTGGATAAGAAAAGGGAGGAAGGATGATTTACCTTCCCTCTCACAGTTAATAAAAGAAAGGACAGTACAGACTGGTGCAAGAAATAAAGATCAGCATCGAAGATCGACAAAGAAGAAGTAACAAGGTATTGGAAGCATCCATAGGTCAAGGGTCTAAGTCCGGGTCATGGTACTTGACATTTGAAGATCTATAAGAAGAATTTCTCGTGGGTTTTCCTCACCAAGAGGGAGAGGTTTTTCCCTGGCTCTAGGAGCCTAATTTGTGTGTCTTGTGTATTTTGATAATTGACTTGATAAAATATTAAATAAGCTAAAGAAGAGAAGACATAAATAACTTAAGTAAGCTCACAAGTAATTATCAAGAAGAGAATTTGAATTAATCTCCAGCCCTCCAAATCCTCAACATGGTTTCAGAGCTAAGGTGCTGAACACAAGGATGGCTTGACAAAGAGACACTCAAGGAAGCAAAAATTAAAGTTTGGGTGAAAAGTCAAATCAAGGAAATACTTAAACCATCTCTAGAAGACTTTCAAATAATCCACACAGCAAGGAGGATTCAAGATCACCTACTTTGAAATCAGTTTAAGAGGGAGTTCATGCCATCATCCTCAACAAGAAAGCTGATAGAAGAAGAAAAGCATCTACTCAAGTATCTTTATGACTTCATATGAATCTATCAAAATGTCTTCTTTGCAAAGAAAGCAACAAACTGGTTAGGGTTTCAAACTTTCCTACATAGAAGACAAGGACAATGAAGTCATGCCAAATACATGAAAGGAGATATAAGAGCCCAAAGGATTTTTACAGAATCCATAAAAAAATCTCTCATCTCTGATGTACCAAATCTAGAATCATCAAAAGGAATATATGAGAAATTGGTGGAGCTATTCTATGTGAGTACTGCAGGAGAATCAATCTCTTTGAGATCAACTACATGAACTGGGAGAAGTAATATTTGACACTGAGAGGACTACAGTGGTGTTGAATGCTCTGCTAGAAGAATAGGGAAACTTAACTTCAGGCTTATTCGAGAAGAAAGAAGCCGCACCATTCCACAATTTAGGGTCTCTATGTAAAATAGAGGAAACACGACTGAAAGCCAAAGCTGATATAGAATCAAGTGAAGGGAATCAAGCCTTTGCAGCCATGTCCAGAAAGAAAGGAAGATTCGATAAGTTTGGTCCTCAAAGTAGAAGAAGAAATATGGACAAAGCACGATGCTTTGGATGTGATGAACTTGGGCATTATAATAGAAATTGTCCTTAATCTGAAAAGGACAAGAGAAATAGGGAAGAAGCCCATGTCTCTAAAATGAGGGAAGAACCTGATGCAAAGTAATCTAAGAAAGAAGAAGCAAAGGATCTCCACTATGATTGAGATCATCTTCTCCTTTAAGTGATTTATGTTGGTTGTAAGATAGGAAGCAGTGTAGCACCTTGATTGAAGCATGGTAGGAGCTCCTGGTGAAACAGCTCCGGGAAATCCTCTCTAATAACATTACTAATGGAAGGTATTCATCAAGATCAAGGGTCATCATGGAAACAAAATTCAGATGACATGTTGATGGAGCAAGTCAAGGGAATGAATCTCTTCATTCTAGAAAACCTGCTACAGGATGACTCAAGAAAAAAAAAAAGGTATGAGGTATGTACATATTTATATGCTGACACTGGATACTGTGAAGTCATGTCATATGGTTGCAGGTAATGAACTTTTGCATTTAGAAGTATGATCTACGGAGGAGTATCTCTCGATGCACTGACAGATGAAATCAACATATATATATCCTCATGGAATATGAGTTGGTTGTATATGAATGAGGAACTGGAAAATTTGTAAGTTCTTGGGAATGAAGAATGTGCAGAAAGGAAGAGATCATGAAATGCAACCATGTCTAAAGGCAGTTATCATCCGGAAGCCAAGAAGATGTGACTAGGAGATCTCCTGGGAAGATATGTAGACTCTAACAGAATTCTGGTAAAGAAGAAGACCCTTAACAAAACATATCATTAGGAGATGTGTCAATATGAATAAAGGATGTTGATGCCGATAGGAACATGTCATGGTGAAAGGTCATCACTGAGGTAACTTTGGTTTTAAAAGTTCATATGTCTATGTTTATCTGGATGAATTTGTGCAAGGCTGCTAATCATGAGAAATGATGTATGATCCTTGGAGATGATTCGAAGTAAAGCAGCATGACATAACGATGGACCAGATGATAAAGATTGATGAATCACTTTCTGATAGTGGACATGACTCGTGACTGAAAGTGATGGAGGTCGGATGATCTATGCCCTATGAAGCCAAAAGTTGAATATTCCTCAATATCGATATCCATGACATCGAGGGGAGGAATTCTTCATGAGTAGTTGGATTGCTGCTACAGGACCCTGGTTGATAGGGAGCCTGGTGGTAAGTTTCTTGCTTGGAATAAACTTGAAGTGTGTCCTTCCTGTGTTAAGAGGGAGTGACGTATGTAATTATCTATTACATGTGTCATGCACTAGACCAGGACTAACAGTCGTAAGTCTTAGTGAAGGCCATGTGAAGAGAATGGATAGACACATCATTTTGGTCTTCACCTGGAAGACAGAATAGAGGATTGGGTAATCATCTGGCATTCGATACTCTTTGAGAATGAGATCGGGCATTCAATATAAAAGTAGTCAAGGACCGATATTCTTTGAGGGCTGGCTACCCAAGAGAAGAGTAATCCAAGAAGGTCATACTCTGGGAACACCTAGGTGGGGTGTGTATCTTGGAGAGACAATGACTTTGGTGTCTATAAGTCATGTGTCTCGCCAACATTGTATCCCATTGTCTCGTTGAGAAAAGGGGTTGTTAGTCAAGGCCTTGCACTAGGACAATGCTGGTTGATATGATGCTATATAGATGCGATTACCAATCTGATTCTTCTTATGAGATTCTTCAGTTTGAAAGTGACCATGTACCTGTATGAATACCTCCCTAGTTAAAAGGGAGTGTTGAAAAGTGTAACTAGGTCAGTCTTCATATTGACTATGTAATTATGTATTTTATGCAAAGAAGAAGACAAAGGTAATAAAATGTATTTTGTACTTGCTTCTTGGGTTTCATGAGCAAGATTTTATTATAAGTTAAATAGACTTCTTCTTGATGTTTATCTAAGGCTTTGTCTTCTAGATAAAAATTTAATTAAGTATCATTTATATATGAAGGATCTAGTCAAAATAGATGCTCCAAGGCCTTGCAAAAGAATCCGCAAAAGGATGGTTTGAAACTGACTCAACTCAACGCTGGAGATGGATGATAAAAGTCAGTTTATATGCAGCTACACGTCGGCCTAATTATCAGCTGAGAAGTCGGCCTTCTAGCTGACTATATGGTCGGCCTAAAAGACTTGACAAGTGCACTATATATATATATATATATATATATATATATATATATATATATACACACACCTCTGCGGTTTATTTGAGTAAGATTTTTGGTGAATCTCAGAAATAGAAATGCAGGCTTTTCAGAGATACAGTGCGGACTACATATGTGACTAAGTGCAAATTTTCTTAGTAATACAATGCGGATATATCTAAGCTGGAATGCAAACCTTTGACAACATCTAATGGAGACTTAAGTTTGAAAAGGAGGCGTATATACTTGATAACCAGAAATATAATAAAGAGTTGCAGTCTCTAGAACAGAAATTCCACCATTGACTGAAGCAGAAGTACGGATAACCTAAAGCAAATTGCGAATAACTTCAGGAGTGATATATATGCAGATTTAAGGAGATATAAAATGTGGATTTACTGAAGTTATAAAAATGGATTTTTGAAGCTGAAGTTTGTGGATTCCTCTGTTGAAAAGTGCAGTATATAAGTGTCATTTTCGCTGAAACGGAACAGTGTTAAGTTCAACAAATCACCATGATGTGTGTGGCTTACCATGAAGCGGATGAATGTATGTATGTTGCTGTCAAGTCTGGAATAAGAGATTCGGGCAATCTCACTAATATGCACCTATTGTCTATGACAGAATCGGGTCTGCAGTATGAAGGTCTTAAGTGGATATGAAAATTAAGGGTCACTGTTGGATAAGAAAAGAGAGGAAGGTAAATCTCTGTAGTTAATAAGAGAAAGGACAATACAGACTGGTGCAAGAAAGAAAGATCAGCATGGAATATCAACAAAGAAGAAGTAACAAGGTCTTGGAAGCATCCATAGGTCAAGGGTCTAAGTCTGAGTCATGATACTTGTCATATGAAGATCTATAAGAAGAATTTCTCGTGGGTTTTCCTCTCCAAGAGGGAGAGATTTTTCCCTGGTTCTAGGAGCCTAATTTGTGTGTCTCATGTATTTTGATAATTCACTTGATGAAAGATTAAATAAGCTAAAGAAGAGAATACATAAATAACTCAAGTAAGCTCACAAGTAATTATCAAGAAGAGAACTTGAATTAATCTCCAACCCTCCAAATTCTCAACAAAAATAAGTATGCAATAGCTGGCACTACAGAAACAAGAGATATGGATCTGATAAGGGCTAACTTTCTACCACATGTGCCTACAGGAATGAAGGTTTACCTATTGTGCCTCCTATGCAGATTCCATGGAAAATATTTGACAGTGTCATTACAAACTCAGCATACCATAATGCTTCTAGAGATAATGCCTATTGATGCTTCCTCATTGCTCTATAATAGGATAAGGATGAGCATATTAGCCACATATCATTAGATGCCACTGATGCGCAGATGATGCAGCCACCTTTCAAAAGTCTAGATCAATCACACAGATATTTCATTTTCAGACTTGTTTCCAGCAGTAGGGTATGGTTCACACCTCTATTGCTATATTTTGGCATGAAGTCAATTACAGTACCAGCCTACAGAGGTGTAAGTAAGGCATTAAAGAATTATGAATATGATGCAATGGAAGGATATAAAAACACCAATTAGCAAATGTATATTCCCAGGCTTCAACCATCATTTTGATCTGTGCACCCATGTTGTAATGGGTATCCAAATAATCTGTTGATTTGTGCTACTTAATTGCTTCTATATCCAAAACCCTTATCTAGGGTCCACAGACACAAATAGTATTTTCTTACTCTGTGCTAACATCACTGGCAAGATAGATATGCTCATGCACATTGTCTTAGTCCAACCTAGGATCTCGGAACAACATCCTTTTAGAATAGATTAAAAAAATAATTTGCATGTATATATATTACAATATTTAGAAACATTTTGGAGAATGCATGCTTCTAAATGTTGAATTTGTCCTCCTTACTGTTACACCAATCTCCTTTTTGCTTCCTTGATCTAAGATTAGATGAACTACTGGAAAATATATGCTGAAAATGCATGCATTTTGAGGGCTAACAGGTTGCTTGTAAGCGCTAAGGCTTAATGTCCTTTCCTTTCAATTTCATTTTGTTTCTTTGGGTGTTAGCACTAGAACTGGGAAATGCATCTCTTATGGAGCTTTGGAAATCGGTTGAACAACGAGCATCCGACTAGGTAAGCAAGTGGCTCTTGGCCAGTGAAAGGCCCGCCACAAGTACCTCTACGCCAAGTAGATCTCTGCATAGCAGGCAATTGGTGACACCTGAATGCATTCACCAATTTTCGATAGCTTTCATAGGCAGGCATCGGCCTATGTAAAGCATCTAGCTCGTTGGGCTTCACTGTTTGTGAGAAAGGGTGAACAGATCACAGTATTTGTTTGTTTCACTCATTGCAGAATATCAACAATTTTTTTTAGGTAATTTCTACTTGTGAAACATACCTTTTTTTAAGTAAATTCTACTTATTTTCAAAATTTAAGGATTTCCAACAATCTAAAAATAAAAAATAAATAAATGGAACAAGAACTCACTGATAGTGACATAGCTTTCCGGGCTCTGCAGCATCTTTTCTATTCCCTTGAGGCAGAGCGAGGTGCGGAGATTCTGGCAACGGCCCTGGCGGTCGCAATGTTGGCCTTTTGAGCATATAAGCCTCACATTCGGGTATTCTGCTACTGCTCCTTTATTTTGATAAATCGGACTCATCAAATGCCAATGCCATCCCTGGGAATAGTAACAATATCAAGCACAAAGATTAATTTCTAAACATACAAAATTTGGATGCAAAAATACAGAGGATTTTGAACATGGAACATACATTGGCGCTGTCGAAAATCCGGTGGTGGGGTTCGATATCGGATCTGCTGCGGGTAAAACTATAAATCGCAACTCTCTTCAATCCCATTTTGGCGCCCTCCTTATGAAAAGCCAGTTTTGGAGGTTGGTTAAACAAAGAACGGCGTTGGGAGGGATTTCGTAATGCAAAATTAATACAACTTTTCAAAAATGATTAAATTTCGCTTCTTGTAAAACAATAATTACAATATTTTTTATTTTGACTTACATAGTAAGATCTTTGTTGTATTTGAGGAAGTCACATAGTACATGATTTTGGTTGTGGCGGAAAGGGTAGGGTTATTTATTATAATAATAATGATTTAATTTTTTTTGTATTTTCACTTACATATCTTTGTTGTATTTGAGGAACTAACAAGCTAGTGCATGATTTTGGTTGTGATGGAAAGGGTAGGATTATTTATTATAATAATGATTTAATTTTAAGATTATTAATTTTATGTAATGTTTTTGTTGTTAAAGTTTATGGAAGTAAATATGTATTTTTGGAATTTGAATGTAAGAGTGTTTTTAACTTGGTTGTGTTGAAAACATAAGTGTAAAGAGGAAATATGTGTTTTTAACTTGGTTACATTGAAAAAATTTAATTGTTCTTGTATATTAGGTGGGTGTACATAACAAGAGTATATAGTGAGTGGATTTGATAGTTAAAACAGAAGTATTAGTTTCTTGAAAGTCATGTGACAAATCTGAAAGGACTAGCATATGTACCATTTTCTAGGTTAAATATATTCAAATTGTTGTGTGAATGGGGTTGTAAGACCATGTGTTTTTATCTTGAGAAAATGAAGTCATCTCGAAGTCACTTGCATAGTTTAGGTTGTCATAAGCAAAGTAGGTGTTTTGCCTTAAGTTATGAACATTTCATTTTAAGCAATGCGATAATGTGGTTTCAGCGAGGCATTAAAAGATGAAACGAGCATGCACATTTTGGATGCTAGTGTTACGTTTTGTTTGAGGCATGTGTGCATGTCTAAGAAGACACTAACAAGGGTTGAAGAGGTGGAATTGTTAGAGAGGTTGGGGGGTTGTAGTCTCACATAGAGGTACAAACTAGCAAGTTAAGCACCATGAGAAGTTATGAAGCAAACTTAAGATATTTCAAGAGTTGCATGAAAAAAATTGGTAATGGTATTAAGTGAACATTCCTTGATCAAAGTTGATACCCTCACCTTAGCACTACCACTTTGCAAGACGAAGAAGAAATGTGAAATATATGTGTGACCCACTAAAGAAGTTGGCAAGGTTGTTGCAACATATACAAGTGATTTTGTCATGTTGCAAAAAGATGTGTTCGAACTTGGAAGGTGACCATTGGAGTAGATTTTTCATGGAGTGTTAGTGAGGTGCAAGGATTTGATAAGGAGTGAATTACACAAATCTAAAAAACAGGCCATATTGGGTTAGGATATTACTGTTTTGGGACATCCAAAGTTGAAGGTGCATTTTATGGTGGTGTAGTCTAAAAGCAGGCCACATCTACGGGTATCTTGGACTTTTGGTGTGCGTTAGCGGTGTTGGTGCATTATTTTTTATGATCACTAGCTAGAATGTGTTCCATTAAGGTAAAACTCACACAAGTTTAAGATGGCTTAGCCATTTGGCATTGTAAGGTGTAGTATGCCCTAACTTTGAGGAGACAATTAAAACCATCTTAGAGTGTGATGGGTTGTACCATGGACTTAGGTCCACTTGCATTGGTTGAGGTGTAAAGGTACCCCATGAGTTGAGGAAAATGATTGCAATGCTTACCTATATAAATTTTTTATGATATAAGATTAATGCTTTTTTGTTGGAGAATGGAAAAGGAAGATAAGAAAGGAGAGCCATTAAGGTTTATTGTAAATAAATCAAAAGGAAGGAAAAATGTCTCCTATTAGCAGGATTTTTCAAGTTTCCTCTTCAATATGACTAAATTTTAGTTGGAGCTAGGGAGTTGGCCTCAAAAGCATTGATTGGGTACTCTAGAAATCCAACACCCAACATATCCAATATCCAAGCTAGTCCATTAGATAGATTGATGTTAGGCACAGCTTGCAAAGGTTAAGGTGCAAATCTCCCCTTCTTAATGTGGGTTTCAAATCTAAAATTTGAGAATGGTAAAAACAAGGTCATAATCTTGAAAGGCGGTCATTGATTTTACCAATGCTTAATCCATGGTGTGATTCTTTCTATTTGGGTTTTTCCTTGAACATTGAGATCTATATTTAGATCTAGTTATCAGTCTACCATTTCAATTATGCATTGAGAAGGTATTAAGGGCTACAGGGGATAAGATGGTTATTTTCCAATAGGTGTTGTCATAATATTTCAACAATGATTTTTTCCTATGAGGATGCCCTTGAAGAGAGGCTATGTAAAGAAAGTGGAAAAAAAAGGTGTGCTAACACATGCCAAATAGACTTGTCAATGCATACCAAGGAGTGTTGGGGAGAGTCGGGGCATTACAAGGGAGAAATATTTCAAAGTGTGTGGAAACGAACGAATAAGAGTGTCTGCTAGGGAGTGTCAGTGAATTCCAGGTGTCCCATGGACAAAGTGTGTTAGGAGAATTTCATAATAGGACTTGCAGGAGGCAAGCCTACGATTGTGATAAGGGGATAGACAAAGAAGTTTCAGACAAAGGGATACTTTGGGCTAGACACAACACTATTTTTTCAATGACTTGGTTGGGTTCCCAAGTCGCAAAAAACGTAAGGCTATCTATGAGGGCATGACAACTAGGGAGTTCCAAGGTGTGCAAGGAATCCCAAAAAGTGTTAACACATGCTAGAAAGTTCACAATCTTCATCTTTCACGAGTAGTTGCTTCTTCATTTCTTCCATCATCCTTGTTGCTTCGTGTGATTCGATTTTAAGGGAGATGATATTTGATTTCATTATGAATATTTCTTCATTCTCCTTTGCTAGATTGCTCTCCATTTCTTCTTTTATTCTTGTAGCTTCGCATCTTTCAGCCTTGAGAAGATTGATGACTGATTTTAGTTTGAAGATTTCTTCATCCTTTTCTTCTAGTTGGCATATCATTGTGTTTCTCTTCTTTTCTGCTTCATCAACTTGTCCTTCTATGAATGCCAAAGTTTCCATCACCTTCTCGGTTCCTTGCGCTTGTTTTCTTGCTTCTTCTAGTTGAGATCTAAGAAAGGAGACCTATTCCTTGTATTGACCAATCTCTGCTTGAAATTTGTTTAAGGTGGCATGATAGTTTCTTCCCTTTTCTTTGCCTTATCCAATTGATTTGTCATGGATATGACTTCTTCATGATGTTGTCTTTTGTTTTGAGGAAATTCCTCCTTGAGTTTGGCGAGCTCTTCATCTCTTTCTTGAGCTTGAATCTTGACAAGGTCAACTTCCTTCCTTGTCTTGTTTTGGTCACCAACTTACGCTTTCTTATCAAGTTCCTCATTTCCCTTTTTCAACCTGTTAATCTCTTCCATGGAAGCCATAAGTTTATTCGGGAGATCTTCTTCAAAGTCTTCTTTGTTCTTTTCATCTTCTAAGTATTCTTTAGCCTTGTTGGCATCTCTCTTATCTTCAACTTCCTTAATGGATTGTGGACCTATTTCTTGTTTTCCATCATATTCTTGACCAGAGATCATTGTCAACACTTCTTTTGAGCGAAGATCATGAAGATTGTCCCATATGACTTTTGCTGACGAAAATTTTTCAAAATTGGCCTTCACAGAATTTGGCAACCCATTCAAAATTTCCTTCATTGCTCTTGTATTGTGCTCCTTGGATTTTTCGTCCATCATGTCATCAGTAATCAGTGATTTCCAAAATTCAATTCATTGTGTCTTCAAGAAATTCTTCATTCTTGCCTCCCATATATCAAAATTTCCATTGAACAATGGAGCTTTGTTGACCTGGTTTACATCTGAATTCTTAACTAAGGAAGGGACATTTTCACATGCTTTGGAGCCTTTATTCCTTGGCTTTGCCATTTGTGTTCTATGATCAACCTTCAAGCTGTTAGGCTTTGAATGAAGATACTGCCTATGATTCCAATTGTTGGAAATACTGAGAGGGGGGTGAATCAGTATTTCTTTTCAATTGTTAATTTTACCAGTTTAGATCTCTTATAATTAGAACACAAAATGAACAATAAGAATACATATTTTTATTAATCTCTTCTTTACAATAAATCCAATACAATAGTATAAAGCTCCAACCCTAGATGAAGACACCAATCTTCAATCCTTCCAGGCACCAACCTGTACTATGCCAAGCACCAACTTGGTCTTCACTGGGCTCCGACCTCTAGTGCTCCAACCCTATCTTCCCAAAGCACTAACCTTGCCACTTTGAGGCTCCAACCTCTAGGGCTCCAACCCTATCTCTAGTACAAGCTCCAACCCTATCTTTGGTACATGCTCCAACTTGGTCTCTTGAGGACTCATATCCTTTAGGGCTCCAACCCTATCTTTCAAGGCACCAACCTTGTCTCTACAAGGCTCCAACCTCTTAGTCTCCAACCCTTAGCTTCATTTCGTCAAGATGTGTTTGGTTATTATTCACGGCTCCCAATGTCTTCTTCAATGAGCCCAATCACACTTAGTCTCCACATCACATCATCAATGACAACCTTTTATTTTTAGAAGGCGTCACCACTGCTCTCCATCGTACCGAAACAAAGATCTCCAAGGTTACTTCACGATGACATCATCGATGTATCATGATCTCCAGGGGTACCTTCAAGATGTCTTCAATTGGTAGCCCAAGTTCTTCACCTAGTCTAAACTTCTTCAAGGACTTCTTCAAGAAATTCTCAAGGGAGTCTTCACTTCACTTTCCCAACAAGTTATTTCTTCACAAGTTATTCAATAGGTGCTTCAAGATGTCTTAAAGAATATCTCAAGACAACTCCAAATCTGCTTCAAGATGCATATCAATTCTACCAAGAAGTCTGCACCAAACTATGCCCAATATACTGCTCTCAATGTCAAAATATCTTCAAGATGTGATGTTAATGTTGCTTCAACAATACTTCTAAAGATGCTCCAAAGTGTCACAAAGGCAGCTCAACACAAGTTGTCTAAAAGCCTGTCATTGTCCTTTGGCAATGCCCACAAATCCAATCCAATTGGTTAAGCCATAGGACTGTCCACAACAAAGATAAGCTATAGGTCTAAGGTATCTTAGACAGTTGTCCTCAAGGTTTCCAAGTTGTGATGTATGTCCAAGACTGACACAGAATCAAGATTTTAATGAGCTTCCCCAACAATTTTGTGACCACATGTGACTGTAATTTTTATTCCTCCACTAGTTGCTACAGGACCGAGACTAAAGTCAGATGTTGGTCGAAGAGATAAGCTACAGGTCCGAGTTTCTTCCAAAAATTAGATTGTTCTTTGTCACTGGTGGTTTTCCTTCCTGAAGAGACTTGTCACAAGTTATTGTTTTCAATTTTTGCACACCCACAAACAAATTTTAACAAGTGCAAAGTTTACTGGAGGTCCAAGTTTCCATAGATGATACCTGTCCACAGATTTTAGGATGGTCCAAACTACAGACATTTTGAGTTAAATTCTTCAGACGTCCACCAAAAACTCCTTTTATCTTTCATTGTTCTACTTTGGATCTGCAATTATCTCAGATGAATTATTGACTAAATTAGTCGCTAGAAAGATGTGCTCAAGACCCACAAACCATAACAAAATGTTGCCCAAATAATCTTCTTTTATGTCATCTCGACCTCCTTGTTGTTATGTAGCTTTTATCTCTGAATTTATACGACATGTATTCATACTTTTTTTGCGTGAAATCCAAGCATGTGGTCCCTGTTTTGATGTCCTAGCCTAAAGTGGACTTGAGCCTTCAAACCTTGATGTAAAGCTCAATTAAGGACTGAATATCTCCTTGGCCCGCTCAAGAGTGTCTTCACATGGCGCTCCAAATACTTCAATATTTGGTCAACAATCTGCTCTAATATGCCCACTGTCAAGATCTTCTTCACTTAGAGCAGGTGTCTTCAATTGCCATCCCAAGTTCTACACCTGCTCTAAGCCTCTTCAAAGGCTTCTTCAAGAACTCCCCAAGAAAGTGTTCACAAGGTGCTTCAAGAGTGTCTTCTCATGGCGCTCCAAATACTTCAATATTTGGTCAACAATCTGCTCTAATATGCCCACTGTCAAGATCTTCTTCACTTGTACACCCTTTCAAGTTCACTGTTCATTAATGCTCATTCATTACTCTTCATAGGACTGAAATCCAAGCATGTGGTCCCTGTTTTGATGTCCGAGCCTAAAGTGGACTTGAGCCTTCAAACCTTGATGTAAAGCTCAATTAAGGACTGAATATCTCCTAAGGCAGGCCGACGGCCTTCAGAGTTGTTCACAGCTGGAAGATGGAAAAGCGCCCATGATTTGGGCCTGCGTGGTTCTTTTGTTGTGGAGTGGGGCAGTTTCACCAAATCCTTGATTGTCAATGGTCTTACACTATCTGCGGAGGATGATTCTTTTGAATGGGCCTGGAACTCCTCGTCCAGGCATGTCACGGCTCGCCATGCCTATTGTGTTATATCATAAAGCTACCATGGATCGTGACCCTTTACAATCACACTGATACAAGGAATAAAACTAGGGATTGGTGTTAATCCTTTGACAACCAATCTATCATGAACAAGACAACACTTGACCTACTTGCTGATGGTGACCACACACAACCTTTTCAGTCCACAAGTTTAATGAGAGCGCCACAAGTTTATTGTTTGGAGAACAAGGGGCCACCCCCTTGTCCAACACTTTTGATGGGTCCCATGCATCATTATGGCACTCATGGACCCCAATATACCTCCTAGAAGGCCCTAAGACATCAATTGACCTCTTATGAGGCTTATTATTCCATGTATGAGATAGTTTGGTGGGATTGTCACCAAAATTTAGGGTTACTTGCATATTATTTTATATTTAGGGGCTAATGTAGGCCCATAAGCTAATTCGATCAAATCCTAATCAATGTATAAATAGGAGTTAGTTGGATTCATTTGTATCATCACTTGATTTGGGATCTCTCTATCTTTAGAGAACTTCACATTTTTCCTTGGAGGACTATTTTGGATGATGGATGCATTTTGATGTATGGATTTGGGCTATTTTTATCTTGGAGATTTGTTTTTGCAAATGTGAAGCTGGTTGGATATACTCTTTAACATTGTGAGTGAAAATTTAATGCTATTCTCGTTGTTGTTGCATACTATTGAATTTCGCTATAATTAGGGTTAATTACTGCATGATGGAAATGTGGAATTATGTGTCTATTTATCTTATTTAATGTATGGGCCATTGTTGGACGAATGAAATACAGTAGAGATCATTTTATCTCAATAAAATTTCACCATTTGTATGAAGTATAAATGCTTGAAGGTCACTTTTCGTTTTCCTCTAACATTGGACGAAGTTGACTTTCTGGGCCTCCATGGTCAAGAAACTGAATTATTGTTCATTATCACCCCTGACTCCATATCCCCAAGTGAATTATTCACTAGTACCTCAAAAAGGGTGATGATAGCGCCCCCCCCCCTCTTTTCACAATTTTCCATTTTTCCTTAGGTCTAGCCCCATTAGGTAACCTAGGGCATCAATTTCCCAAGAATATAGCTAGAGGAAAACTTTGATCTCCTAGAAGCAACTACATTGGTGGGTGCCTTCACTCTCCTCATAATTTGGGCCAATTCCGACGATGGAATCTTCAGATACTTCAAGCCCTAGCTCTAGGATCAAGTTTTACATAGGTGTTCCCAAGGCTAGAACCTAGTAGGATCAATTTGACCCATCGAAGTAAAAAATATTGCCTAATCCTTTCCCCTCACACTGTCCAAGATAGGAACATCATTGGTTGCTAAATTCCATCCCCGAGCCTGGGTTGGGTCCACTTGGCCCCATCTGGTCCCGTTTGGTGTAAAAGGCCTTTCATCAAGGACCATTTGGGAATCCAAGTTCCCAAAGGATTTTAGGGATTGGTAACTTCCTTTATAAGTCTTATTCTTCTCCCTCAACCCTTCAATCCCCCTCCTCTCTCCCTAGAATATCAAGTCCCTTGCTTAAAAGGCAAACATGTCCCACTTTATCTCTATCTTAGGGAAAGGGATTCTAGGGTCACTTCCAACCTATTCATTGACCTATAATATACGAGTGACTTCCTAAACTACCAGGACTCCTCCCATCGGCGAAATTTTGTGAAGAGCAAGGAGCCTTAGCTGTGGTGACAATGGGCTAAGCCTCCACCATTTCCCTTGTCCTAGATGTTTCCCTCTTAGGAACCCATTTTAGGTCCACTACTAGTTTGAGTGGTAACAAGTTGTTCACAACTCCATTTGTGAACAACTCTTTGGTATGCCCACTTTTTCGATACTAAGGCTCCAAGATGAGAAGTCTAGGGCTATGGAGGTTTCCCTTCTTCTCACTGAATTGATCCTCTACAATATAGTGAAATAGGGCTAGTTGGTTGGCCCACTTGACTACTACTTTAGTCCTTCAAATTATGCACATCCTTAGGCCCTATACACCTGCCCTTCTACCAATCTTGTTGTCCTTCACAAGTACAAGAGTTAGGGCTCTTCTTTGACAGTCACCTAACAACCCTCCAACTATACTTGAACTACCATCAATCTTCCCAACCACAATCAATTATTTTTATTGATCTAGGGCTCACAATATTTTCTTCATCTAGGGCTCTTCAAATCTTCCACATAACAATGGTTTGAGTCCTCTCAAAATCATTGTTCTTGTGTATCGACAATTTGATCTTTTTTTTCCAATCTATGAATAAATCTGAACTACTCCTCTTATCATCCTTCTAACAATTTGTAGATGACTGAACTAGGGTCACAAATCAACCACTAATAGTCCATTCACTAATTTTTTATAGGTTGCTTCAGATATTTGTCTAAAAATCCATGGATAGTCCACCAAATCAACTCCTCTACATGTCAATCCATTCTTCACATGGCACATTTCTTCTGCATGCTCAATCTTCTGCTCAGGTTCCACCCTCCTTTGGATCTGCTATCTCCACACATACTGAATCTGCAAACCATCTTCCAGATCTGCGGTCTATATTTCAGAAATAAACCTCGATTTAAGGGTCACAACTGCTCTTCTTCTATGCAATTTTTTCACAGTCTTAAGGGCATACCTTATGAACTAAACATGCTAGGAAACTATCCTAACTAGGGCACTATACTTATGTACTTCTAATTGTTGTAGAAAAAACCCTATCCACCCATAGAAAAAACCACGACTCTTGCCTCCATAAGAGACTCAACCTAGCTCATATGTATCCATAGATTTTGGGCATTTCTTTGACTGAATCTTGTATTGAACTTCATATCTCAATTTCAACCCTCAAACTAGGGTTAGCTCAATCAATATTATGCTTGCGTCTACTTTTGTTCTGGCTCTAAATTACAGTGCAAGCCCTCCTCCATTTATGTTTGTCTTTATAACCACCGCAAGACAAGATCGTATCAATCCTCTCTTATATTTCATGTATAAAATCTAACCAACTGGATTCAATTTGATCTTATAATGTACTAAAACAAGATATTGAATCCTTCCTACAAACACGATCGCACAATCACATATAAGTAAGAGAAAGAAATTATCAATCGCACAACAAAAGATGTATCTGGAGTAAGCAACTGCTCAAAAACCCTCTGTCTCTATTGTGTATTAATTCAAGGAATCATGAAACAATACAATGCTTAATCTCTCTTGAGATTCTCCAGCACTCTGCCAATTGTCTCTTGTTGATCTAGGCAAAATCGGTCTAATACTTAGCCAATTCTCAGCCTTCCTTTAGCCTGCCTTGCTCACGCAATTCCTATGGAATTATCTCCATATTAATTAGGAAAATCAACCTTCCTTGATTGCGCAATCCATCATGGCATCCCAATGACTTTATAATTGCACATGGGAAATTTTCTATAAAGACAACTAATAGTTATGTTCCTCTGAACTGTGTTACAATAAGGATGAAGGGTCTTTTTATTATTTAAAAATAAAATAAAACCCTAAACAACCAAAACCCTAACACGAGGAGATGTAACACCAAGATTTTATGGGCCCCGTTGGGGTTAGTTGTGCAGCCAACTTCCCGGGGTCGTAACTTGGTCATATGATCTTCGTTTGACGCACATGATACCTCGTTAGAAAGATCTCTCCGAGGACTACAACTGCTAATGCAATTTATATAAAATTTCCAAACTTTTCATGCCCAAAAAACGTTGTTTGGGGCCTCAAAACGGCTCTAGAAGTTCAGGACCCGAAAAATTGACAAAAATAGTAAATTATGCTATAATTAAGGAAACTAAAAAACTGAAAGAGACAATGGCGAGGGCCCGAGTGGAATAGGCGGGTGGCCACCAATATCCACCTCGATCACCTTAAATCGAATTTCTTGAGCTAACTCAATCATCATGACTTAGTTAACTGACACAAGTTGTTATGAGACGAAATTACAATTTATTGTCCAATTTATTCAAGGGAAAAATAAATTAGACACCTCACATTCCTCACTCCTGGTACATCAAAATTCCTCACCAGTGTGGGTGCATTTTTTTTTGTCCTTTCTAGTTGCCAATTTCACTGTTTCTTGTTGCAAATTTCAACACTCCCTCTCAACAAGAAAGGAATTCAATCAATCCCCATCCGGTACCTTTGGAATGTTCTGCATGCTACACTTCTCTAGTGTTGTTTGCACCTGCAAATCCTGAAATTGAATAGCCTCCGAACAACTGAATCAGTATAATGCATCTGTCATCAGAGTCTTCTGGCTACTGCTAGCTACTGCACCTGTCTAGTAGTGGATTCTCTGCGCTGCTACTGACATCTACATCCGTGCCCTTTGAACTGTTGCTAACTTTGATTTGTGCTCCAGTATTTGACATCTGTCACTCTGATTTCTGTCTTGTTGACATCTGACTACATCAATCTAATTGATCCTTCCTACTACTGTTGTATTGTGGGCTCCTCGTAGCCAGGTTCGATCCATGAGACATGCCATCTCAATGGACCTTGCCCAAATTTCTTATCTTGGGATTATGTCTACACATCACCCCACCTTACACCTTGAGGTATGGTTGCTCCCTCTTCCTATCTGGCTCAAAATTCCCCCTCATGGAGGTCTCTGCTTGAGTGGATGCTTCCACTCGGTCTCCTCTCTACTTCTCCAATTGTGGCAGCTACTCCACAACCTTCTGAGACTGCTTCTCATGAGAATGCATGTTGAGAGGTAATTTATGCTCCATCTAAACCACCAAGTCTCTAACTTCTTCCTTTCTCCTCAAAGCTTTGCATGCATCTGGTACCTCAAGTACATATAGGTTCTTGACTTGCGCACAATGTAATTGTCCCAACGTTACAAAAAGTTTCTAAAAAATAGTTGATTTTAAATCGATGATATCTCCCTCATTCGAGCTCTGATTCGACCAATTTTTTTTTTTTTTTTTTTTTTTTCCATTTCGGTAGATTTTCGCAAGGAATCCAAATATTCTTTTTTTTTTTGAAAATTTTACACCAAAATCTTTAGATATTCTCTGCAAACTCACCGTCCAAAAAATTCCTGCTCTAATACCATGTAGAAAATCTAACCAGTGTGGGTGCATTAAACCATGCCAAATCATACCAAGGCATCTCAACGTATTCCATACATGCTAATATTTTCCAAGCGCCAACATGTGCCAAGCACCAATATGTGTCAGGGACTAGTGTTATGCATGTTATGAAGTGGAAGGGAATGTTGAAGAGTGCTAAGGTGTGCTAGAGAGTGATAATGCATGTTGATGAGTGTTAAGGATTACTAGGAAAAAACATTAAGGGAGCACTAGGTAAAAATTCATGGAAGCTAATGAATATGAGGAACGTGTGCCGGAGACTAGTGTTAATGAGTGTTAGTTGTCATGCCAAGTAGGGAGTGACAAGGTATGATAAGAATTGGTAAGGCATGCTAGGGAATATCAAGGCAAGTAAAGAATTCCCAAAGTGTGCTTGGGAGTTCTAGGGTGTGCTAATTATATCATGTGCCAATTAATAGTGCCAAGATATGCCAATACATGCTAGGTGCTAAGGATATTGTGGCGCAAGGTGCCAGGGTATGTCAATATGTGTCAAGGCAACAAAAGGAAGAACCAATATTAAGAGGGTTAATAAGTCAAGACTTTATCTTTTTGAAAAGGGGCATTCTAGGCACACTAATAATAGGTCCCAATACATGCCAAGTGGCATTGTGTACCAAGTGTTAATGTATGTTAATGCATTCAACCAAGGTGTTCCAGGGCATGCTAGGGACTATATGCAGTATGCCAACACATGCTAGGAGATTTCCATGTTGTGCTAGCGCATGCCACCATATGCTTGGGCGTCAGTGTCATCACAATATGTTCTAGGTACAAAGATGTTCCAAGACATGTGGGGTGCTAAGAAATGTTAGTGTGTGCCAAAGCATTAATTTAAGGTGTGCCCATATTGTTGAGGATTGTTAGGTTTTCCTCATTAATAGAATTGTCAAAGCTTGATTATGTATTAAATAATATATTTCCTACACACAATAGTGGAACTTTATCTAAAGGGAATTTGCTAGATAATAAACTTAATAGATATGAATCATGTGTTGACTCATAGGAAATCTCGATTCGACTAGTCATTACTTGAGGGAAATGATACAGACTAATTACTTCTAAAAAAATTGATTGACCCTAACCATTATGGCCTTGGACATATTATAAAAAATACTCCACAATAATTGTATTAAATGGTTATATTTTGACAAAAAATATATTAACATGCACATAGCGTCATCAAAAACTCATTGGAATCAATGATGACGGGCATATTTTGACCGTCACCAAAAGTAACAAAAAGAGCATTGGTGAGGGTCATTAAAAGTTCGTCACTAGAAGTGTCACCAAATAGAGAATTAGTGATGGGCCTTTAATGAACCTCACCAAAAGTGTCATTGAAAATGTCTTTGGTGACGGACCATAAAGGACCATCACTATATACACTTACAGTGATGGTTTTTTAATGATCAATGATGGCGAACATTTTTTGACCGTCACCAAAAGTAACAAAAAGAGCATTGGTGAGGGTCATTGAAAGTTCGTCACTAGAAGTGTCACCAAAGGGAGAATTAGTGATGGACCTTTAACGACCCTAAAAGTGTCATTGAAAATGTCTTTGGTGACGGACCATAAAGGACCATCACTATATACACTTACAGTGACGTTTTTTTAAGGACCGTCACCATATGTGACATTGGTGACGGACCTTAAAGGTCCGTCACAAGCATGACCCTCACCAATGTGCTTTTTTCTTGTAGTGCTGCTTAGACAAATACCATTCTCTGTTGTTTAGTGGAGGATTATTATTGGAATTCCTATTTAGGAGTTTAATCTCTTCCCTTGAGTTTCATTGGAGGAGTTCTTTGCTAAATTTGGCCACTATATGGTTTGAAGCCAAGCTCTATCTTTCATGAGCAGCCCTGGCCCATTGAGGGTTTTGCAGCTGCTATCTTTTGTAGCAAGTGTCATTTTAGATCTGCTTAGATCTAGTTGTTTTTAAGAGGATTTCTCTATTGGAGAGTTTTATTCAACCTCCAAGGATTTATTTTATCTTTATTTCATATCATATCTATACTTTACATTCCATGTATTCAGTCTCCTTTATCCTCTGCGCAGTTTCTTCTTCATACTGTGTTATTTTGTGACAGGGCTTGTTATTTCATTTTGCTATCAGTTTGGAGGAAGATCTATTGTTGTTAGGCTTGAATTCCCTTGGTGATCCATGGATTGGGTTGCTGATCCATGTCTCTATAGATCTGATATATTTAAGTAATAAAATTTATCTTTAGAAATTTCTCGGTTTTCTGCAGCACAGTATATTGTAATTCAGATCTACAACTTAATATGCAGTATTTTGATGTAATTCCAATTGGATCTTGTTATTAAATTATTTTAGCTTCAAGATATATATTAGATATTATTTTTCATCCATATATATGTCCTATATCTTAGATTTAATGTACAATATCTGAACCACCTAGAAAATAACGATGTCTATGTATTTCTACAGTTTTTTTCTAGTTGCAGCTCTAATTTTTTAAGGGATCTTGCCCTAGTTATTTTTGTAATCAGTTGTAAAGGAAATAAACTCATGTATAAATATGATTTTATGATATATTACTAAATTAACAGATCCTTTTCTGACCTCCTCTGAGTTTTAGTCAAATCTGCGCAATTCTAGTAGCTGGGGTTTTCATGTTGCAACAACTTCTCTCTTTAACCGATTTCTAGCTAGTCTTGTTTCCGGGAGATATGTTTAATGTGCTTAAACTTATTTGTTTCTATTTAAATTGCATATATATGTCACATACATCTTGAATGAGGGGATACCAGCTCTGATCAACATTTTATTTGCTCATATTTTCTTATACAACGTTTTCAATTAAGGCCTTGTTGAGATTCGTGAATTCGGATTATTCCAAGTTCTATAGGCAGAGTCTCCAGTTGGAAAAATAGCCTCTATTTCTCACCCTATTTTCAGAGGTGACACAACCATTAAATGCATTTTTATTCCATCTCTAACATAGAATCTTTATAATCCCAAAAAAGGGACATTACAGTGATATTGGAGCTCCAGTCTTGGCACAGCCTGTGCTAGCATTGGAGCCATAGTCATGCTGCATTCTGAAGATGAAGATCCTCTTTCTGAGAGGGAGAGGAGATACCATAATATAAGTCATAGAAGGTATGACTATACTACTATTGACCTTGAAAAGGGTCAAGACAAGGGGAAAGTCCCTCAGTTGAATGATAAAGATAAGGAGGCAGAAGAGTTTGCAAAAACTCTCTTGGAAACCATGAAATATCTATCCAAGGAAATAAAGGAGATGAGGATAGAAAGAATGAGGGATTCCCTTGGAAAACTCCATCAAGGAGAGAGTTCTAAAATGTCTCAGTTTGGGACTGGTCCATTGGTGAGCTTTCCACAAGCTCCACAGACATCACAATGCTCTACAATGCCTACCTTCTTGGCTGTAGAGAATGAAGGGATTCAAGAGTCAACCTATTTGGAAGGCTAATTTGCAAAATATGATTCACACAGTCAAAGGTTCAAGGATAACTTGAGCTTTCAAGATTTATTCCATCTCAAGGATCGGAGGAGGCCATTGCAGCAGTATAGAGATGGAGGTTTCCTTCATGGGAGGCATCACACCATGGGCAGGTTCTTTTTGCCTAAGTTTTATGGATCACCCTCTTGTTCAGATAAAGCATGCATGGAAAAGTTGGACATCTACTTCCAGCTGAATAAAGTGCCTAAATCAGAAGCCATTAAGATTTCTGTGCTACATTTTGATGGAGAAGCCCACAACTGGTGGTTTCATGAACTTTCTACATTGGGGCACAGAAATGTGTCCACTTATGGTAAGTTCACTAGCAGACTAGTGGAAAGATTTGATCGGAAGGATCCGAAGGCCCCTTTCATAAGCTTAGCAAAGCTTAAGTAGACAGGAGATGCTAAAGCCTATATCTCTAAATTTTCGAGGCTATCTGTAATGTTTCCTGATCTTTCAGTTTCAAGGAGAGTCTATATGTTCATAGATGGCTTGGAAGAACCTTTTCATGGGTTGGTCAAGTCTACCAAACCCACCACTCTGCATGATTCCATTGAAAGAACAAAATATCCCCAAGATGCCTTGACAAGGGCAAAGGCAACCCTTCTAAGCAAAGCCACTCACTCTTATAAAGGGAAGGAAGGGAAAACTCCTCCACCCAAGGTTATCTCACAGAAAAAGCTTCTTGAAAATGATCTCCGAAGGGAGTTGAGAAAGAAGAAACTATGTTTCACTTGTCAAGAATCATGGGTGTCGGGACATAGATGTGCTGCTGGAAGAGCACATTATATTGAAGTATTCTCTGATTGTGAGGAGGAGGAAGGTAATGATGGACTTAGGAGAGGTCACAACGCTTGTGATGATGAGGAGGAGGATCCATCATCATCCCTAGAAGAAAAGGGAGAATTTTCTCCAACCAGTGGGACTCTTGCTTCTTTGAGAGGAGTGCCAAAATATTTGACTCTTAGAGTGCAGGGTTCAGTTATGAACCAAAGTGTATATATTCTTATTGAAAATTGGGAAACCCACAATTTTATTGATGCTCACTTTTTCCAAAGGAAGGGGATCCCTATTGATACTTTTTATGGGTTCTCTGTTTTGGTTCTGGGAGATAGAACAATGCAGTGCTTGCAGTATGTTCCATCACTTTCTGTGACTATGGGGACCTACACTTTGGAGGATCACTTCTTTGCAGTAGTCATACCAGACACCAACATCATCTTGGGTGTCTAGTGGTTGATTAATTTGGGAAAATTCACCACTGATTGAAAGGCCTTGCATATGGAATGGGTGGATTTGAAGAGTGGGAAACAACAAGTCATTCAAGGCATGCATACCTACCCTTCAATTGATGTTTCTACCCACACAACAAAGATGGATTTGCAAAGTGAGGGTAAGGATCTCATGGTTCCTTCTCTCATTTTCATGATATTTCTGCAAGGTACATTCCTACATCATGGAAAACTGCTTGGGATGCCATTAGATTCTCCAGAGAGAGCTCCACCAAGTGCTGAAAAAATGGAAGGAAGAGTCACTGCGCTGTGGGAGGATGAAAAGGGGAGGATCAGCCTTCCCACACAAAATTTTGGCATGCATGATGCCAAAGAAGCAAGAAGAAACAAGGAAAGCACCACCATAGATACATCTACAATGTTTTCCTTTTTGAGGAGTGTAGATCCAGATTGGAAGTCTCAACTCCTTGTAGAGTACTCCAAATATTTGCACACCGGGATGATCTTAGATGGCATAAAGCAAGGAGGAGGCTACATGGTCCATGAATGGGTCATCTATCATCTTGGAAAAGTATTGTTCTCTCAAGCCTCCAGGCTTAAGCAATAAATACTGTAAAGGGCACACAAGGAGTTCCTTTCCAGCTACATGCAATCAACAAAAATCTACTCCCTAATCTTGAAGAGTTTTGATTGGGAGGGTATGGAGGAGCAGCTACATCAGAATTGTGATTGGGAGAGAATGTAATAGCTATGTGGAGATGGGGTAGCCAAAGGATCCTATGCAGGATATATTTCAGCCATCTCTTCCTTCTCTCAAAAGAGGGGAAAATCCCATGCCTAACTCTATGAGTATGGGAGGTTTGTATGGTAAGAAATTTGATCTTGTAGAGAAAGTTTATTTTTATGATTTGGCACACTCTCTTACCATATGTATGCAGGCCATGGCTCATACAAAGAGAAATTTTTCATGTAGATCTCATGGAAAAGATGGGGCCAATAAAAATTCCAAATATGGCCACTCCCTTGAGGTGCAAAAGGAGATTGTGTATCGTGATGGGTGCTTCCCAAAGGCACCTAATGAGAGTTTCATTTTCATCCATGTAAAGGTGGCTTATGCAGAAAATGTGGTGGGAGTACCACCTAACACATTCATATCTACTCAGAACAAGGAGTGTACTGCGCTGGTGCCTTATGTGGGATTATGACCCACCTCCTCATGTGAAAATTTCAGTTTGCCTTTATGTGATTTTGCTACCATACATAGATGAAATATTGGTTTTGTTTATGGGTATGTATGGGAAAATATTCAGTACTGTACATGTACCACTGGGATGGAGATTTCTCTAGTACTTCATGATACATGTTTCAGATGTGAAATTGGTTCACCCATGTTTATTTCTATTGAGTTTTAAACTCCTGAAGGGGCAAACTATGAACCTATCATGCTAGCATTGGAGGAGCATTTTTTGATGTATTGCCTTGGTGAACACTTAATTCATGATGAGAGCTTTATTCTTGATGGTGTCATCAATGGAGAAGGAGAAGAAAAATAACTCTTACTCTACCAGTTGCTTGAGGACAAGCAACATTTTCAGGGGGGGAATGTAATGTCCCTACTTAGCCTTAGCTAAGAGGAGACATTAAATTTTGATTTATTTTATGTTTTATCAATAAATGAATAAAGGAGGACATGTAAAACTCCTAATAAATCAATGCCCATGTGAAAAAAGACAAATATGGGCTATGTAAATATTCACTTGCAGGTGTGAAAGAGGGTTGAGCCAAAGATTGGGTCCACTTTGACCAAATCAACTACATTGTCTAGGTTCAATGCATCTCTAAGAGGGTTTGCGCAGTTCTAGAAGGGGTTTATAATGTGAAAAGGACCAACTCATCTAGGTGGTTTATGGTTTTCAAAGGCTTTCTCATGTTATAAAAAGGAGGAGAAGACACAAGAAGAGGTTGTTGATGAATTATATTTCTGAAGTATTTGTCTGCTGAGACAAATACCATTCTCTGTTGTTTAGTGGAGGATTGTGATTGGAATTCCTATTTAGGAGTTTCATATCTTCCCTTGAGGTTCATTGGAGGATTTATTTGCTGAAGTTGGCCACTATGTGGTTTGAGACCAAGCTTTATCTTTCATGAGTAGCACTGGCCCATGAAGGGTTTTGCAGCTACTATCTTTTGTAGCAAGTGGCATTTTAGATCTGCTTAGATCTAGTTGTTTTTGAGAGGCTTTCTTTATTGGAGAGTTTTATTCAGTGTCCAAGGAGTTAGATGATATTTATTTCATATTAGATCTGTACTTTACATTCCATGTATTCAGTCTCCTTTACACTCTGCGCAGTTTCTGCTTCATACTGCGTTATTTTGTGAGAGGGCTTGTTATTTCAGTTTGCTAACAGTTTGGAGGAAGATCTCTTGGTGTTAGACTTGCCTTTGCTTGATGATAATTGGATTGGGTTTCTGATCCATTTCTCTATAGATCTGATCTATTTCAGTAATAAAAGTTGTCTTCAGAAATTTTTGGGTTTTCTGCAGCACAGTATATTGTAATTCAGATCTACAATTTAATATGCAGTATTTTGATGTAATTCCAATTGGATATTCTTATTAAAGTATTGTAGCTTCCAGATCTGTATTAGATCTGATTTTTCATCCATATATTTTTCCTATATCTTAAATTTAATTTACAACAGCTGAACCACCTGGAAAATAACCTTGTCTATGTATTTCTGTAGTTTGTTTCTAGTTGCAGCTCTAATTTCTGAAGGGATCTTGCCCTAGTTATTTTTGTAATCAGTTGTAAAGGCAGTAAAATTATGTATAAATATTATTTTATGATATATTACTGAAGTATCAGATCCTTTTCTAACCTCCTCTGATTTTCAGTAAAATCTGTGCAATTCTAGCAGCTGGAGTTTACATGTTGCAGCAGCTTCTCTCTTTAGCTAATTTATAGCTAGTCTTGTTTCCGAGAGACTTGTTTATGTTGAGTAATTGCACAATGGAAACATAAAAAAAATAACACACACAACATTCAACCATGAAAAAAACAGATATTTTAACGTGGTTCACCCAACCAATCTGGGCTACGTCCACCTAATAGGGCATCGGAAATCTCATTCATCAACTGGAGAAAATACAATAGCAGAATTTCTCTTTTGCTCAGCTCTTCCTCACTACACATCCCTCATCATACTCACTTGCCTCTACAGGCTTACATTTTATAGTTGTGAATGGAAAAAGACTGATAAATTCTCTCACAATAAATATAGGATTCATTAAATCCTCATCAGAAATATATGGAGTCAATTCAGCAACAAATCCTATTGTTGTCACCTACATAAGATTTTCTCCAAAAATAATTAAAAGAAAAATCTCAAAAATATCCACCTTGACAAAAATTAGCCTGATACCCTATTCCATTATTATTTTTATCTTTTCTGCAAGCCAAGAGAAGCCAGACACCATCGTAGCTTCTATAACAAAACTGGTTTCGTGAACATGTCTGCACAGTTTTCCTTTGTATGCACCTTTTCAAGAGAGACTCCCCATTTAGTGATAACCTGTCTTACAAAATGGTACTTGATAGGTATATGCTTTTATTTACTATGATAGGTCGAATTCTTAGCCAAATGAATTGTACTTGCACTATCAAAAAATAACTTGATGTTGTCCTGCAACCTACCAAACTCACCAAACAAACCTTTCAACCAAACTGCTTCTTTGCAAGCATGTGAAGTAGTTATGTATTCTGCTTCTGTAGTGTATAAAGAAAAAATGTTCTGTAGCTTTGACATCCATCTAATAGCTCCACCTGCAAGAGTAAAGACATACCCTGAAGTTGATCTTCTCTTATCCAAATCACCTGCAAAATCGGAATCAACATATCCGCAAACAAATTCACTACTCCTATTATAAGTGATACAATAGTCACTTGTGCCTCTCAGATACCAAAGCACCCATTTCACTGTTGACCAGTGTTCTTTTCCTGGATTTGCCATATACTTGTTGACAACCCCAACTGCATGTGGAATATCTGGTCGAGCACAAACCATCGCATGCATCAAACAACCTACTACATTGGCATATGGAATTCGAGACATATATTCCTTTTCTTCATTAGTGTTAGGACATAAACTTGAAGAAAGCTTAAAATGGGAAGCAAAAGGGACTGAAATAGGCTTCACATTTTTCATACCAAACCTCAAGAGTATTTTCTCAATATACTTATGTTGTGATAGCCACAACTTACCATTACTCCTGTCTCTGAAAATATCCATGCCCAAAATCTATCTTGCTGCTTCTAGATCTTTCATATCAAACGTCCTAGCCATCTAAGCCTTTAACTTGTTGATCTATGTTATGATTTTGCTTGCTAAAAGCATATCGTCAACATACAACACTAAGATAATGAACATGCCATTACTTAATTTCTTAAAGTAAACACAATGATCATATTCACTTCTTATATAATTTTGACTCATCATGAAAGAATCAAATTTATTGTACCATTGTTGAGGGGACTGCTTCAGACCATACAATGATTTCTTGAGCCTGCAGACAAATTTCTTGTTGCGATTTTTAACAAACCCTTCCATTTGTTCCATGTAAATCTCCTCATCTAAATCTCCATGTAAAAAAGCAGTTTTAACATCTAGTTGCTGTAATTCTAAATCAAGTAAAGCAACTAATGCTAACAAAATCCGAATTGAAACAATTTTTACAACTGGTGAAAATATCTCATGAAAGTCAATGTCGGCTTTCTGAGAAAAAACTTTTGCAACCAACCTCGCTTTGTACCTACCTTATGTATCATCAACACCCTTCTTCAATTTGTAAAGCCACATACATCCTACATTTTTCCTGTCTTTAGGAAGTTCTACCAGATCCTATGTGGCATTCTTATCTAATGCCTTCATCTCGTCCTTCATAGCCTCTTTCCACTTACCACTGTTAGAACCTTCTATAGCTTCTTGATAGCACAAAGGTTCATCATCGTTAGAAGTTAAAGAAACTTAAGTAACATAATCATCATACCTTTTAGGAAGATGTATGATTCTCTTAGACCTCCTTAAAGATGTTTCTGGTACTTCCACTATTTGCTGATTATTATCTGTAGGAAATTCTTCATGATCAGCATCTGAAACATGTTCATGATCTGCATCTAAAACTTGTTCATGATCTGAATATGAAACTTGTTCATTTGGACTACCATCATTACTTGAACTGGTTTCAAACTGAATGTGTTGAAGCTTAGGTACATTCTCCTGTTTCAATTTATCATCTACATCTGGATTTTCAAGTGAACATTCATTAAATTTGACATCTCTGCAAATGATGATCTTGTGAGTAGTAGGATCCCACAACCTGTATCCCTTAGTCCCATCACCATATCCAAAAAATATATATCTTTTTGATTTAGGATCTAATTTAGAACGCTGATGTTTTGGAACTAGAGCATATGCATCACAACCAAAAAATTTCAGTTTAGAATAATCACATGGATAACCTTTCCATGCCTCTTGAGGAATTTTGCATCCTATCACAGTTGATGGTGATCGATTTACCAAGTAACAAGCTTTAGAAACCACTTCTGTCCACAATTCCTTCTGCAAATTGGCGTTACTAAGCATAGTTCTTGCTCTCTCTAAAAGAGCCATATTCATGCGTTCAACAACTCCATTTTTCTGAGGATTATATACAGTGGTTTTATGTCTTTCAATCCCAGTGTCCTTGCAATAATTATCAAATTCCTTTGAAGTAAACTCCCCACCATTGTCAGTTCTTAAACATTTAATGGTTCTTCCATTGATGTTTTCAACTAATGCTCTAAACTGTTTGAAAACTGTGAATACATAAAAATTCTTCTTTAACATGTAGACCCACACTTTTCTAGAGAAATCATCAATAAAAGATACAAAATATGACGATCTTCCATATGAGGTTGTAGGAGATGGACCCCAAACATCAGAATGGATATAATCAAGGATTCCCTTACTAGTATGTTTTCCATTTTTAAACTTATGCTTGCTTTGTTTCCCAAACAGACAATGTTTGCAGAAATCTAACTTAGAAGATTTTAAACTAGGAAGTAACTTACGGTCAGATAAAATTTTTAATCCTCTTTCACTCATATGGCCCAACCTTTGATCCCATAAATAAATAGAATTACTATCATTTTCAGATACTGTAGAAGCATGATCCGACTATGTTCTTCCTTCTAGTTGAAAAAGATTTCCAACCTTCTTTGCTTTCATTACTAGTAAAATTCCTTTATAAACTTTCGTTACTCCACCTTGAATAAATGTTTTATATTCATTAGTGTCTAGTACTCCTAGTGAAATGAGGTTTTTTCTTAGTTCAGGTACGTGTCTTACATCAGTTAGAATTTTATTTGTCCCATCAAACATTTTAATCTGGATGCTTCCAATTCCCATAATATTACATGAGACATCATTTTCCATGTAAACAACTCCATCATTGATTGATTTATAAGTTTTAAACCATTATTTATGAATGCACATGTGATTTGACACACCAGAATCTAACAGCCAATGTTGATCATGATTAGACAAACTAACTGATAACACTTCATCACTCATACCTGAAATAGATGCTGAACCTGTATCTGTTGTGTTTGCTTATTTCTTTTCTGTCGAAGAGTCTCCTTTGGATGTTTCCTATCTCTTCCAACAGTCCTTCTTCAAATGTCCTGATTTGCCACAAAACAAGCACTTTACCTTACTCTTCTTCCCTTTCGATTTTGAACGCGATTTGTTGTGCTTACTGAAGCGTCTTTCTTTAGAACGACCTCTGACCATCATTGCTTTTGATGTAGAGGTTTCCGAATTTTACCTCTTCCTTGTTTCTTCGGACAACAAAGCTCCAGAAACATCATCAAATTCAAGGGTTTCTGATGAACTGATACTTATAGAAGTCAAAAAATGATCCCATGACTCGGGCGACGAGCATAATAAAGTGACAGCTTTATCTTTGGATTCAAATTTTACTTCTATACTTTCTAACTGCACCAAGAGAGTATTAAAGGTATTCAGATGATCAGTTATCTTCATGCCTTCCTTCATGTGCAATTTGTACAACTGTCGCTTCAGAAGAATCCTATTGGTTAAGGATTTTGTCATGTACAAATTTTGAAGCTTTGTCCACAAACCAACAATATTTTTCTCTGACACGATGTTAAACAAAACATCATCTGCCAAACACAGTCGAATGTTGCTCAGTGCTCTGTCATCCAAGTCCCTCCATTAATCATCTGTCATGGTATAAGGTTGTTTGGCTTTTCCCAACAGCGCCTTCGCCACGCCTTGTTGCATGAGTAGATCATACATCTTCACTTTCCAGATCTTGAAGTTGTTTTTTCCATTGAACTTCTCGATATCAAACCGAGCACTTTGTGTTTATGCCATGTTGTGTCACAAAAAAATCTCCAATTCCAACTCTTAATAAATGAAACTTTTAATTTTAATCAAAAAATTAATTTTTGATTAGAAAGACCTTGCCTTGAAAAAAAAAAATGCCCTTAAGCTAAAAAATGCCTTTCCTTCTTTAATACCATGTACAAATGGCAATTAAAAAATACAAATCGATTTCTAATGGGCCACCCTTTCTAATATAATCAATTTTCAATGATTATAAATTGACTTAACATATCTATGGCAATTTATATGTATCAATTTTGCATATCGATTTTCAAATACAAAGCCATTTTAATAAATCAATTTTAAAAGGCATGAGTAGAAAATCGATTTCTAAATTGAAAATCGATTTAAAACATTACCACCCAAATCAATTTATGTATATATTTAAACAAAAAAAAAACAAAGATTGCATTAATAATTGAATACAAAACGATTTTAAGGAATGGCATATCACTGTTCACAAGTTCATCGAGTCTAATGCTGCCACCAATGTTTTCACAGCCATTTCAAACTCTCTGTCATCGATGCAACTTAGCATACAACCATTGCAAGAATATCTCCCAACGTGCTATGTCCCAACGCACAGTCACACGCTACAGATCAGGTTTCAACGCTGCATTCACTAGTCTTGCACGCTGGTTTTAATGCTGTGTTCACAGATCTCCCTCACACCACAAAATTCGACACAGATCGAACAACGCAGATTTTTCACCAGTAGCATAACGTTTCTTTCTAGGCAGTGGCTTCTTCAATCGAGTTTACAGGCAGCAACAGGCATACAACCTGCTTTGATACCAAGTGTTGAGTAATTACACAGCGGAAACATAAAACAAATAACACACACAGTATTCAACCATGAAAAAAACAGAGATTTTAATGTGGTTCACCCAACCAATCTGGGCTACGTCCACCTAACAGGGCATCAACAATCTCATTCATCAACTGGAGAAAATACAATAGCAATGTTTCTCTTTTTCTCAGCTCTTCCTCACTACACATCCCTCATCATACTCACTTTCCTCTACAAGCTTACATTTTATAGTTGTGAATGGAAACAGACTCATAAATTCTCTCACAACAAATATAGGATGCATTAACTCCTCATCAAAAATAGATGGAGTCAATTCAGCAAAAAATCCTATTGTTGTCACCTACATAAGATTTTCTCCAAAAATAATTAAAAGAAAAATCTCAATAGTTTAATGGATTAAACTTATTATTTTATGATGAAATTGCATATATATGTCAAATAAAACTTGAATGAGGGGATCCCAACCCTGATCAACATTTCCTTTGCTCAGATTTTCCTATACAGTGTTTTCATTGAAGGCCTTGTTGAGATTCTTGAATTGGGATTATTCCAAGTTCTATAGGAAAAGTCTATAGTTCGCCAGGTAGCCTCTTGTTCTCACCCTATTTTTAGAGGTGACATAACCACTAAATGCCTCTATATTCCATCTCTAACATAGAATCTTGAGAATCACCAAAAAGGGACATTACATATTTCTTCTATCTACTTTTACCGAATCACCTACATGTTCAGCTAGAGCTTGGGTGAAGGATCTAGAATCCTATTTGCAACTACACCATATTTCTAAAGATGAAGCCATTAGAGTAGAAACACTACATTCCAGAGGTAATGCTCATGCATGGTGGATTTTTGAATCTTATTTCTTAAATAATGCCAACACTTTCTCTTATGCAAGATTCATAAAAACATTGATGGAGAGGTTAGGTGAAAAACTTCCTAAGACACATGAGTAAGGAAAACTTGAGAGGAAAAAAACCTTGCATGTGATGGAGGAGAATCCATTTTAGAAAACCATGGGAGGAGCTGATGTCTTTCATTACACATTACCAGGAGTAAAACCCCCAGTTCATATTATTGAACAAGAGGGCACAGGATTCTCTTTTTCACAAGAGGATCCGACTATTGAGATGTTGCCCACACACATTGAGGGAGATGAGGGCAACAAAGTTGTCACATCTAGATCACATCCAGTGCCTCATTCAGAGGAGGGAGGAGCACATGCTCCAACACGAGAGATTATTGTGCCTTTGCAAGAAGTTCCCTAGGATCTTATACATGAAGGTCCAAGCACTATCAGTGAGCAGCATGATTGTGCAACATTGCAGCTAGAAGGAGGAGGAAGGGAGGAAGATCAGCATCAATCGATGAGAGGCACAAACCCTTCTCTATTTCAGAGAGTCAGTGAAAGAAAGAGGCAGAATCATTTGTGTTGTAAGGGCAGGGGCAAGGTTTCCCAACCATATGAGTAGATTACTCTTGACATTGATGTCTCACTATATGGAGGCATCCCACCTAGGAGGCCACCTGATCTGGAGTTGATGGAAGACATCTTGTCTTTGGATTCACCACTCTTATATTTTGGGGAGGTGAAGATTCTGGAGAAATAATTTGGCATTGGGGATGTCAAAGTAGCAAGCATCAATATGAGGATAGCTACACATGTCAAATCACCAGTGTTGTCTCTTAGGAGGATTGATCCTTATTGGAGATCTCAAATTTTGGTAGAGTACTCCAAGGATCTTGGTGCATGCATAATTCTTGATGACCCGTATGGGGATGAAAGATACATGGTTGATGATGTGGTCATATATTTCTATGGCAGGATCTTCTTGACTAGATCTTCTAGTATCAAGGAGAAGCTGCTACATGAAGCACATGAGGACTTCTCTTCTATGCAGCTTGATGCATATTTCCATTTGATGGAGGAGTTCACTTGGGAGGGCATACAACATGACGTATATAAGCATATGGAGAGATGCATATTCTAGAGGGTGATGAAGAGAATGTCATAGCCACCCTCCTACTCATTGAGAGTGAGGGAGAATTTCTAGTTGAGCCATTTCAGCTCAAGACCTCAGGTACATGATGGAGGAGGTATAATTTTAAATTTTGTATTGTACTTATTTTCCTTGATTGAGCAGCATGATTTATCAAGAAGATTTTCTTCTTCTTGCATATTGTATGATGTTGTATGTGCAGCTACTTGTAGCATTGATTTTGGCTATCTTTTTGATGGTTTTTGGGGGAAACCACATGTTTCTTGGTGTGAACCATTGACACCATATTGTAACTTCATGTTTTCATATTATGAGATGATTGTGGTAGAAAAAAATTGGCTGGAAAAGCACTTTTTATTTCTTACTTTGATGCAGGCAAAGGATGCACTTGGCTAGTTCCATGAGTGGAACTATGATTCACTCTCTGGTTGTCATTTGGCAACTTGTTTTTATTGTACCTTACTTCCATGTTTTGTTGATATGTATTTGCTCAAGGGAAGCTTTGCATGGAGAGAAAAACCAATTGGATGTCATGGCACCCATATGATATTGCAACATAAGACTTTTTTGTATGGGGAATTATACAAGTTGACTATCATGATCTTATTTCATGGCTTGTATGACGGAGAGATGAGGCAGCAGAAATTTTTTTTTTTGTTATGGTTACACTTTGGAGAGTATGGGAAAAATCCTTCCCATACTTTTCATGAGATTTCTAGAGAGAAGAAAGGCGCATTCATGGTGCAAGGAGGCTACCCTTCAGCTTTGGAGGATCATGAGAGGCCTCCCTATAGGAAGAAGATCTTCTCACTTAGCAGCATGATGGTGGATGACTTTGGCATATGGAATGTCAAAGAGAGGAGTCATGGAGCCTTATTACAAAGGCCTACAACACTGTCACATAGAAGCATGTTCTTATGGATGAGATATTCCAAGGGGAGGAGGTATCCCTTTTTCTTGCAGATTTTTATGATGAGGTTCTCATGGGAGGACTTATTGGAGGATCTCACTTTCATCCAACTCACTATGTATGGTAGATAATGCACTTTTATACTTATTGATTACTCCATTGAGTATTTGTATTTTCTCACCATGTTTTAACAGTGCATTGCTCCTCAAGAGAGTAAGAGTATTTTTGGGTTTCATGGTCACTTTAGGGCCAATGTTTATGATGATAGTATCCCATATATACATGAATTTGGGAAAGTGTATTGTTATTCCATCTATGTAAAACTGATAGAAATTGATGTATACTTCCCCATGTTGGTAGAACAAACATATACAACTTGTAACTTGTTGCAGAACCACTTGCCACATGACATTCTCAAGTAGTAGTTGGGGGGACTGCGTAATATCCACTTGGAGAACCTTTGGTACTATCCAAAATTGCACTTAAATTTCATTAATTTTCTGATTTGGAGGGAAAATGGTGATGATGTGCCATTCATCTTGAATGGAATGGTTTGGGTTGACATGTCTCATGACTTTGGAGGAAGAGTCCTTGGAGGCTCAATATTCTTCTTGCCATTAGAGGGCAATCATGTTTCAGCCCAAGATCAAAATTCTCTCTACACTTATCATAAGTGGAGAGGAGAAAAACGTGGGATAGGCCCTCTTTCCTATCATGTTCACTTATTCAACCCACCTACATTTTAGGAGCCAAAGGTGGAGGAGATTCTTCATGGGTTGCCATGTTGGAAGGTGACTCACTTCATTTGGATGATAGCATGGGTGAGGGAGGCATTCATTCACCATGATGATCATCACTCCTATTTTTTGGAGGCCATGAGATAGAAAGAAAGTCTCCATTCACACTTCTCACCTTTGATTGATGTAGACCATTTGGTTTTGCACACTAGGGAGGAAACATTGGATGACAGTTTTATTGCAGATTACCTTGAGGCAGTGATGGAAGTTGTTGATAGGAGGTCACATGAAGAAAAGGAGACAAATTTTTCTCTCCTTATACATTTTCTTGAGGTCAAGAAAATATTTTGGAGGGGATGACTGTAATGTTCCAAAATTTTATCCTTAAAGCTAAATGGAACATTAGAGTTGTCAGCATCTCTAGTTGGTGAATAAATGGGTAGAAAAGCCCATAAGTCTCCTAAGGAGGATAAAATCACTCCAAGTGTGAAAGGATACACTCTTTCTAGCCTAATAAAACACCTCCATGTGTGAAAAATGATGAAATCAAGTTTCTTTGACTAAGTCAACAACACAGTTTTAGTGGAGGAGGAATCTAAGGAGGAATAACGCAATCTAGGTCTATTTAACCCACTTAGTTTCATTTATTTCTAATATCCTCTTGTATTTAGATGCTAGATGGATGTATCTATGGGATCCAAGTGATAATTTTATGATTTTATTGCATATGTTGCTGGAAGTGCATTTTTCATGCATGATTCATGAGCATTCCTGATTGTGGAATATTGCGAACGCGCTTCCTTGGGCTCCCTCATAGGACCCAACCCGAACGAAGGCACAAGGTAGAAAACGAAAAACGGGTTGCACGAATGTGCACTAGGCGCATGGGTGGTCACAACTTATCATTTTTGATAGGGCCTCCCTCACACGACCCGACCCGACCCGACCCAAACGCATTTCCTTTGGCACCCTCACACGGCACAACCCGACCTGCCTGAACGAAGGCACAAAGGAGCAAATGGAAATTGGGTGGCACAAATGTACACAAGGAACAGGGCTAGTCAAAAATTAACATTTTTTATACAGCCTCCCTCACACGACCCGACCCAAACAGGTTTCCTTGGGCGCCTTCACACGATATGAATCGACTCGTCTGAACGAAGGCACAAGGGAGCAAACATAAAATGGGCCGCATGAACATGCATAAGGCACACGAGCAGTCACAACTTAGAATTTTTTATACAACCTCCCTCACATAGCACGACCTGACCCAACCTGCCCAAACGAAGGCACAAGGGAGAAAATCATAAAATGGCCACACGAACGTGCACAAGGCATGCGTGCAGTCACAAATTATCATTTTTTATACAGCCATCCTCACACGACCCGAACTGAACGCGTTTCCTTGGGAACCCTCACACGACCCGACCCAACCCAACCCGCCCGAACGTGTTTCCCTGGACACCCTCACAAGACATGACCCGACCCGCCTGACCTCATTTCCTTGGGCGCCCTCACACGACACAACCCAACTCGACCCGCTTGAACACATTCCCTTGGGTGCCCTCACACGACATGACCTGACTCGACCCGTTCGAACACGTTTCATTGGGTACCCTCACATGGCATGACATGACCTGAACGTGTTTCCTTGAGTTCCCACACACAACCCAACCCAACCTACCTGAACGAAGGCACGAGGGAGAAAATGGAAAATGAGTCGCACGAACATGAACAAGGCTGAGGGTGGTCACAACTTAGCATTTTTTATACGGCCTCCCTCACATGACCTGAAATTGTTTCCTTGGGTGTCCTCCCACGGCAGGACCTGACCCACCGGAATGAAGGCATGAGGGAGAAAATGAAAAATGGGTTGCACTAATGTGCACAAGGCACACGAATGGTTAGAACATAGCATTTTTAACACAACCGCTATCACGACCTAACCTGGCCCGCCCGAATGTGCACAAGGCACACCCATGATCACCGATTAGCATTTTTGACACAACAGCCCTCAAATGACATGGCCCGACCTGACCCGAATGTGCTTCCTTGGGCACCCTCACACTAGCGAAGCATTGGCACCACTACCACTTCATACAGATGGTATCAGAGCTCGATATAGGGTGAGTTGAGCTTTGTTGAAGTTTTAATATTGAAGCAAGAATACAATGATAGAGCTACAGTTGGTATCAAATCTTGGACATTATTTTGGTTGGTCTCGGCGAAACATTGGCATGGGAAAGACATTGGTCACGGTCAAAGCTGCATAACAGGACATGGCAAGCTGGGAAGAATGTCAAGGGAGGCTTTTTCAGACCTTTTTCAGGTTGATTTTTTCGTCATTTCATCGACCATCATTCTTCGCATGTCCACCAAATGCTTCCAATGCCCTCCATAATCATCCTTGACTCATGGTTCTTACATACTCCCCCACTTAAATAAGATTGTCATCCCCGATAGTGCTACCATCATTTTCGTAGCTTTTGTCATAATGTATCGTTGCATAAACAATCAAGGTTCATGTATAGCATATCCAAGGGAAATATCTCCCCAATCCATGATCATCAACACATCCATCACAATCACCACGTGCTATACCATCATGGAAAGTCAATCTCTCCATCATGGCCACATGTTGTTGCAACATATATCATGTCAACCCATCATATATCATCAATATCATGTGAATCTCTGCATCATGTACTCCAACCAACTCAATGTAACAAAACTTTCTATGTATCCAACATAACTCTGCATAGTGGTATAGCCCTCATAAATTGAACTAGTCAGGTGATCAGTCCAACCATACGTTCTCATTGTGAGAATTTGCATCCTCATACCATGTGTTAGTTGTCCCTCTCACATCCTGTCACACCCATCAACTCAATCAAGGATCCATCCCATATGAGTGTAAAGTAATCCATGGAGATACGTCTCATCTGCAACATGCTATCCATCCAACAATCCATCTCTATCTAAAATGTGTTGCCCATGATGCCAATCTCCGCGTTCTATTCAAAAGACAGCCACAACTATCGAGCATTAGCCACGTATGGAAGGTCCTCCTCGAATCAAGTCAAGAAAATCCTCTCAACAATATGCCATATTCAGGTCCATGAAGCTATTCTCATCCCATTTGCAATATGCATCCAACGTGCGTACCAAATTTAAGTCAAGAAGGCTCAACCCATGCCCAAGTGTATACCACCAAGGCATACCATCACTGCATCTCCATCAACCTCCAATTCATCTCACTAATCATCTCCATCAAGTGATTCCTCACAAACACACCCCATAAATGTGCTCAAAGGTATGCATCCCATAGTGCATCAAAATCAAGAGCAGTCTCGATCTCAGCTCCTCAGTGAACCATATACTACAAGATCATTGTAGTATGAAGCCTCCAATGAATGCAACTCCATCATGAACTCCCATGCATCATCCTATCCAAAGCATTTGAAAGCATACTTGTATTTCCCACGAGTGTCACCACAAGTTGTTCTCACCCTGCAAGTCATATGAATGTGCTCATAGGCTGCTCATACAACCAATGTCTTGTTGCTCAAAGTGAACAACATCCATCAGCCCATCTATAAAATATCTCCATGTAGCACCAACAATCGATCATGCTCAGCATATTCCTACTTGACACTCCTTCATGATTCTCATAAGTGGCACCTAGTAAGTGCACTTGCATAATGTCTCCACATAATGTCCTACCATGCCCTCATGTCAATGTACATGACTTTGGTTTCCCATGTGTCGATCAAGAGTAGACTCATATCAACTCTAGTCACCCCATCATGTGTAAAGTGTACAGGTTAAGTGCCCTCGGTCATTTATACCATCATCATCATGGGTACTTCCTCCAAGGCTTCTCCCCCACTAAAGGTGCACCAAGAGTCCCTTCTTGTTTGTAAGCCATGAAGAATTCTACCCAAAAAATGTGCCCTACCACCAAGGTAGTCCATGAGTCATGCCCTATTAGAGTGAGGTCTCAAATTTCCATATCAAGGTATATAACAAGAAATGCTCCTTGCTTCTCCAATGTACAAGGTTCCACCATAGTCATCCGAGGAAAGGTCCTCCATGGTATTGGAAAAGAAGTCGTCTTCTTTCTCATCCTTGCATACAGTCCATCTCCCAGATGCTCAATTGAAACATGAGTCATATCTTCATGAAGACTCTCTAAGCGAGCTTCCTTCTTCCTCATCAATGTCTGCAATGCTTCCTGTCCTGGTACTACCTGCTCATAAAGTTCCTCCTCGATCATTGTCACTTCTGCAACATTTTCATGTGGTTCATCCCTCAATTCCTGCAATGTACTTGGCCCAGGTTCAACTTGTTCCATGAGTCCTTCCTCAATCATATCTACATCCTCAACATCCTCCCTAGAATCATCCATCACTGATGCTTGCAATGTGCTTGGCCCTGGTCTAACCTGTTCATCAAGTTCATCCTCGACTTCTACCACATCTGCAATATCCTTGTGAGAATCATCCACCATAAATGCTTGCAATGTGCTTGGTCCTAGTCCAACTTGTTCATCAATTTATTCCTTGACTTCAATCAGATCTACAACATCCTTTGGTTTGACCATAGTGGGCTTCATGCCACCACGCTTCATCTTTCCAAGGTCTCTGAGTCTGAGAAGCTTATCAAGTAACCTTCTTCGCTCTTCTTCCGCCTTGTCCATTTCTTCTCGGAGAATTCTCACTTTCTTCATAATATGAAACATTTCATCTTTTCTCATGTCAGATGTCCTCCTCTTGCACAATGCATCAATGGTTCGACTCGTCTCATCAAACTCCTTTTCCACTTCCTTCGACTTCTCTTTAATTTATTTAAAGTTCATTTCCAATGAAACAAACTCATCCATAAAGCTTCAATACCACCTGCAACACTGCAACTATATCCCTTCTCAATAATAAAAAGCCATGAAAATGTAGCTCTAATACCAACTGTCACACCCCTATACCTATGGTAGTCTCCCAAACACTCTATAGATGGGTGTGGCACTAACGTATTTTTCTCTTTTCAAATACTCAATAATTAGACTATGCCTAACTCAACACTTGTTTAATTAATCTTCCAAAATTTTCTTGTGCGGAAATAAAACAACAATAAACATCAATATCAAACCACATGAACGCCCATACATTCAAGGGAGGGGAAAATCTCGTTAATAAGTCTGTCCGATATTATGCTTCAATAAATATGTACAATCTGCAATAATTATACAACCAAGCCTCCATAAACTATTTACGCTTCTTGAAAAATGTTCTTGTACCTTGGTCTAGCCTTAATAGCTTCCCAATAGTGAAAAAAATCCAAAGGAACCCTAAAATTCCCCTTTAGAACATGTTTCTGAAGTCTGCGTGAATTCTGGTTCGAGTGGGTCACTCGGGTCATAGACGCCCTCAGCACCCTGAACGTGTTTCTGCACGTGGGTCACCGGGGTCACGGTCTGCATGCATTTCCTGAACGTGTTTGGGTCGTGCTCGACCTGACTTGACCCTTTTGAACAAACTCTATGCCTTCAAACACTGTTCCGTGCGTCCTAAACGTGGGCACGTTGTACGACCCCGACTTGACCTGAACGTGCTCAACCTGGAAACTGTTCTGCACGCGTCCTGTGGAAGGAACCTAACTCGAACATTCACTGAACACTGCACCACACATGCCCTATGGAAGGAACCCGACTCGACCTGTGGGTGAACGCCAAACTTGTTTTTACCTGACTCGACCTAGACTTCATTTCCTTGCTGCAGCTTCGCCCTCCAACCTAGACCTTCTCTCTAGCTCACACATTAGATTTCTAATGGTGTAATCAACAATATGTTGATGTCCTTCTTTCTTTCCTTTATCATCCATCACACGTCCTCCTTTTGTATGTGCCTTTGCCCACAAATTACTTCCATGGGTGGGGCTTGACCATATAAGGCTGTAATATTCCTACTTAGCCTAAGCTAAGAGGAATATTCATTTTTGTTTTAATTTCTATTGCATGAATAAATGAATAAAGGAGGACATGTAAAACTCTTGAAAAGATTGAATAAATCAATGCCCATGTGAACAAAGATAAATCAGGACCATGTAAATAAATCACTTGCAAGTGTGAAAGGGGTTTGAGTTGTGAGACTCGGTCAACCTTGACCAAATCAATTGCATTGTCTAGGTTCAATGTATCTTCTAAAGGGACAACGTAGTTCTAGAAGGAGGCCCCTTATGTGAAAGGAGCTAACTCATCAAGGTGGTTTATGGTTTGCAAAGGCTTTCATCTTATAAAAGGAAGGGGAGGGCGGAATGAGAAGGTTGCTAATTGATTATGTTTCTAAGTATCTTGTCTTCTTAGACAAATACTATTCTCTGTTGTTTAGTAGAGAATTGTGTTTCTTAGCACTTGGAGTTCTTATGCAGGGATTTCACCTCTTCCTTTGAGGATCCTTGGAGGAGTATTTTTTGATTTGATCCACTATCAGGCTTAAGGCCAAGCTCTACTTACAATTTCAGCGCTGATACATTGAGGTTTTTGCTGCTTTTGCAAGCTACAACAAATGGGATTCTAGATCTACAGAGATCTAGCTTGTTTTGGGAGCCTCTTCTCATGGAGTGTGTCTTTTAACCTCCTGGAAGAGTGCCTCTCTTGTTTGCTCTTTAGATCTATAACTTGGAAGTGGGCCATTTATGTCATTTGAGCTAGAACGCTATTTCCAATGAGGAACTGTGTTATTTTGATATGAGCTTCTTCATGGTGTTTTGATCACAGTTTGATTAGAGATCTCTGGTGCTGGGCTTTTCCTTCCACTTTGGTGATCCATGGATTAGCTTGCTGATACATTTTCTATTTAGATTTGATCTATTTTCATGTAATGTTATATTCAGAAATTTTTATAGCATTTTCCAGATCTGCAACTTGAAACTCAGATCTACTCTTTTTTATGCACGATTTTGTCAAAACCCCAAGGGGATCTTGTAAACAAGACTATGTAGTTTCTAGATCTAAAATAGATCTAATGTTCTATCCATAGATCTATCCTAGATCTGAGTTGTAATATTCAGCTGCTATAGCTCTTCAAAATAACACTGTCAAGCCATTTCTGCAGATATACATGTGTTGTAGCCATATTTTCTAAAGTTTTCTTGCTCTATTGTCTCATGTATTCTAATGTATATTGAAAGAGCTTCATTGTAATTACGATTTGTTGTTGTACATTCATTATTTAGTAATATTTAATGTCCTCTTGTTCATACTGTCCAATATTGCGTTATTTCTGAAGGATTTTGTTCTGCATAGCTGCAACCCCTCTTGTAAGGTGTTTTTCAGCTAGACTAGGCGGTGGGAGATTTGTTTACCACATCTAGTTTGATTTGTTTTTTCTCCCCTTTTAGATATAGACTCCAAATCTACTGATATAATGGATCCAAGTGTTTTAAACTCATTTCTCTGCATCATTATCCCAGGATTTCATTATTTCAGTAGGCTTGTTGTGCTATTCTGGATCTGGAATATTACAGTGGTATCAAAGCTCCTTTATTGGCATAGCCTGTGCTTGCCTTGGAGAACCAGCCATGTTGCATTCATAAGAAGATGATCCTCTTACTGAGAAGGAGAAGAGGTATCAGAATGGAAGTCACAAGAATTTTTACTACACTACTGATGATCCTAACAAGGGTAAAGCCCATGAAGCTGTGAATGATAAAGAAGCAGAAGAGTTTTCAAAAACTCTTTTGGAGACCATGCAAGATCTTGCCAAAGAGATAAAAGAGATGGGGGTGGAAAAAATGAGGGAATCTCTTAGGAGATTTCAGATGGGAGAAAGCTCTGATATGTCTCATAATGGGACTGGTCAACCAGTGAATCTGCCACAAGCCCCACAAGCTTCACAATGCTCCACTATGCCTAATTTCTTGGCTGTGGAGAATGAAGGACCACAAGAGCAAGCTTCCCTTGAAGATTAATTTGTGGAGTATGATTCTCAGAGTCAGAGATTCAAGGATCACTTGAGTTTCCAAGATTTTTGTCACCTCAAGGATAGAAGAAGACCAGGGTAGCATTATAGAGATTGTGGTTTCTTTCATGGTAGACACCACACTATGGGCAGATTATTTTTTCCCAAGTTTGATGGATCATCCTCCAGTTCTGATAAGGCATGGGTAGAGAAGCTAGATATCTACTTCCAATTGAACAAGGTCCCTAAAACTAAAGCCATCAAGATTGCAGTGTTGCACTTTGAGGGAGAAGCACACAATTGGTGGTTCCATGGGCTGTCTACATTGGGACATATCAATGTGACTACCTACTATGAGTTTACTAGAAGACTAGTGGAGAGGTTTGATAGGAAGGATCCTGAAGCACCCTTCATTAGTATGAATATTGATTTGAAGTGTATGAAAAATACCACTTTAGTTGCACATAACTTATAGCCATAACAACAAAAATGACTCCTAATATCTTCAGATCTCCAATTAGATGATAAAAAGAAATGCTGAAAAAATCTAGATCTATGCATTAGAAGACATTAAACATTAGAAAAATAAGATTTACTCCATAGATCCAATAGAAAAGACAAGAATATATCCAATGAATATTTTTATTAATGGGCACTGGGAGGAAAACAAGAGGGTGTTCTATGCTCCTCACAATGGATAACTTTAAGTCCTTAGCACTTCGCATTTAGAATTCTCTCATGTAGATAACCTAGAAAAAATGGAAAAAATATGGCTATGATAATGGCCACTTTGGCTGCATCAAGAGTTTTGATCTGGTAGGTAGTATTTAGGTAACAAATGTGATAAATAGTATTGGAAAATCCTTCTATCAGTAATAAAGAGAAGATAAGAGTTAACTTAGATAAGATATTGCAAGAAGTTAAAATATTATTAATCAAATCAAGATCCAACTTTTATGGAATATTTTATTATATTTGTTGGAGGGAAAAGGAATTTGACTTGAGTCAAATCCCCTTATTTGTAAATAATAAATAAATAAATGATTTATTTATCATTTTAAGGATGTGATTAAGTAATAATAAGTAAATAAATGATTTATTTATCATTTTAAGGATATGGTTGAGTAATAATCAAACAAATAATGATTTATTTAATTATTTAAGGGTGAATTATTCATATTTAACAAAGAATATTATTTAAATAAGATTTAAACAATTATTCTTTAGAAAATAATAAGATAAATAATGATTTATCTAATTAATTTCTTTGTTTTGGGTTAAATATAACTAGAAATATTAATTAAACTACTTTTTTAACTAATTATTTCTTGACGAAAATCAAAGAAATATATATTTATTTAATATTCTGCGAAGTTTCGCTTATATTTTCCGAAAGAATTAATAAAGGTGATTTACTAAGTTATTTTCATAGTGAAAGCAATTTTACTTGGAGTAAAATTGGTCTTATATGGTGTACTTGGGTCCATCTAATGATAATAGGTTCAATGACCAAAAGATGGTGTAACAGATTGCCCCCCAGCGTGCAAGCATTAGGAGCTAATCGTATGACCGAAGTACGTTGTAAGAGCTCAATCACTAGACAACAAAGGGGAATTCAAAGAGAGAGGATTGTGAGGTAGACCAAAGTGCTAAAAGAACTAGACCCTGAGGAGGTGACTTGCAGGTGCGACAAGTCTTTTTGATGAGTGAGTACCTACTATAGACAGCGGGGGAGGCATACCTATACCCGCTGAGGCAATAGTACAAACAATAAGGTGCCCGGAAAACCACAGAACGCAATAATAAAGCATATTCTAGCATAAACATGAGCTAGATAAATAACACGATAATGAATCCCACATACATATTCTGCCTGGGATAACAACCAGGACTTGTACAATAATATCTGAATACATGAGATATAAATGCAACCCAGCTGCCCCTGAAAACAGGAAAGGGCTCTAAAAATCTGACTGATACATACAAACAAAAAGGGTGTTGCAAGAGGCTGAGGCCTACATCATCAAATGTATGAAGCTGCATCGAAGGCTGTAATGAAGAGGTCATTCGAGTGTGTGGGGGGCTACCTATAGGACCACCCCCTCATGAGCTCTGAGACATCTCACACACACCCGGGAATCATCGATGTTAGTTGCTTCATCACTGAACCATCAGGTATACGGATCTCGATCATGCTGAAAGGAGCTAGAGCTGAGAAGCAATCAAGTCAAAGGGCAATAAGGATTCCCTTTGCCTAATTCGAGGCACCGAACAAAAGTGGAAGCTGGAACCAAGGTACACCGCCCTCTAGACCTGTCTTCTGGAATGAATGAGTTGATTTCGACAAAATGAGGTCTGCCATAGGTGAGGCAATAAGGGATCCTCAACTAAGGCACAAGATAAAATAGTAGAGTGACTGACAGACTGACACCAATGATAATGATGAAATGGGAGAGACTGAGTAGCAAATGGAAAACTTCCCTTGTTAGAGCATAAATGGCAAGGATGAACTAGCAACGCCTGACACAATATTGTTGAGTCTCAAATCTACATCTTTTCCATACATCTTCCTAGACCTTTTTCATCCACCTGAACCTTCCAAGTTGTCAATATCATTGTATATTAATTACAAAAGAGAATCTAACATGGTTTTTAACTATATTTTTGTGTCTGCTGTTTGATTTAGATTTTTCTCATTTAGCTGAGGAATCTTGCCACTTTCCGCAGCTGCTGTAACTTTCCGCAGCCATTTTGTGAAACTCTATGTTACAGGTGTCCTCAGGTAAAACGAGCCACATGGGCAAGTCAGAAATGATGTGGACATGGATCGTGTCCTATTGGCTCGAGCGAATTATCTAAGGAGGCTACGGTCAAAGGTGGCCAAGTGGAAGTCAACCATAGAGTCCCACGGTGACAGGACTCTGTTTCTTGTCACGTGGAGATTTATATGGCCGTTTCTGAATTGCGGAAGACAAATCAACACTTGTACATGGCTCCATAAGCCGAATTCAAACATCCACTCTGCATAGATTTACTCTCCAACACGGCCATGATCATAGATCTTTGGACGTAATGGTTTACGTGTTCTCCATCAGCATAAACTTCAGGGAATTACTTATATTACCTTTGTTATAAATAACGTGTTTGCATACGCATATTAGATTAGTCTCTGTTAGTTTTTATTAGTCTCCATTAGCTTCTAGATAGCTCTGTAATGTAATTACGCTGCCATTGTGCCGTAATATCACCTTTATGTTATGACTGCATATTAATATATACGAAGACTCTGTTTCCAAGCGTAATTCGTACTTGAAGTTTGTTGCCAAGGCTAGTGTAGAGGGCCCCTGCACACGCTAAGGTTTTGTGCATTATTGTATAGTTTTTGTTTTATTTCTTAAAGCTCATTATGCCATAATTCATTCACATGTTTATACATTGCATCTTTCATGGTATATATGCTTGATTTCTGTTTATAATCTTTCATGCTTCACATTTTACTTCTTTCTTTCATGTTTTATGTTATTGTTAACTGATCAGTGTTCTTGTTTCAGGTTATAAATAGGCAGCCCAGGCATTTGCATAACTTTTTGACTAATGACATGGAATTAATATTGTTCGCTACTAATTTCTTTCTTAGTTTCGTTTACATTAAGTATTTCTTTGTTTATTTAAATCTTGCACATTTTTTTCAAAAGAGGTTAGATTTAGATATATCAAATTGTCTATCAATATCATTTTCAGTTACCCTTCCAAAGCCATACAACTAGACTCGATGGTGAGGGATTAGCATGAATGTATAGTTTTATATTAGGCTTTTCATTTTCTCAGTTAGATATATTAAGTTGCTCATGACATCTTCAAGGCCCAAAAGCCACAGCTGGACTGATGGTGAGGGATTTAAGTATGAATGTGTAGTTTGATATTAGTTTACTTTCTGCAAGTTAGATATATTAAATTTCTCATGTCATTTTCAATTACCTCCGAAAGCCACAGCTAGACTGATGGTGAGGGATTGAAGTATGAGTGTGTAGTTTGATATTAGTTTACTTTCTTCAAGTTAGATATATTAAATTTCTCATGTCATTTTCAGTTACCTCCGAAAGCCACAGCTGGACTGATGGTGAGGGATTGAAGTATGAATGTGTAGTTTGATATTAGTTTACTTTCTGCAAGTTAGATATCGTGTTACTCAAGTTGTTTATGGTTACTTCCGAAAATCATAGTTGGACTAATGATGAGGGATCAGAATATAAGTTGATGTAATTTGATTTAGATTTACTTTGTTGCAACTTTTGGATTTCTTTCAGCATAGTTTCTTTTGTGTTTGAACATCAGCAAGAATAATGAGTTTCATGATCAAGTAGTTCATTGTTTGATTTATTAGACTAGTAGCACATTTTCATTTCAGCAGCATATTTTCATTTCCTTTCAAGTTTTTTCATTGTATGTTTCAAATTTCTTTTTAAGTTTCAAGTTGGTAAATCATTATAGAGGATATAATTTCCTTGAACAATCATAACCATACTTGTTTTTATTTTAGGATTTCCATCTCACATTAGAAAACCAAAAACGACAAAAAGTTAATAAATAGGTTATCTTGCACATATAGTGCGCCGCACTTCATCAGCTTACGAATCCTGGATTGATAAATTAATGTAGCAATTTATGACACACTAAATTGACCAAACATTTTGGCGTCGTTGCCGGGGAAGTGTAACTAGGTAGCCAATTTCTTAAAAAAAAAAACAAAATAATAAAAGAAGGGAAAACTTGATAACTTCTTGAAGTATGCTCTCCTCTTGCACCTAGTGTGATCTGGAGGATCAGAAAAGAGAGTTATTGGTTTAGTAATTTCTTAAGTATGCTCTCTTCTTGCACCTAGTGTGACCTGGAAGATCAGAAAGAGAATTATTAGCCCAACTTTTTTTTTATTAAATTAAAAAATGACATGCATAGAGCAAGAGATTCTAGGGGAAGGTTTATAGCTAAAGCCAAGAGTTTGATTTTCACAACTCCATCTTCTTCAAGGCATAGACAAGAATCACCACCATCTACCCCTAGCCTTAAGATTTTTGGAATTCAAGGAGCAACTGAATTAGAGGATTCTCCTATACCACCTACTAAATCTCATTTAGAAAAGGAAGAGACTCTCTCTCATCCTCCCTTGATAGAAGAACTAGAGGACTTTAAGGACTCTAAAGAAACTATCATGGCAGAGGAAATAATAGATGGATTTGGAGGTAGAGGTAGAAGAGGAGGAAACAATGGAGACAACAATGGTGAAGGAAATAATGGAGGAAATAGGGAAGGAGACAACTTGTTTGGATTCCCTATAGTTGATGAGGAAACTCATACAACAATGAAAAATATCTCACCATCTGTTCTCCCTAACTTTTATGGATTGCGAAGTGAGGATCCTGAAACATTTCTGTTTGATTTTGAAGTTGTGTGCCGAACTTATGACTATATGGAAGACTCTCAAAAACTCAAACTATTTATTTCAACTTTGAAGGGAGTTGCTTTGAAATGGTTCATGGGATTAGCTACTCAATCTATTAGGACTTGGAATGATATGAAACAAACATTTTTGGATAGATACTTGGACTATTGTATGCCCAGCAATCACAAGGATGAGGTATTCAAAATGATGCAAAAAGAAGATGAAAATTTGGAAGACTTACTTGAAAGATTTCAATACAACTTGAAAAGAGAAAAGATGAGCAAATTAGATGATGAAACCTTGAAAGCCCTCATATTAAAATCCATTAGAGATGAATGGATAGATATCTTAAACATGATGGGGAAAGGAGACATTTCTCAACTTCCACTTCGTGACATAACAGAACTATGTGTCCATCTCTCAAGAGGAAAATCTAAAACAGGAAAAGGGCCTAGGGATCCTTCTCTTATTAGGGCTAACAAATCTGAAACTGGATCAGTAAGTAGGGTAGAGATTGGTAATATGCTTGATGAATTCAAAACTGATATCTTAGGGAGCCTTAGTGAACAACTAGATACCCTTAAAATCCAAAACAAGCAGAAAGCAGAAACAGATGCTTTAGCCATATTTTGTCCGAAATGTAGAAAGAAACATGCTTTAAGGGAATGTCCCTTGGATGCAAAAGTTGTAGAAACATGTATGATTTGCTCAGAGAATCATGAGATCAAGGATTGTCCTTCAATTCCTGGACTCAAAGATGTCTTTCAAGAAGACCCAAATTCAGTAGAATCTCTATGTTTTGTTGCAAGGAGACCTTGGCAGGGACAACAAACTCAAGGGTTTAACAACCCTATGAATTTTCAAACCCCACAAAATTGGAATCCTTGGCAAAAACCTTGGCCCCAACATCAAAATCCATATCAGCCATGGGTACAAGGGATGCAAAATCGTTATGGGAGATTTGCTCAATTTTATCAATATCCTCCATCTTTTCAAAATCAACAAGCTCCACAACTTCCAAACCCAAATCCACAACTTTCATTGCCATTTCCACAACAAAAACCTTCTCAACAAAATCCAAATCCTCAACTCATTCTCCCATACCAACAAAAGACAAATCAACTTCCAGCTCAGCGATTGCCAAATCCTAACAATAAAAATCCTCAGAAGAATCCACCTGGTAGGGAAAATTGCAGATATCATGATGGGAAAAATTACCATGCAGAAGTATGTAGATCCAGGAAGTCCAATTGTCAAGACACATATAAATGGGATAGAAATTCCAAATAAATTGATTGACTTAGGGGCTGCTATCAACATTATGAGTAGACAGACTATGGACCAGCTAAAAATTCCTAACCTTCTTTTTACACCTACTTTACTGCAACTTGCAGATCGATCAATTATTAAACCAGATGGTGTATTAGAAGATATTTCAGTCTCCTTATATTCTTGGGAATATCCAATAGATTTTATGATTTTGACTCCCAAGAGTAATCTAGGAGGGCACCCACTTATCTTAGGAAGACCTTGGCTAGCCACAGCTGATGCTTTCATTAGTTGTAGATCTGGGGATATGTACATTTCTAATGGTAATTCGACAAATAAATTCAATTTGTATCCTCCAGCAAAATCAATCACAGAAGTAGGAGACAATGAATGGGCCGATGATGAGGACACTATACAACCTGTCTTTACCATTTCTGAAATCAGTGAGGATAGTCAAATTCTGAACACATTAGAAAATTTTGAGACATCTTCAGAATATGACCCCACACAATTTCAGTTGGAATCTGACATAGAATATTTATCATCAAGACAAACGTCACTTTACTCTATGGAAGAGTTTGGTAGTTCTACTATTGAGATTTTTCTAGGAAAAACATTGAATATCAACAAACATTTGGAAAAGTCACAACAAGAAGAACTAACCAAAATCTTGCAAAAACATTCTACTGCATTTGCATGGGAGTATACTGACATGAAGGGTATTGATCCTAAGACTTGCATCCATCATATCTATATTGAGGAAAACAGTAGACCAATCATACAACCTAAAAGAAGGATGAATCCAAATCTTAGGGAGATAGTGAAAGAAGAGCTCCAAAAACTTCTCAATGTAAACTTCATTTATCCAATTTCAGATAGCCGATGGGTTTCTTCTTTGGTTATAGTACCTAAAAAGAATGGTAAATGAAGAGTATGCATTGATTACAGGGAATTGAACAAAGCAACTTTGAAGGATCACTTTCCTTTGCCTTTTATTGATCAGGTATTAGATACATTAGCAGGTAAAAAGTACTTTTCATTTTTTGATGGTTTTAGTGGCTATAATCAAATTCAGGTAGCACCTGAAGATCAAGATAAGACCACATTTACTTGTCCATGGGGAACTTTTGCCTACCGAGTGCTTCCTTTTGGGTTATGTAATGCACTCGCAACATTCCAAAGAGCAGTACTAGGAATTTTTTCTGATCTAATCCATGATTGTGTAGAGGTTTATATGGATGATTTTACAGTTTATGGTAATTCATTTGAAGAGGCATTAGAAAATTTGGAAAAAGTTATTATAAGATGTAAAGAAACAAACCTTTCATTAAGCCATGAAAAATACTTTATGATGTTTACTGAAGGTATTGTTTTAGGACATCATATTTCGGGAGATGGGATTAAGGTTGATAGATCAAAAGTTGAAGTCATCTCCAAATTACCTATTCCAAATTGTCAAAGAGATGTTAGAAGTTTTCTGGGATTTACTAGTTACTATAGAAGATTTATAGAAAATTTCACTAAAATAGCATCTCCACTCTTCAAATTTCTTACAAAAGACTGTGAATTTAAATGGGATCCTGATTGTCAATCAGCCTTTGAAACTTTGAAAACAAGAATATCTAAAGCACCTATCTTGAGAGGACCAAATTGGAAACTCCCTTTCCATATTTCTACGGATGCTTCAGATACAGCTCTAGGAGCTGTGTTGGGTCAAAAAGATTTAGTTCCTTATGCCATTTATTATACCAATAAAAATTTGACTCCCACAAAGTTGAACTATACTGTGACTGAAAAAGAGTTTTTAGCTGTTGTTCATGCAATTAATAAGTTTAGACATTACATAACAGGCTATGAAACTTTTATTCATACTGACCATTCTACAATTAGATATTTAATGAACAAACCTGTTACTAATGGCAGAGTGACAAGATGGCTCTTAATTTTGCAAGAATTCAATATTACTGTGTTGGATAGACCAGGAAAACAAAATACAGTAGCTGATTTCTTGTCTAGGATTCAGAATACTAAAGAAGATTCTCCTGTAGAGGATAAGTTTCCTGATGAATACTTGTTTGCAGTAACTATTAAGACTCCTTGGTATGCAGAAGAAGTTTCAAGTACAATTACATCAAAAAGAAGAAGTTTCAAGAAGGAGATTGGGCATTGTTATTTGATTCCAAGTTTAAAGATTTTCAAGGAAAATTTTAGACTCATTGGCTTGGGCCATATGAGATTGACAAGATCTTTAGCAATGGAGCGGTAAGAATCAAGACCATTGATGAGTTTCAAACTCCTCTTATTGTGAATGGCCACAGATTGAAAGTTTATCATAAGCCACTCTCAAAAGAGGATTTTGTCAAAATGTTTCAAGAAAATTCTGCAATCAGGCTGGTATAGAAGAATTCTTCTTCTTCACCAGCCTAGCTTTTGTTCTTTCAGTTAAAATATATATATATATATATATATATATATATATGTGTGTGTGTGTGTAAGCCTGAAAACCAATCACTGATTGGCAGTCTTATACAGAAAATATAGGGTGAAAATCAGGAACACCTGACACTCTATATTTTCCAAAAAAAAAAAAATCTCTCTTTCATTTCACAAGTTATGTGACCACCCACTCCATTCCATTCCACTTCATTCCATTTCATTTCACTTCATTTCACTCCATTCCACTTCATTTTGTCTATTTCATTCCATTTTCACCAATAAAATTCTTTTTCATGACCATTTCCATCTAGTCATTTGTCATCCGTTCATTTCCATTCACCAAAATAATAGCTGTGTCAGTTTCCGCAGCTGACATCTGTTTCCGCAGCTGACACCAGTTTCCGCAGCCAGAAGCAGATTCCGCAGCTACCACTCTGTTTTCAAAAGAATGTACAACCAGATGTTATTTCCATAATCATGAAATTAAATGCAGGTGAGAGGACCAAAAATGAAGACATGGAGCATTCAAGATATCAATGAGGAGCAACTAATTGAAGACCAAGGAAAAAGGCAAAGATTCCAAGGTATGAGTAAAATTCATTTCAAATAGCATTGAAAACACATTTTTATATAGTTCTAAACCATAAACTCCATCCATTATGTGCAATGATTATATTGACAAATTCTGTAACCCTTTCACGATCTCCATATGATCCTCCCGCATTCATTCTCAAACAGTTCCATAATTAAACCCCCGATCTTCACTCATACTTCGATATTCCACCGGTGACAATGAGATGTAGTTGATTTGACCACGAACTCTTACATCCATAGCCATTGTTTAAACGTGCTCACATTTATTGTGCAGCCACCAAATTTCAAAACACTGACAGATGTGTTATACTCCTCCTATTGTTCTGTTAACCTCACAGCCGTATCTCTGTCGTGCTCATGAAACCCCTCTCTATTCCGTCTCACTCCACTTTGTTCTCTATTACGCTACAGCCTGTATATCCACTCTTTGATATCTACCTACAGTCATTGTGCTCATCTCCGTGCATTCAGCCGTTCTATTTCCATTGAACCCTCATGCAGGAAAATTTTTGAAGAGCAGAAAGAAGGATGGGTAAATTGCTAAGAGCAGAACCAGAAGGTCCTAAATTCATGGAGGGATATCCGCAAGTAAGGGATATATTGAAGAAAGTAAAGTGGCTATGGTTTATCCAAAAGTTTAGAGGTTATCATAAAGAAGTGAAAAAGGCATTTGCAAGGTCGTTCAATGGCCTGGAATTAGAGATTGGAGACCTTAAGTTTGCAGTGAACGAGGCATCTGTAGCAACTGCCACGGAACTTCCTCAGGAGGGTGAGCGTTGGTTTAAAAATAAAAGCATTAGTGATGAAGCCTGGAGAACAATCTTACAAAACCAAGGTATGGACATAACTATTTTTAAAAGAGGAATTCCTGTTCATGCATTGAAAGAGGAATGGGCTACTTTGCTGCTAGTTGTTCAAAAATTCATTACATGTGAAGGTCGTTTTGGGTCCATGTATATGTACCATACCAGGTTGCTGATGAATTTTCTAGATAATCAAGCTCTCAATCTCCCATATTTTCTATTAAATAGCTTGAAGAAAATGTCTGTGACTGTTCAGAAGCATTTAGGAGATGTAGAACCACATCTATATCACCATGGTCTTGTAAAAATTTTGATTGAAAAAGAGTTAAAGGAGAAGAAAGACACATGGGAACAATTTTTGATTAGAAATTTCTTTGAGGAACCTCAGGAAATTCCTGAAGGTAGCACATCAAGAAGGAGTAGGAGAAAAAGAACAAATGATGAAACCCAAAGTACTCCTACTCAAGAAATTCCCGAAGGTAGCATATCAAGAAGGAGTAGGAAAAAGAGAACAAATGATGAAATTCAAAATACTCCTACTGCTACAATTGAAAGAACTGATAGGGAAGAGAGACTGTCAAAGAGGAAGAAGAAAGAAACTAAGGGTAAGAAGCCAATAACACCAAAAGAGAGAAAAAGTATTGAGGCTATACATCAAACCCCTTCTTCTGAAGAAGAAGATCATCAAGTGTTATCTGAGAGATTAGTTCATCTTCAAAAATAGTCATCTATGGCCAAGAAGACAGAGAAAGGGAAACAAAAGCAAAAGGACAGTGGTCCACAGCGTGTGAGAAGAAGTTCCAGACTTAAGGGGAAATAGAGGAAAACGCAAATGAAGGGTCCTCATTTCATTGATTTGGGAGAGGAAACATCTGAAGAGTCCCCAGCTGACCATAGTCCATCTCAGTCAGTTAGTGAACCTGGTTCATTTCATTCTCAGTCATACATTGAACATAGTCCATCCTATTCTCAGCAAGATGTTGATGTGAGACCTTCTCAGCCAGATTTTGAGGATAACTCTCCTTCACGGCATTTTGGGGACAGCCCAATAAAAATGACACCTGAAATAGACCCCAAGCAGCAAGAAGTATATGATTATATAGAATCTTTGAAAAAATCAGCTACAGGTCCCAGTACTTCATCCATTCAGCCTCACACAGTACAGGATGATTTAGTCCAATCACTAAAACAGGAAGTCTTTGAGCTAGAGCTTTTAAATAGACACATTAAAAATGAAAATGAGACATTGAAGGAACAAGGTAAATTGGATAAAATCATTCATGATAATACCATGCTACATCTGGGAATATGGCAGAAGAAGAACAACAAATTGAAAAGGAAATGTCAGAAGTTAAGCAGAGCACTAGTTAATATCAAATTTAGATGCTTAATGAAGAAGCCCAGGATGTTGGTAGCACCAAGGAAGAAGAGGAGAGGGCTGGATGTACTGGCTGAAGTGTCAAGGCATATGAACTGAAGAAGGATTATCAAAATTTTGGTTGCATGAGGACATGCAACACCTTCACAGTGGGGGTATGTTGAGTCTCAAATCTGCATCTTTTCCATACATCTTCCTAGACCTTTTTCATCCACCCGAACCTTCCAAGTTGTCAATATCATTGTATATTAATTAAAAAAGAGAATCTAACATGGTTTTTAACTATATTTTTGTGTCTGCTGTTTGATTTAGATTTTTCTCATTTAGCTGCGGAATCTTGCCATTTTCCGCAGCTGCTGCAACTTTCCACAGCCATTTTGTGAAATTCTATGTTACAGGTGTCCTCAGGTAAAACGAGCCACATGGACAAGTCAAAAATGATGTGGACATGGATCGTGTCCTATTGGCTCGGGCAAATTCATCTAGGGAGGTTGCGGTCAAAGATGGCTAAGTGCAAGTCAACCGTAGAGTCCCACGGTGACAGGACTCTGTTTCTCGTCACGTGGAGATTTATATGGACGTTTCTGAATTGCGAAAGACAAATCAACACCTGTACATGGCTCCATAAGCCAAATTCAAACATCCACTCTGCATAGATTTACTCTCCAACGCGGCTATGATCCTAGATCTTTGGACGTAATGGTTTACGTGTTCTCCATCAGCATAAACTTTAGGGAATTAGTTATGTTACCTTTGTTATAAATAACGCGTTTGAATACGCATATTAGATTAGTCTCTGTTAATTTTTATTAGCTTCCAGATAGCTCTGTATTGTAATTACACTGCCACTGTGATGTAATATCACCTTGCTGTTATGACTGCATTTTAATATATAAGAAGACTCTGTTTCCAAGCGTAATTCATACTTGAAGTCCGTTGCCAAGGCTGGTGTAGAGGGCCCCTGCACAGCTAAGGTTTTGTGCATTATTGTATAGTTCTTGTTTTATTTATTAAAGCTCATTGTGCCATAATTCATTCACATGTTTATACATTGCATCTTTCATGGTATATATGCTTCATTTCTGTTTATAATCTTTCATGCTTTATATTCTACTTATGTCTTTCATGTTTTATGTTATTGTTAACTGATCAGTGTTCTTGTTTCAGGTTATAAATAGGCAGCCCGGGCATTTGCATAACTTTTTGACTAATGACATGGAATTAATATTGTTCTGCTGCTAATTTGCTTTTCTTAGTTTCTGTTTCATTTCAGTACTGCTTTGTTTATTTCAATCTTGCACATTTGTTTTAGTAGTTAGATTTAGATATATCAAATTGTTCATATCATTTTCAGTTACCTCCGAAAGCCACAACTGGACTGATGGTGAGGGATTGAAGTATGAATGTATAGTTTGACATTAGTTTACTTTCTGCAAGTTAGATATATTAAATTGCTCATGACATATTCAGTTACCTCCGAAAGCCACAGCTGGACTGATGGTAAGGGATTGAATTATGAATGTGTAGTTTGATATTAGTTTACTTTATGCAAGTTAGATATATTAAATTTCTCATGACATCTTCAGTTACCTTCGAAAGCCACAACTGGACTGATGGTGAGGGATTGAATTATGAATGTGTAGTTTGATATTAGTTTACTTTTTGCAAGTTAGATATATTAAATTGCTCATGACATCTTCAGTTACCTCCGAAAGCCACAGCTGGACTGATGGTGAGGGATTGAATTATGAATGTGTAGTTTGATATTAGTTTACTTTCTGCAAGTTAGATATCAGGTTACTCAAATTGTTTATGGTTACCTCCGAAAATCATAGCTAGACTAATGATGAGGGATCAGAAGATAAGTTGATGTAATTTGATTTAGATTTACTTTGTTGCAACTTTTGGATTTCTTTCAGCATAGTTTCTTTTGTGTTTGAACAACAGCAAGAATAATGAGTTTCATGATCAAGTAGTTCATTGTTTGATTTATTAGACTAGCAGCACATTTTCATTTCAGCAGCACATTTTCATTTCCTTTCAAGTTTTGTCATTGTATGTTTCAAATTCCTTTTTAAGTTTCAAGTTGGTAAATAATTATAGAGGATATCATTTCCTTGAACAATCATAACCATACTTGTTTTTATTTTAGGATTTCCATCTCACATTAGAAAACCAAAAACGACAAAAATTTAATAAATAGGTTATCTTGCACATATAGTGCGCCGCACTTCATCAGCTTACGAATCCCGGATTGATAAATTAATGTAGCAATTTAGGACACACTAAATTGACCAAACAAATATCATGAGGGATAGGGGGTAGTGGGACTAAAGGCCATGATGTGTAACACGAGAGAGGTACCAAGAAATGAATGATGGAGGACTATGGAAAGATGTAAAGGGACTCGGGATAGACTCCATGAATGTAATGATGAATCCACTCAGATGCTCTAAACAAGGGTGACTTGATGGTGCTGGTAAATATGTAAAGGGTCTAATGGGGACCATAAAAGTGTGATTACAAGATGGTAACTTATGACGAAAGTCGACACGAGCGTGGAAAAGTATAGAGACAACATGGTGCCCCCAGTACGAGTGTTGCAAGTGAAAAAATTTGATTTTGAGGAAGGGTGAAGTGGCGCTTCTCGGAAAAAATGTGTCCTGGTGAAGTATCAAATAAAAAAAAACTAATAGATTCCCATTTGAGGGTTAGGTGAGATCTTTCCAATGGTATACCCAGTTCGTCAAATTGAGCTACATTTTGGTCGCAGTAAGCGAAAGAAAAATCAGGGGTTTTCTTTTAATAAGGCATTTTCCTTCCAGATTCACTTATTTGTCGGTGGAGCTGTGGTGAATGTCGTGAGGATAGGAGGCCCTAAATCTTGCGGTGTTTGTAGCGGATAAACCGACCATTGGAATTTGAGATCTATTAGTTGTAGGTAAGAGGCCTAATCCTACTCTTTCTTTTCAGTGGATTGAAATTTCAGCTTAGGTACCCAGATCTCATGAACATGCCAGGTCACACTTTTTGAGGTCAGTTCTACGACCTGGGTAGTGGGTTCTGGGAAGAAAACTGCAACCTATCCCAGGAAATGACCTGAAAAGTGCGACCTGTCAAAAAAAGGGGTTTTTAGTCTTGTTTTTGGTTGAGATCTGGGGTTTTTATTTTTTAGGGGCATAGGTTCCCCCAAGCATGTTGTGAACATGCTAAAATTTTTTTTGAAAAGGGAAATATAAACACATTTTAATGATGTGGTGCGCCATTTGTATTTGGTATGGTTACGCAGCTTGAGAAAGGAATTATATGATTACCAATCTCTTTTGGTACTGCCAATATGAATCAAATGAAATTTAAGTTTATAGGTTGACATACATGGTGATAATACCCCAAAGATAGTATTTGGGATAATGAACTGATGTTCTCCCAGAAAACCTATAGGTTGGTCAACCACAATGTTTATGAGACTGGGTTGCTGATGAAAAATGAAGGAATGATGAGGGGTATCATTCCTAGAGTGATCTTGAAGTGATATGGGACTCTAGAAGTTCTTCTAGTATGTGGAAGAATAAAAGGACTAGAGTCATCATGATTAGATTCACTAGGAGAGTGTTGAAGAACTACTTCTCCTGGTCTCTCCATATGAGTGCCCCCCTTACCCAAACATTGGGTGTCAAATTAATGGCCACAGGGTGTATGTGGTTCGAATGCATGAGTTCGATGTAAGGGGGGTAGATAAATTCAGGAGTGGTCACTGCTTTCATAATGTCGTCATTGTAATAGAAGATGGGGTGAATGATGGAAGAGAGACCACCTGATGTGATGAAACAACCTTACTCCTCATCATGAGAGGATAGGTTCGTATGCACATCGTCACAAGGGGTAGCGGGAGAGTGAGTAGACAAAGGATCCACCAATGTTGATACTAGGGAGGGGGCTGAAGGGAGGTCAGGCAAAACATCAGGGGAGGTATCATCATGGACTTCCGACTAAGGCCCCGTTATCTCAACATCATAAGGGGAAAAATTAATGGGAGCCTCTGTTTCCTCGAGTGTTGCCGAAGAAATATGTCAAAATAAGGGAGTGGGTGACTCATGGCGTTCGGCCTCGAATTGTCATAAGGCTTCTAAAGAGGAACGATAATCTTCAAGGTGAGGATAAAAGTGAGTGTAATGGCCATGGAAATCACATAAATCACAAGGGTGATTTGTGCACAATGGTTTGAGTTTCAATATTGAATTGGGTATAGTGACATATACCTCTGGGATATCAGATTCTGGAAACGACTCATTGACCATGGACTTGAGGTGAGGAAATTTGGGGCAAGTATGGGTGGCGTGGCCAACACTGTCACACAAAGCAAAATGGATGGTACACTTTGGAGGCCGAGAGGGGGAAGGGTTTCTTAGGGTAGCCTTATCCTTTGATTCCCCCTTGCGAGCTTTTCCCTTCTTACCCAAAGCGGTCGCAATGGGAGGTGGTTCTTGTTGAGGTGAATGAGGCTGTAATGTTACAAATGGGGAAAATTAGGCTCAGTAGGGAATATATTGAGATATTCCTATATGGATTCACAGTATTATATAAATGCACCAACATTTATAAACCATAGACAGAATGAAGGGGTTTTTACTGGATGTGTCACCTCTAAGGAGAGGGTGAGATCCAGAGGCTACCTAGCCTGTTTCAGACTCTGTCTATAGAAAGTTGGTGAAAAAAAAAAAATTTGAATAACACACTCAAAATGGAGTTTTCAGAAATTGGTATTCTTATATCTTCAGATATAATAAATGATTCCAAAGAGGGGCAAAAACCATTCAAGGATGAAGCGGGAAATTCCACTTCAGGAAATTCTGCAACAGGCTTAGGGAAAACGTTGTATAAGAAAGGGAGTGAAAAAATAATGTATATATGGGCTGGGATTCCCTAGCTTAGGATATTGGGGACCTACATGCTGAATTTTAGCTGAAAAAAATGTGTTTAAGGACCTTAAATAGATCTCCCACGAAGCTGACTAGTTAAAAATCAGCTAAAGACAAGAGCCACTGCAACATGAAAACCCAGCAACCAGAATTGCATATTTTTGCCTAGTAATCACTGAAGATCAGCCATAAGGCTCAGAATTAAGCCATAGGACATCATATCAACATTATGAAATATTCTCCCATTAACATACAACAAATTGCATGAAATAATAGTGCAGAAATCCACTAAAATGACATCTACGACATTTATAAAATTGCAAAAAAGAAGGGACTGCATCCCTCTAAGTGTGCTTCAGTAGATAAATGATGGATTTCAGATCTATGGCAGATATATGGATGTAAAATAATATCCATACCATATCTAGAAACTACTTAGCCTCTTCTACAAGTCCCCTTTGGGGTTTTTACAAGATATTGCGCAAGAAGATGTAGATTTGACTTTCAATACATGAAACTGAAGGAAACTTCCAGAAATTTATGAAGATGATTATTATTATAGTATATAAGATCTTAAAAATATATATCAGGAGCTACAATATGAATCTTCAAGATGAGAGGCAAACCTCAATCATCAGGAAGCTAGTACAATGAGAGAAATACAAGTAGTAGTAAAAGAAGTAGATGTAATAACGTAGTTCACTAGAGAAAAAACATTGTAGCTTGAGCTGAATGTTAAAATGGATGAAATATACAGATATGAAATGAAAATACAATAGAGATCCTCTTCCCGGTGGTCACAAGACACCCTCCCTGAGAGAAATCCCTCAAAACATCTAGATCCTTGCAGATTTGAATCACCACTTGCTGCAACTTCACAACAGCTGCAAAACCCTCAATAGACCAGCGCTGCTAATGGAGATTAAGCTTGGCCAAAATTCCGGATAGTGGATAAATGCATCACAATATCCTCCAACAGCTACTTAAGGAAGGAGAGAGGATTCCTAAATAGGAAATCCTCCTTCTCTAGCTAAACAACCAAGAGAAGTAGAGTTTCTCAAGCAACCTCTATTTCGAAAATACATCAACAACCTTTACATGAGCCCTCTCCTCCCTTTTATAGCTTGAAAGGGTGCACAAACCCTAAACCACTTCAACGGACTTAACCCCTTTCACATTGGACCCCTCTTCTAAAATTTCACTGGTTCTCCAAGGTGGTCCAATTTATATTCACACATAAGTGGATTTGTTACAAAAGGCCTAGATTTCTCCCGTTTCACATTGGGCATGTATTTATTCCTTGATTTAGGGAGATTTTCATATCCTCCTTTACATTTTATTTATCAATACATAAAATTAATTCAAAATTAAATGTTCCAATTAGCTTGCACTAATTAGGAACATTACAGTCCTCCCCTCCAAAATTGTTGCTTGCCCTCAAGAAACTGCAAGGTGAGTGCTGCAAAATTTCCTCCTTGGTGACACCAACCTAAGATAAGCTTCCTTCATAAGCCAAGTTCTCACCAATTCATCCATGTCTTTCTGCCCCAATGCTCTCATGGGATGAAAACAGCTCATCCCATAAGGTGACAGTAAATCATATGAAACAAACATGGTTTGCCTCATGCTCTCTCTGAATATGAAACAGAAAATACATGGAGAGTGGTCCTCTCTTAAGGCCCATGTCAACCTCCATTATTTATGCCCATACCACATCTCATGGCTGAAAGTGTGATGCATGTTTGGTGCTTTGGGGTAGCACCCTTCTCTTTGTAAAAATTCCCCTTTTCCTCTCAAGGGAGTGGCTCAAATCAGAAACTTTTGGAGCCCAATATTGGCCAAGAGGATCACATGATCTATCATTCCTCCTTGGAACTTTGGCCTGAAAAAACATGGTGTAAGAATTCATGAAATCAGAAGTAAAAATATGTGTAATATGATCATGTTCTTCACCAATAGTATTTCTCCAACTAAGGGAGAGGGGTATGGTTCCATTTTCTTCCCCAAGAGAACGAAGAGTGGGATGATTCAAACCCCTCGAAGAGTGATGTTGCTGATCCATCCATACATGACTCATGCCTCTTTGACAACATTGATGTATCCCTATTTCAAAGCTCTCCCCATGCTGCCCCAAACCATAGTATAATAGGTGGCCAACCCACCACCTTCTTGCTACAACAAGCTTCTTCAAAGCTTGAGAATAGTGGAGGATAATGGGTGTTGGATGAATGTTATTCAAAAAACACATTTCATGCTCTAATTTCTTCCATGTGTGGGAATTCCCTACATAACATAACTTCAATACATGGCCCTTTGTAAAAAGAAACAAGATACACAATGAAGCAACCATGCAGTATTCTATCCTCCTCTTGAAGCATGAATTGATATGGGAAATTTCATTCACCTTGAACACATTCACCCAATGTGTCATCCCTCCTCTCATGCATGGGGCATCAATATCATGATAGGAATAACTCTCCTTATTCCAACCCATGAGAAGATTGAAAGTTCTCCCAAGCCCAAGTACATACAATATTTTGAAATGCATCTTAAACAAAAACACATGCACATACATTGTAGGCAAAAGTGAATGTATGGACATGGGACTCATCATGTGGTGTCCATACTTATTCCTTGTCAAACCAAACACCCATGCCTTATTCTTATGCAGCCCTCTCTTGAAGTACAAGGCACGTGACAAGAAAATCAGAGGGCTTGGGGAGTTTTTAAACTCACCCAGCAAAACCCAGTGTAGGCTATCCTTTTCATGTATCAAATATGAATGTTGTAAGTGGTTTACAAGCCACTTACTTGCTTCTCCCTTCATCCCACCATGGCTGATAATGAAAATAATATTTGGTGCCTTGGGACAACACCCATCATGGTGTAGAATCTCCCTTAGCCCATCAAGGGAGTGCCCATTTTTTAGAACAACCTTGGCCCAAAGTTTGCCATGAAGCTTGTATGGTATAACACTCCTCTCGGGGGTCATGGCCTGCATATAAAAAGTAAAAGAAGGCATGAAATCATAAAGTAAACTATGATTCTCATAGGAATTTTTCTTACCCAAAGTCTCCCATGTGGTGTTGGCCTCCCCATTGAAAAGAGATGGCATTGATGCACAAGGTTGAGAGGACACTTTGCTCTTTTGCGCATCATGAGAAATCCATGGTGGAATTCCCCCAAATAAGGATACATCAAGTAATAGAGTGGATTGAGGATGTGGGTGGATATATTTGTCCTCATCTTTGCTGCATAGGTCCTCTTGCCTTCTTTGCCCTTCCATCCCTTGAAACAGACAAGGGTGTTTGCTCTTCTTCTTGAGATGCTCTGCCTCCTCTCTACCTTCCTTTATAATCAATATCTCATCATTTGACAATGATGGTACATGCTTCTCAAGAGCTCTATGTGTGAGATCTTGTGGAACTCCTTTCAAGTGTGCAAGAGTTTCTTCTCTTGGAGCAAGTGCTCCAGCTTCATCTTCATGAGGTGTTTGATGTGTTTTTGTTGTGACTGCGTTATGACCTCCTATCGTCTCCTCCTCTCCAATAATTGAAATTGCCTCATAATCAACAAGAGACCCTAGATCTTGGTCACCTAGTGAAGGAGGAATCTCCATGATTCCTTCTTGAAAATATTTCCCTTCATTCAAAGGATATCTTTCCCTATGTAAGGCATCAAACAAACTCACACCTTATTTCTTCCTCTTCATGAAGAAATTACTGACAGAACCTTGAAGCTTAGGTGATATGGTGAGTACACATATCCATAAGATGAGGATTTAGAATTTTCCTCATGTATAGATCTTGTAGATCTGATCAGAAGTTTTGCTCTTTCTTGAAACTCCTTGGGAGCTTCACTGCTTCTTCTTCCTTCTTCTTGAAAGGCCAAAGGGCCACTTATTGTGACTGTGCTATCACCCCCAGCCTTTTCTTTAATGATGGGAAATGCCTCATACTCAATAGGAGACATTAGATATTTGTCTTCTCTTGAAGGAGGAATCCCCATGTCTTATTCTTTCTCTTGAAACCTCATAAAGGTTTCACTGCAATCCTTTCTCCCTTGAAACCCTCTTGGAGTTTCACTACATCTTTCTACCTTCAACTGTTCAACCCCCTTGGAGATGTTCTCCTTAGATCTGAAGATTGATGAGAGTAATCTCATCCTCTCCATACTTTATACTTTCTTCTCTCTACTTTCCGCTTCTGCTTCCTGCTTCTCCTCAGCACTTCTCTGCTAGCTTGATCTCACAGGCTGAGCCAGAGATCATGATCTGATACCACTGTAATTTTCCAAATGGACAAAATTAGGCTCAGTAGGGAATATCTTGAGATATTCCTCCATGGATTCATAGTAGAATGGAAATTCACCAGCATTTCTAAACCAGAGATAGACTGAAGGGGCTTTTACTGGATGTGTCACCTCTAAGGAGAGGGTGAGATCTAGAGGCTACCTGGCCCGTTTCAGACTCTGTCTATAGAAAGTTGGTGAAACACAAAAAATATGGGAATAAAACAATCCAAATGGAGTTTTCAGCCCTTGTTATTATTATATCTTAATATCTAATAAATGAGTCCAAAGAGGAGAAAAAACCATCCAAGGATGAAGCGGGAAATTCCACTTCAAGAAATTATGAAACAGGCTTGGGGAAAACGTTGTATAAGAAAGGGAGTGCAGAAATAACGTAGATAAGGTCTGGGATTCCTTATATTAGGATATGGGGGACCTCCATGCTGAATTTTAGCTGAAAAAAATGTGTTTAAGGACCTTAAACAGATCTCCCACGAAGATGACTAGTTAAAAATCAGCTAAAGACAAGAGCTGCTACAACATGAAAACCCAGCAACCAGAATTGCACAGTTTTTCCTAGTAATCACTTAATATCAGCCATAAGGCTCAGGATTCAGCCATAGGACATCATATCAGCAATATGAAATATTATCTCATTAACATACAACAAATCACATGAAATAATAGTGCAGAAATCCACTAAAATGAAATCTCCGACATTTATAAATTTGTAGAAAAGAATGGACTGCATCCCTCTAAGTGTGCTTCAGCAGATAAATGATGGAGTTTATATATATGGAAGATATATTGCTGTAACATAAGATGCATACCAGATATCGAAACTACTCAGCCTCTTCTACAAGTCCCCTTTGGGGTTTTTACAAGATATTGCACAAGAAGATGTAGATCTGACTTTCAATACATGAAACTGTAGGAAAATTCCATAAATTGATGAAGATGGTTATTATTTCAGTATATAAGATCTAAAAAATAGATATCAGAAGCTACAATATGAATCTTCAAGATGAGAGGCAAGCCTCAATCATCAGGAATCAAGTACAATGAGAGAAATACAACTAGCAGTAAAAGCAGTACATGTAATAACACAGTTCACTAGAGAAATAGCGTTGTATCTTGAGCTAAATGTTACAATGGATGAAATATATAGACCTGAAATTAAAATGAAATAGAGATCCTCTTCCAGGTGGTCACAAGACACCCTCCTTGAGATAAATCCCTCAAAACATATAGATCCTTGTAGATCTGAATCACCACTTGCTGCAACTTCATAGCAGCTGCAAACCCCTCAACAGGACCAGTGGTGCTAATGGAGATGAAGCTTGGCCAAAATGCTGGATAGTGGATAAATGCATCAAAATCTCCTCCAAGAGTTACTCAAGGAAAGAGAGAGGATTCCTAAACATGAAATCCTCCTTCTCTAGCTAAACAGCCAAGAGAAGTAGAGTTGCTCAAGCAACCTATATTTTGAAAATACATCAACAACCTTTACATGAGCCCTCTACTCCTTTTTATAACTTGAAAGGGTGCACAAACCCTAAACCACTTCAATGGACTTAACCCCTTTCACATTAGACCCCTCTTATAAAACTGCGTTGGTTATCCAAGGTGGTCTAATTTCTGTTCACACAAGTGGATTTGTTACAAAGGCCCAGATTTATCCCTTTTCACATTGGGCATGTATTTATTCTTTGATTTAAGAAGTTTTTCATATCCTCCTTTACATTTTATTTATAAATACATAAAATTAAGTCAAAATAAAATGTTCCTATTAGCTTGGGATAATTAGGAACATTACAGAGGAACTGTTGTAGCGGGAGAAGTCATAGGGACTGGTTGAACCAGGGTCAAAGCGAGATAAGGTTTAGGTTGACCAGGCGGGGTAGCGGCTGGAGGATTGATGTACCAGATGGGAATCCCAAGGGTCAGGTTAGGAAGAGAGAGAGTGACCATAACAGGTATTGTGTACACTCTTGGTGGGGGAGCTAGGCATGGTATCTGACCAGAGGGGTAATAACCAGGCGGGATGGCACTAAGATGTTTGAGGACGGGAGGAACCATCTCAGGAGGGTAAAGGGGGTCATGAGTTCCAACTGAAGGTGAAGGGCCAGGAGAAGAAGGTTCAGAAGGCTGATCAGATGACATCATGAAAATATGGTAATCATGGGAACCAGATGGAATAGATTGAGTGGCCACCTATCCTTCAGGTGGTTGGGTAGCCACAAATCCCTGTTGAGGGAAAGGATCCGTAGGCACAACCGGTTGACTAGGTGAAAGACTTGGAGGAACAGAAGGGATGGCCTTTTTTCCTCTCAATGTTGTTTGAGATTCCCATAGCCGTCACATTTGTGGAAGAAGAGGACAATGATGCATATAATGACCATCAACACCAAAAAAAGAACAGGGTTTGTTCGTACGAAGAGGCCTATCCTGCTTGGGTTGAGTAGTGTTAGGAGCATTACCTTGATTAGGTCTAGGATTACTAGAGGAAACTTGATTTTGATTTTCTTTCCTCTTCCTTTTTTAGGTAGAAGGATTAGTCATGCCCTGCTATGCGTACACCTGCCCCGGAGGAGGTGGTGGTTGCTATTGCAAGGGTTGAGAAGTCAAGGGAAGAGGAGGTGCTAATGCTATAGGAGCTGGAGCACCAGGCTATGGATACAGATAATAAGGAGGTTGGGTAGTAGTGTGGTAAATAGGAGGTTGGGCAAAAGAAGGAGGCATGTCGTATCGTGGATACGCACTACCAGGAGGGGGAAAAGTGTCAGAGGAGATGGCCCCTCCCTTAGAGAAACCATAGAACATGGGAGGTTGATCATATGGATAAAAGAGAGCTCCAATGATACCGTTTGTGGCTTGAGATTCCCCCAGTGTGTTGGCACCACTAGGTCTAGGAAGATCAGGTAGGATGGTATAAACATAACGTGACTGAGCATAGATCAGATCATATTTTAACGCAATTTGGAGAGCAGATTCTTTGGTTTGAGGAAATTGCGATGCGACATCTTTCCTGATAGGCGGCAAGAGAGTCCTAAGGAACCAGTCCATGTAGACACGGTCTTCAAAAGTAGGGGCTCGACATATTCTCCTTCTTCTCCTCCATTCCTAAACATGTTCGGATAGGCAGGTCGCATAGGATTGCGGGAAGGATGTCAAGAGCTCAGTACCAGTGTCGTAACAGAGGGGAAGCTAGAAATAAGAAAAAAAATCCCAGGCCAGAGTCGCAAAGGTGGTATGAGAGGAAGGGGCCTAATCAAGATACCACTTAGAAGCTTCACCTGTAAGCGTTCGTTGGAACAACTGAATACAAACAGATTAATAGGTAATGGAATTAGATGAACACCGCATGTGGAAAGATCGAATGTAATTTGAGGGATCTTCTCGAGAAATACCTTCAAACTTTGGGATGTATGAAGGGAGCTTTGTTGGCATAGTGGGCCATTTAGCGTCATGGTGTATAGGTTCATTTATCAACTAGTCAAAATCGGGGAGGCTGAGGCCTGCCATGAAATGGAGCAAGGGTGCAGCCGGGGTAGGGTTCGTTGTGGTCCCACCAGTAGTATTTTTGGCGGGAGGGCTGGGGTTACCTCCAGTGTTAGATCCTGCACCAGACATGGTGAGGGTGACAGGGGTAGAAACAAAGGTGGAATGGGAAGGAGAACCCAAAGGACCAGAAGAAGAGTCAGAGTGCAGACTCGGTTGAGGACTAACTTGAATCCTTTGTGGAGGAGTAAGTCTCCCTACCGAAAACTGAGGATGAAGGCCAAGAAGTCTCAGGGATGATCACCTTAGTGGCGCAATGGTGATGACCCAAACACGACACAAAGGAAAAAGAGACTGACAAGGGCAAGGAGGTGCAGGATCAACTGATTACAATGTCGAAACAAGGGCAGAGAGGTGCAAGATCAATTGATTTCAATGTTTTAGAGTCTTTTCTTGCCGGTGTTAACCAAGCCCTTTTTCACTTAGGGTATGTCTGTCAAAAGAGTGTAAATTTTAATTTTTAAACCCAAACATTTGTAGAGAAAAATAACAAATGTGTCGTAGAGCTGTAGATAAACCTGCAAATGACAGTATATAGGCCTGTAAAATAGATAATAATGCAATAATCTAAACCCAAGGAGGTGATTCACTCAAAAATTAGTCTATAGGTTATAAAAAACTAATCTAAACATAGTAAAAAAGGCTAATAGATATTCGTTCAAGAGGGACAAATATCTAAAATACAAAATCTTCTTGAAAGTGGTGCAAAAAACAACAACAAATAAGAGGAAAATTGTTGTAAAAAGAAGTGACGAACGACTCTCTCTAGGAGGAAAGAAGAGTGCACCCTAAAGGAAAACCCAAAAAAAGCTAAAAGAGGAGATTGGATGGATAACAAGATGATCTGAAATAGATCTAAAGATGAGGTATCAGATCTGAAAAAAATGGATGAATACTCTGAAATTTCAAACAACCTGCAACAGCAAACACTCTTCCACAAAAAGTGGAGGGTACTGAAGCCCTAGGGGGCTAGTTTCCCACTTATTTGAGTGAAACATAACAAGTACAGGTCCAAAACGAGCCAAGATGGAGGTCGAAAAACCCTGAACAGAGGCTCAACAAAACCCAGAAAAATTTCAGAAAAATCTTGCAGAAAAGTCCAGGTCATAGTTTTTGGCCTATTTTCGGTAGAGGTCACACTTTCTAGGCTATAAAGTGTGCCGTAGAGGTGTAGGTTGTAGGTTTTGGGTAGAAAAGTGCAACCTGCAATTTCGGAACTTGTGGCGGTAAGTTTCAGAAAAAAAATTTCGTCTCAGCTACGGCTGATGTCGTTCACCTGCGTAATGGGTCCAAAAACATGCGGAAGTTAGAATTTTTATTGCTTTAGGGTTTTATGGATTAAAAAAAACATCAAGAATAAGAAAAACAAGGGTCTGAAGAGAAATCCTAAGTTTTGAAGCAGCTGGATATGCAAGGATCAGAAAAACGACAAGTCGCCATTAGTTAGTATGAATCTTGATTCGAGGTGTACGAAAAAATACCACTTTAGTTGTGCATAACAATCAACCTGAATAGCAGAAATGACTGCTAATATCTTCAAATTTGAAATTAGATGATCAAGAAAAATTCTTCAAAAATCTATATCTATGCATTAGAAGACATTAAAAAGTAGAAAAATAAGATTTACTCCATATATCCAATAGACAAGACAAGAATATATCCAATGAAATTTTTATTAATGGGTACCTGGGAGGAAAACAGAAGAGGGTGTTCCCTGTTCTCCTCAATGGGATGGGTTCTTGTAAGTCCTTAGCACTTCAGATTTAGAATTCCTCTCTCTTTATGGTGTAGAAAACCCAGAAAAAAATGGAAAAATATGGCTATGATAATGGATCAATAGCCATACCAAGAGTTGAGATCCAGAGTGATCTTTACGCAACCAAGGTGACAAATGAATGTGAAAAACCTTCTATTTATAATAAATATTGAGTTAGTCTAGAGATTGGTGCATAATTAAAATAATATTAACTAAATCTAGATTCAACTTTTATGGAATATTTTATTATATTTGTTGGAGGGAAAAGGAATTTGACTTGAGTCAAATCCCCTTATTTGTAAATAATAAATAAATTATTTATTTATTTATTATTTTAAGGATGTCATTAAGTAATAATTTTTTAAATAAATGATTTATTTATCATTTTAAGGATATGGTAGAGTAGTAATCAAATAAATAATGATTTATTTAATTATTTAAGGGTGAGTTAGTCATATTTAACAAAGAATATTATTTAAATAATATTAAACAATTATTCTCTAGCAAATATTAAGATAAATAATGATTTATCTAATTAATTTCTTTGTTTTGGGTTAAATATAACCAGAAATATTATTTAAAGTACTGTTTAACTAATTATTTCTTGAGGAAAATTAAAAAAAAAAATTATTTATTTAATATTTCCTTATGGGGTTTCCTGTTTAGACCATAAACAACTTAATAAAGGTGATTTACTAAGTTATTTTCATAGTGAAAGAATTTTACTTGGAGAAAAATTGGTCTTACATGATGTACTTGGGTCCATCTAATGATAATAGGTTAGATGACCAAAAAATTATGTAACACCCTTCAAAAGCCTTGCAAAACTGAAGTAGTCAGGAGATGTAGAGACTTATATCTCTGAGTTTTTGAGATTATCAGTCATGGTCCCTGATCTATCTGTAGCCAGGAGGGTCTACATGTTCATTGATGGCTTGGAGGAACCTTTGCATGGGTTGGTTAAATCTACCAAGCCCATCACTTTGCATGATGCCATTGAGAGGGCTAGAGACCTCCAAGATGCCTTGCCAAAAGCAAAGGCAACTTTCCAAAGCAAGGCTCCTCACTTTTCTAAGGGGAAGGATAGAAAAGCTGCTCCTCCCAAGGAGAGCTCTTTGAAGAAGCCTCTTGATATTGATCTCAGGAGGGAATTGAGGAAGAATAAGTTGTGTTTCACTTGCCAAGAGTCATGGGCACCAGGACATAGATGTGCTGCTAGAAAAGAACACTACATAGAAGTATTCTCAGATTTTGAGGAGGGAGATGAAGATGATGAACCTAGGAGGGGTCACAGCGCTGATGATGATGAGGAAGATCAAACACCATCCAGAGATGGAAAGGGAGCCTTTTCTCCAACCTGTGGGACTCTTGCTTCTTTGAGAGGAGTTCCTAAGTACTTGAACCTAAGAGTACAAGGTTTAGTTATAAATCAGAGAGTATCTATATTGATTGACAGTGGGGCAACCCACAACTTTATTGATGCTCATCTTGTACAAAAGAGAGGAACCCCCACTGATACTTTTGAGGGATTTTCTGTTTTGTTCCCAGGATATAGGACCATGCAATGCATGAAATATGTTCCATCACTCTCTGTCACTATGGGATCCTACACTCTGGTGGATCACTTCTTTGTAGTTGACATACCAGACACCAACATCATTTTGGATGTCCAATGGTTGATTACCTTGGGGAAGGTTACCAATGATTGGAGAGCTTTGGAGATGGAGTGGGTGGACTTGAAGAGTGGGAAACCACAAATGATTCAGGGTGTGCATACTTATCCTTCACCTAGTACTTCCACACAAACAACAGAGATGGATTTGCGCAGTGGAAGCAGGGATCTCACTGTTCCTTCTCTCATGTTCATGAGGATGTTGCAAGGGAAATTCTTATCTAATGGCAAGCCACCTCGAATGCCATAAGATTCAAATCTTGTGAGGGAGGCTCCACAAAGTTCTACTCCAAATCTAGATCTAGGAATTTTTGGAGCAATGAGGGACCAAGTTATAGCTCTCTTAGGCTTGGGAAAGCCTAAGAATGAGGAGGATCTCCTTATTGCGTCACTATCCCCCTCTCACTTTTCTGAATCTATGCTGTGGGAGGAGAAAAATGGGAGGATCAGCCCTCCAAAAAATAATTTTGGCATTTGTAATGTCAAAAGGGAAATCAGCAACATGAAAAGCAATTATATGGATATATTAGTAGTGTTGTCATTGTTGAGTAGTGTGGATATTTATTGGAAATCTCAACTGCTTGTAGAGTATTCCAAAGATCTCCACATAGGTATGATACTATATGGCATGCAACAAGAAGAGGGCTACTTATTCCAAGGGGGAGTCATCTATTATCATGGTAAGGTCTTCTTGGCTAGAGCTTCCAAGCTCAAGCAGAAGATCCTACAAGGAGCATATGAAGAGTTCTTCCTCAGCCATATGTATTCAATGAAGATCTATACTTTGATCATGAAGAGTTTTGATTGGGAGGGCATGAGAGAGGACTTCCATCAGCACTTTCAAGAGTGCCATAGCTATGGAGGATTGGGGCAACTACTGGACTCTTTGCAAGAGTCATCTGAGCCAGCTCTTCATTTGCTTGAAAGGAGGAAAATGCTCATGCACAACTCCATGTGTATGAAAGACTATGATGGTAAAAGGATTGACCATGCCAAGAAAGTTGTATTTTCTAATTTGTCACATTATTTTACCATGTTATTGTAGGCTATGAATCCTAAAGGGGTTGCGAGATCATGTGGATCTCATAGCTTGTTGGGGGCCAATAGAAATTTTGAACTTGGCCACTCCCTTGATGTGCAAAGGGACATTCCTTTTCATGATGGTTCTTCCCAAAGGCACCAAACTTATGTAACACCTTCAACCATGTTAAGGTGACTCATGCAAAAAATGTGTGGTGGTAATTCCACTTGCCACACCTGGATCTGATGAAGACAAAAGGTGCACTACGCTGGCACCACATGTGGGATTTTGACCCACCTCCTCAAGTGCAGATTTTAGTTTTCATATATGTAGTCCTGCTTCCATACTTAGATGATATAGTTGTATTTTTTATGTGATTGTATGGATAGAAGGTGGGCAGCTTGTATGTTCCACATGGCTTGGAACTTCTACCTATGCTCCATGATACATGTTTTAGATGTAGCATTGCTTCGACCATGTTTATTTATGTTGAGTTTTTCACTCCTGAAGGGATGGATTGTGCACATATTATGTTGGCCTTGGAGGAGAAATTCATGATGTATTAGCTTGTTGAGCACTTGGCCTATGATGAGGGCTTGATCCTTGATGATGCCATCAATGGAGGAGGAGAAGGACTACAGCTCTTACCCTATCATTTTCTTGAGGACAAGCAACATTTTTGATGGGAGGACTATAATATTCCTACTTAGCCTAAGCTAAGAGGAATATTCATTTTTGTTTTACTTTCTATTGCTTGAATAAATGAATAAAGGAGGACATGTAAAACTCCTGAAAAGACTAAATAAATCAACACTGATGTGAACAAAGATAAATCAAGGCCATGTAAATAAATCACTTGTAGGTGTGAAAGGGGTTTGAGCTGTGAGATTGGGTCAACCTTGACCAGATCAACAGCGTTGTCTAGATTCAATGTATCTCCTAAACGGACAACACAATTTTAGAAGGAGGCCCCCCATGTGAAAAGAGCTATCTCATCAAGGTGTTTTAGGGTTTGCAAAGGCTCTCATCTTATAAAAGGAAAGGGAAGGCAACAAAGGAGGTTTTTGATGGATCATATTTCTGAGTATTTTTTCTGTTTAGACAAATGCTATTCTCTATTCTTTACTAGATGATTGTGCTTAGAGTTCCTATGCAGGGATTTCACCTCTTCCTTTGAGGATTCTTGGAGGAGTATTTACTGATTTGATCCACTATCAGGCTTGAGGCCAAGCTCTACTTACAATTGCAGCGCTGATCCATTGAGGGTTTTGCTGCTTTTGCAAGCTGCAACAAGTGGGATTCTAGATCTGTAGAGATCTAGCTTGTTTTGGGAGCCTCTTCTCATGGAGTGTGACTTTTAACCTCCTAGAAGAGTGCCTCTCTATTTTCACTTTAGATCTATAACTTGGCAATGGGCCATTTATGTCATTTTATATAAAATGATATTTCCATTGAGGAACTGCGTTATTTTAATATGAGATTCTTCATGGTGTTTTTATCACAGTTTTGATTAGAGATCTCTAGTGCTGGGCTTTGCCTTCCACTTTGGTGATCCATGGATTAGATTTCTGATCCATGTTCTATCTAGATATAATATATTGTCATGTAATGTTATATTTAGAAATTTCTGTAGCATTTTATAGATCTGCAACTCGAAACTCATATCTACTCTTTGTTATGCATGATTTTGTCAAAACCCTAAGGGGATCTTGTAAACAAGACTATGTAGTTTCCAGATCTAAAATAGATCTGATGTTTTATCCATAGATATGTCCTAGATCTGAGTTGTAATATTCATCTGCTATAGCTCTTCAAAATAACGTTGTCAATCCATTTCTGCAGATATACATGTGTTGTAGCCTTCGTTTCTGAAGTTTTCTTGCTCTATTGTCTCATGTATTCTACTGTATATTGAAAGAGCTTCATTGTACCTCTGATTTGCTGATATACATTCATTAGTTATTCATATTTGATGGCCTTCTATTAATAATATCCAAGACTACATGATTTCTGAAGTAGTTTGTTGTGCATAGCTGCAACCCCTCTTGTAGGGTGATTTTCAGCTATACTAGGTGTTGGGAGATTTGTTTACCACACCCAGTTTGATTTGTTTTTTCTCCCCTTTTGGATATAGACTCCAGATCTACTGATCTAAGGGATCCAAGGGTTTTAAACTCATTTCTATGCATCATTGTCCCAGGAGTGCGTTATTTCATCAAGCTTGTTGTGTTATTCCAGATCTGGAATATTACAAAGGTCGACTCACTAAACGCCCATAAAGCCTTGGTTATGACGTGACATTTCCTCCTTAACGTCGGCTTGCCACCACGACTAGCCTATAAACCTCCAAGCCAACACTTAGCCATTTTTGGACACATTTATGCACGTCTCTCCTAAATGTTGCACGGTCACCATGATGACGTCGCATAGTAGCCGAATGATGTTTTCGTTCGTCGATGCGCCCATCTAACATTTCATCGTGGTTTTCGTTGCTTCATCATTTGTCGCATGTCCACCGAACTCTTCCAACTCCCTCTGTTGTCGTCCTTGGCTTGTGGGTCTTACAGGGGTGGTTTTCATCATGATGAACATATAATTAGGCAGTGTCAATTGAGAAGGGACATGGAAACCTTGGATTTCGCACAGTTGGGCGACTGTCATCACGGCGGGGCGAGGAAACCTATCACACCCCGAGACCTTCATTGATATTTAAACCATGTTATAGACAGGGTGTTGCACTACCGTACTTCACCTTTTTGTAATACTCAAGTATGTAGACTACGTCTTTAGCAACACTTGTTAAACTAGTTGATCAAATGTTCTTTCAATGTGTGGAAAACATAAACATCATCATCATATCCACAATGTACGCCCATACATACAAGGGAGGTGAAACTCCCAGTTAATAATGAGTATGCCCGATAATATGTTTCATAAATATGAAATACATTATAATTACAATCCAGCAAAAGACCCCCTTTTCTCTTTGGCAAGGCAAGTCACTTTTTGTCCAAGCTTACAATGCTTGACTCTAATGTTCCCAAATTGGGATTGCACAGCAGGCTTGGAAAAATAATGAAATCCTTGGGAGATTGATGTATTGAAATGAGTTTTCAGCCCTTGGATCCCTTATATCATCATATTTTAATTCTAAATCCGAGAGGGGAGAAAAAAAAAATCAAACTAGGTGTGGTAAACAGATCTCCCACAACCTAGTCTAGCGGGAAAACACCCTACAAGTGGGGCTGCAAATATGCACAAAAAAATGCTTCAAGAATAATGCATTTTTGGACAATATGAGTAGGAGGCCATCAAATATTATTAAAAAATTAATGTACAAAATCAAATCAGAAGTAAAGTGAAGCTCTTTCAATATACACTATATTACATGAGACAATAGAGCAAGATATATTCAGAAAAGAGAGCTACAACATATATATATCAGCAGAAATGGCTCAACAACATTATTTTCAAGAGTTTTAGTAGCTTCATATTAAAACTCAGATCTAGGACATAGCTATGGATAAAACATCAGATCTATATTAGATCTGGAAACTAGATAGTTTTCTTTACAAGATCCCCTTAGGGTTTTGACCAAATCATGCATAAATAAGAGTAGATCTGAGATACAAGTTGCAGATCTATAAAATGCTGCAGTAATTTTTGAATATAACATTACATTGAAAAATATCAGATCTAAACAGAACATGGATCAGCAATCTAATCCATTGATCACCAAAGTGAAAGGCAAAGCCCAGCACAAGAGATCTCTGATCAAAACTGGAATCAAAACACCATAAAGAACCTCATATCAAAAATAACGCAGTCCATCAATGGAAAAAACATTTTAGCTCAAAAGGACATCGATGGCCACTGCCAAGCGACAAATATGAAGTATAAATAGGAGAGGCACTCTTCGAGGAGGTTAAAAGACACACTCCATTAGAAGAGGCTCCAAAAACAAGCTAGATCTCTGCAGATCTAGAATCCCACTTGCTGCAGCTTGTAAAAGCAACAAAACCCTCAATGGATCAGTGCTGAAATTGTAAGTAGAGCTTGGCCTCAAGCCTCATAGTGGATCAATTCAGCAAATTATCCTCCAGGAATCCTCAAAGGAAGAGGTGAAATCCCTTCATAGGAACTTCAAGGACAATCCTCCACTAAACAACAGAGAATAGTATTTGTCTAAACAAACAAAATACTCAGAAATATGATCAATCAACAACCTCCTTTAATGCCTTCCCTTTCCTTTTATAATATGAGAGCCTTTGCAGACCCTAAACCACCTTGATTAGTTAGCTCTTTTCACATGAGGGGCCTCCTTCTGAAACTTTGTTGTCCCTTTAGGAGATACATTGAACCTAGACATTGCTATTGATCTGTTCAAGGTTGACCCAGTCTCATAGCTCAAACCCCTTTCACACCTGCAAGTGATTATTTACATGGCCCTAATTTATCTATGTTCACATGGGCATTGATTTATTCAGTCTTTTTAGGAGTTTTACATGTCCTCATTTATTCATTTATTCATGCAACAGAAAAGTAAAAAAAAAAGGAATATTCCTCTTAGCTTAGGCCAAGTAGGAATATTATAGTCCTCCCCTCCAAAATGTTGCTTGTCCTCAAACAATTGATAGGGTAAGAGCTATAGTGCTTCTCCTCCTTCATTTATGGCATCATCAAGGATCAAGTCCTCATCATAAGCCAAGTGCTCAACAAGCCAATGGATCATGAATTGTTCCTCCAAGGCCAACATAATATGAGCATATTCCATCCCTTTAGGAGTAAAAAACTCAACAGAAATAAACATAGTTAGAGAAATGCTACATCTAAAACATTTATCATGAAATATAGGTAGAAGTTCCAACCCATGTGGTACATACACACTACCCATCCTCTATCCATACAATCCCATAAACAATACAACTATATCATCAATGTATGGAATCAAGACCACATATATGCAAACTAAAATCTGCACTTGAGGAGGTAGGTCAAAATCCCACATGTGATGCCAGCGCAGTGCACTTCTTGTCTTCATTAGATCTAGGTGTGGTAAGTGGCATTCCCACCACACTTTTTCTGCATGAGTCACCTTAACATGACTGAAGGTGTTACATAATTTTGGTGCCTTTGGGAAGCACCCATCATGAAAATGAGTCTCCTTTTGCACATCAAGGGAGTGGCCAAGTTTAGAGTTTCCATTGGCCCCCAACAAATTATGAGATCCAAATTATCTCTTACTCCCTTTAGGAGTCATATCATAAAAAAACATTGCAAAGGAATGTAATGGATCAGAAAATACAATTTTCTTATCATGATCAAATCCTTTACCATCATAGTCCTTCACACACATGGAGTTATGCATGAGCCTTCCCCTCCTCTCAAGAAAAGGAAGAGCTAGCTGATATGTATCTTGCAAAGAGTCCATTGGCTACCCCAATCCTCCATAGCTATTGCACTCTTGAAAGTGTTGATGTAATTCCTCTCTTATTCCTTCCCAATCAAAACATTTCATGATCAGGGAATAGATCTTCATTGAATACATATTGCTAAGGAATAATTCTTCATATGCTCCTTGTAGGATCTCCTGCTTGAGCTTGGAAGCTCTATCCAGGAATACCTTACCATGATAATAGATGACTTCTCCTTGGACTAACCAGCCCTCTTTTTGATGCATGCCTTCTAGTATCATACCTGTGTGGAGATCTTTGGAATACTCTACAAGCAGTTGAGATTTCCAATAAATATCCACACTACTCAAAAATGACAGCGCTGCTAATACATCCACGGGGGTGTTTGTCATGTTGTTGATTCCATATTTGACATTATTCATGCCAAAAATATTTTTTGGAAGGCTGATCCTAACATTCTTCTCCTCTCATAGCACAATTTCAGAAAATTGATAGGGTGTTAGTGATGCAGGAAGACGATTTTCATCATTCTTGGGCTGTCCCAAGCCTCCCAACACTATAATTTGGTCTATCATAGCTCCAATCCTTCCTAGATCTAGATTTGGAGTAGCACTTTGTCGAGCCTTCCCCACAAGATCTGAATCTGATGGTATTCCAGGTGGCTTGCCATGAGATAGGAATGTCCCTTGCAACATCCTCATAAACATCAGAGAAGGAACTGTGAGATCCTTTCTTCCACTACAAAAATCCATCTCTGTTGTTTGTGTGGAAACATTAGGTGAAGGATAAGTGTGCATGCCTTGAATCATTTGTAGTTTCCCACTCTTCAATTCCACTGACTCCATTTGCAAAGATTTTAAATTAGTGGTGACCTTCCTGAAGTTAATCAACCATTGGACACCCAATATGATGTTAGTGTCTGGTATGTCAACTACAAAGAAATGGTCCACCAAAGTGTAGGACCCCATAGTGACAGAGAGTGATGGAACATATTTCATGCATTGCATGGTCCTATCTCTTAGAACCAAAACAGAGAATCCCTCAAAGGTATCAGTGGGGATTCCTCTCCTTTGCACAAGATGAGCATTAATAAAGTTGTGGGTTGCCCCATTGTCAATCAGGATAGATACTCTCTGATTCATGACTGAACCTTGTACTTTTAGGGTCAAGTACTTAGGCACTCCTCTCAAAGAAGAAAGAGTCCAATTAGTTGGAGAAAATGCTCCCTTACCATATCTTCATGGTTTTTTATCTTCTTCATCATCACCATCAGTGCTATGACCCCTCCTAGATTCATCATCTTCATCTTCCTCCTCAAAATCTAAGAAGACTTCTATGTAATGATTTTCTAGTAGCACATCTGTGTCAAGGTGCCCGTGACTCTTGGAAAGTGAAGCACAGTTTCTTCTTCCTCATTTCCTTCCTGAGATCAATATAAAGAGGTTTCTTCAAATATCTCTCCTTGGAAGGAGTAGCTTTTCCATCCTTCCCCTTAGAAAATTGAGGAGCCTTGCTTTGGAAAGTTTCATTTGATTTTGGCAAGGCATCTTCAAGGTATCTAGCCCTCTCAATGGCATAATGTAAGGTGATGGGCTTGGTAGATTTAACCAATCCATGCAAAGGCTCCTCCAGGACATAAATGAACATGTAGACCCTCCTAGCTACAAATATATTAGGGACCATGACTGATAATCTCATAAGCTCAGAGATATAAGTCTCTGCATCTCCTAACTACTTCAGCTTTGCAAGGCTTATCAAGGGTTCTTCAGGATCCTTCCTGTCAAATATCTCCACCAGTATTCTAGTAAAATTAGAATAGGTGGTCAGATTGATGTGTCCCAATGTAGACAACCCATGGAACCACCAATTGTGTGCTTCTCCCTCAAATTGTAGCACTACAATCTTGATGGCTTCAACTTCAGGGACTTTGTTCAATTGAAAATAGATATATAGATTTTCTACCCATGCCTTGGAAGAGCTAGAGGATGATCCATCGAACTTGGGAAAAAATAATTTTCCCATAAAGTGGTGTCCACCATGAAAGAATCCACCATCTCTATACTACTACCCCGATCTTCTTCTGTCCTTGAGGTGAAAAAAGTGTTGGAAACGCAAGTGATCCTTGAATTTATAACTCTGAGAATCATACTCCACAAAGTAATCTTCAAGGTAATCTTGCTCATGTGGCCCTTCATTCTCCGCAGCCAATAACGTAGGCATAGTTGGGCATTGTGAAGCTTGTGGGGCTTGTGGCATATTCACTGGTTGACCAGTCCCATGATGAGACGTATCTAATATTTCTCCCAACTAAAATCTCCCAGGAGATTCCCTCATTCTGTATCCCCTCATCTAGTTGATCTCTTTGGAAAGATATTGCATGGTATCCAAAAGATTTTTTGCAAACTCTTCTGCTTCTTTATCATTCACAGCTTCAGGGGCTTTACCTTTGTCTTGACCCTTGTCAAGATCATCAGTAGTGTAGTCATACTTCTTATGAATTCTGTTTTGATACCTCTTCTCCCTCTCATTAAGAGGATCATCTTCTTCTAAATGTAACATGGCTAGTGCTCCAAGGCAAGCATAGGCTACGCCAAGAAGGGAGCTCTGATACCACTGTAATGTTCCCAAATTGGGATTGCACAGCAGTCTTGGAAGAATAACGCACTCCTTGGGAGATTGATGTAGTGAAATTATTTTGCAACCCTTGGATCCCTCAGATCATTAGATTTGGACTCTAAGTCTGAGAGGGGAGCAACAAAAAAAACCAAACTAGGTGTGGTAAACAGATCTCCCACAACCTAGTCTAGCTGGAAAACACCCTACAAGAGGGGATACAGCTATGTACAACAAAATTCTTCATGAATAACTTATTCTTTGAAAATATGAGTAGTAGGCCAACAAATATGATTAAAAAATTAATGTACATCAACAAATCAGAATTAAAGTGAATCTCTTTCAATATACAGTAGATTACATGAGACAAGAGAGCAAGATATCTTCAGAAAAGAGAGATACAACATATATATATCAGCAGAAATGGCTCAACAACATTATTTTTAGGAGCTGTAGTAGCTACATATTACAACTTAGATCTAGGAAAGATTTGTGGACAAAACATTAGATCTAGAAACTAGATAGTTTTCTTTACAAGATCCCCTTGTGGTTTTAACCAAGTCATGCAAAAATCAGAGTAAATCTGAGATACAAGTTGCAGATTTGTAAAATTCTGCAATAATTTCTGAATATAACATTACATTGCAAAATATCAGATCTAAACAGAACATGGATCAGCAAGCTAATCCATGGATCACCAAAGTGAAATGAAAAGCCCAATACCAGAGATCTCTGATAAAAAATGGAGTCAAAACACCATAAAGAACCTCATATCAAAATAACACAGTCCATCAATAGAAACAACATTGTAGCTCGAAAGTACATGGATGGCCACTGCCAAGTTACAGATCTAAATTATAAACAAGAGAGGCACTCTTCTAGGAGGTTAAAAGACACACTCCATGAGAAGAGGCTCCCAAAACAAGCTAGATCCCTGTAGATCTAGAATCCCACTTACTATAGCTTGCAAACTAAACAAAACCCTCAATGGATCGGCGCTGCAATTGTAAGTAGAGCTTGGCCTCAAGCGTGATAGTGGATCAATTCAACAAATACTACTCCAAGAATCCTCAAAGGAAGAGGTGAAATTATTGCATAGGAACTCCAAGCACAATCCTCCACTAAACAACAGAGAATAGTATTTGTCTAAACATACAAAATACTAAAAAATATGATCAATCAACAACCTCCTTTGCTGCCTTCCCTTTCCTTTTATAATATGAGAGCCTTTGCAAACCCTAAACCACCTTGATGAGTTAGATCTTTTCACATGAGGGGACTCCTTCTAAAATTGCGTTGTCCCTTTAGGAGATACATTGAACCTAGACAACGTTGTTGATCTGGTCAAGGTTGACCTTGTCTCACATCTCAAACCCCTTTCACACCTGTAAGTGATTACTTACATGGCCCCGATTTATCTGTGTTCACATGGGCATTGATTTATTTAGTCTTTTTAGGAGTTTTACATGTCATCCTTTATTCATTTATTCATGCAACTAAAAAGTAAAACAAAAATGAATATTCCTATTAGCTTAGGCTAAGTAGGAATATTACATTGACAATAATTAACTATCACACAATGATCATTTACAACATTAGAATTCACATTGGGAATATCTTGCATAAAACTGCCCAAGTGCTGTCGGGTCACTCGAGTCGGCACTGCAAATTATTTTAGACCTCCCCACGAGCTCTTTGTGTGTCCAATCCACTCCCCAGCTATGTGGCTAGCTCCATCCTATCAATACGCACATGATTCAACATTTTTCACTCAATTCTGACTCACGATGCCTTCAAAACGACCAATGAACTGAAGCTCAGATCGTGTGGGTGCCCTGCCCGACCCGACCTTGCATTGAGGATGCCATGCGAAGAAGTTTCGCATGCCCTGCAAGTCTGTCACATGAATTGACCCATGCACTGCTCGACTCAACTCGTCCTATGGTGTGGATGCCCTAGGGAGGAATTTTGGACACCCTGCATGTCAACAACCTGACTCGACCCGTGCTCGCCCTGTGTTCACCGCCACCATGTTTCCTTCACCGACGAGCTGTTGGCCTAGCTCGTGGTACTCCAATGCGCTCGCACTCAGATTATTTATTTATCATTGGTTGGATGACTTCTCCATCATCCGCACGCCACATTAATACACGTATCACGTGTGTGTCATGGGTCACTCAGTGGACTCAATCTGATCCCCATCATTCAACTATCTGCCCACTCGTGTAGCGTCAGCCACTCAAATCGTGCGTAGGTCACTCAACAGTGTGAAAATTCACCTATAACATCAATTTTTCCAATTCCACCGCTAGCTATGTGTGATGTGCCCATGCTGCTCACCACCACACACCCGTGCCCATGTGGTTACTGTGCAACGGTTTTCCCGTAACATCGCACAGCACCCAAACACTGTCCAAACGCCCGATGGGAACACGTGTTACCCCGAACATGCCTCATGAAATCTTGGGGCCTTACAAAATCCAACCTTCCCCGAACCTGGCCATCTTCCATCGTAACAAGGCATGAAAACCCTAATTTCCAGAGACAAACCAGGGGAGCGGTTTCCATCATGCCACGAAATGGAAGTCCCAAGTTCACCAGACTTAGGTATTTATTCACCTTGTTGTGCAACGGAAACCATGAGTTCCATAAAATTTGGTGTTTATGGTCATACCGCGACATGGAAACCCAAGTTCCCCTCACCAGGGGCACAGTTTTCATCGGGGCGGGAGATGGAAACCGCAAGGTTCCTAGAAATAGGCAGTTTTCCTTGTGCCACGAAACAGAAGGCCCAAAGTTCCATAGACTTGGGCATTCTCCATCGTACCATGACATGGAAACCTGAGCTCCCTACACCGAGGAAACGGCTTCTGTCGTGGCGGGATGTGGAAATCCCTGAGTTTCCTGGAATTGGGCAGTATCTGTCGTGCCACAAAAAGTGGGAGCCCCTGAGCTCTGTGGACCCAGCTGACGGTTTTCGTTACGCCGTGGAATGGAAACGCAAATTTCCCCATACTTGGGCAATGGTTTCTATCACGCTACGTCATGGAACCCTAAGTACCCCATGCTGGGGTTGTGGTTTCCATCGCGGCGGGACTTGGGAACCCTAGGTTTCCCAAACTTGGGAAATTTTCCTCCGTGCCACAAAATGGAAAACCTGAGTTTCTCCAAATTGGGGAGGTTGTCCTTCATGTGGTGAAATGGAAACCCCCGAGTTTCATTGAATTGGGCGGTGGGTTTGTACATGCCATGACATGGAAAAAACATGGAGTTCCCTAGAGGCTTGGATCTGCAGTTTCAAAACACCACCAGTTCCCTAGAATCGGGAAATGGTTTCGATCATCATTGAAACCCCGAGTTCCCCGTGCCGTGGATTTGGTGAAAAACCCAAGTTTCTAGTGTGCCATAAAACATGGAAACCCCTGGTTTCTGTCAGGGGCGGGAAATGGAAACCCCAATTTTCTCGAGCTCGGGCGCGACCCTCCGCCATGTGTCGCCAAATGGAATCCCTGATCTCTGTGTTCCTTGCACTTGGGTGACGATGTTTCCCATGACGTAGCATGGAAACCCTAATTTCCCCAGCGTGTTTCCCTCGAGGGCGCGAGAGGACACAGAGACCCCAAGTTCTGCAGGCTTGGGCTGATTTTAAGCCATGCCGCGGCATGGCAATTTGGGGTTTCAGTGCCACCGACCACAAGTTCCACAGACAGGCGACCCCTTTCACAGTTGTGGCATGGAAACCCCAAATTTCCCACCCCCAGGAAAGAAATTAATTTTTGAGATGCAAACAAAAGAAATGATGTTTGAATGAAAAGGATGAGGGACAGAAGGTGCAATGGTGATAGTTGTCCAAATTCTGGATAAAGTGACAAGAGCACAGCTCTGAATGGAGGTGACCAAGGGCTGAATCTCAGTGGATTGTGGCAGTAAGGCCACTCTGCCACTTACAATACCCCATCACATATTTAAGTCATCTGCAAAAGATTCTTCTCAACGATCATTTGAAATTGAACTTCAAAGCTGCCTCGACCGAGATGCTTCACGATCGCGGATCGCAAATGACACGAGCCCTTGGGAGCGACAAAGAGACGCCCCTACTGCAGGTCGAGATACAGTCAAAGAGTGACATGCACCGCTTCTAGCGTGGATTTTGACTTAGAGGAATTCAATCATAATCTGACGCACCGTAGCTTCGTGCCACTAGATTTTCAACCAAGCGCGATGAAAAATTGTGTGAATCAACGGTTCCTCTCATACTAAGTTGAATTACTATTGTGATGTGGTTCATCATTAGGGTAAAACTAACCTGTCTCACGATGGTCTAAACCCAGCTCACGTTCCCTATTGTTGGGTGAAAAATCCAACACTTGGTGAATTCTGCTCCACAATGATAGGAAGAGCCGACATCGAAGGATAAAAAAGCAACGTCGCTATGAATGGTTGGCTTCCACAAGCCAGTTATCCCTGTGGTAACTTTTTTGACACCTCTAGCTTGAAATTTCGAAGGTCTAAAGGATTGATAGGCCAAGCTTTCACGGTTTGTATTTGTACTGAAAATAAAAATCAAATGAGTTGTTACCCTTTTGTTCCACAAGATATTTTTGTTCTCGTTGAGCTCATCTTAGGAAAACTTCGTTATCTTTTAACAAATGTGCTGCCCCAGCCAAACTCCCCACCTGAAAATGTCTTCCACCCAGATTGACCCATTGAAACGTGACTTAAGGCCAAAAATAGGGGTAGTGCCCTGTCTCCGCCTCAAGGAATAAGTAAAATAATGTTAAAAGTAGTGGTATTTCACGTGCGCTGAAAATGGCTCCCACTTATTCTACACCTCTCAAGTCATTTCACAAAGTCAGACTAGAGTCAAGCTCAACAAGGTCTTCTTTCCCCGTTGATTCTGCCAAGCCTATTCCGTTGGCTATAGTTTCACTAGATAGTAGATAGGGACAGTGGGAATCTCGTTAGTCCATTCATGCGCCTCACTAATTAGATGATGAGGCATTTGGCTACCTTACTAGAGTCATAGTTACTCCCACCGTTTACCCATGCTTGGTTGAATTTCTTCACTTTGACATTTAGAGCACTAAGTAGAAATAACATTGCGTCAACATCCACAGGGACCATCAAAATTCTTTGTTCTAATTAAATAGCTAGATTCCCCTTGTTTGTACCAGTTCTGAGTTGACTGTTTGCTAACTAGGGAAAAGCCCCTGCGAGGGGGCATAATATGCCTGTAGCCCAATCGACACATGATTACTCACCCTCACCATGAGAGTAGCTAGAGAATACTTCCAACAACCCATGAGTTAAGGGCACACACCCCTAGGCCCATCCCTCAAAGCCAATCCTTTTCCCGAAGTTACATATCCATTTTGTCGACTTCATTTACCTACATTGTTCTATTGACTAGAGGTTGTTCACCTTGGAGACCTAATGCGGTTATGAGTACAACCAAGCATGAACGGTACTCAGTCCTCCAAATTTTTAAGGGCCACCAAGGGTGCACCAGACACCGCAAGATGTGCAGTGCTCTTCTAGCTACTGGACCCTATCTCTGGGAGAACCGATTCCGGGGTGCGCAAGATGAAAAAAGGGAAAGATAAATCTTCCCGAGACCCCCGACGATGTCTCTCGATTTCTAAACGTTGCCGCCCGCCGCCATGTCCCGGTTCAGGAATATTAACCCAATTCACTTTCGATGCTCGTTCAGAGTGCACCCTTGATACAAGGCTTCCCCATCTCTTAAGATCGACCAACCCATGTCCAAGTGTTGTTCACATGGAACCTTTCCCCACATCAGTCTTCAAATTTCTCATTTGAATATTTTCTACTACCACCAAGATCTACACCAAGGGCCGATCCACCCAAGATCACGCCCGATGTTTCTCAACGACCCCCGCATCCTCCTACTCATCGAAGCCAGGCATACGGTCAAGTATAGGTTGTGTGCTTCAGCACCATCAATTTTCGGGGGTAGTTGATTCAGCAGGTGAGTTATTACACACTCCTTAGTGGATTTTGACTTCCATGACCATCGTCCTGCTATCTTAATCAACCAACACCCTTTATGGGATCTAGTTTAGTGTGCAATTCGGAATCGTAACTCAACTTTTGGTTCAGCTCGCATCACTAGTTTTGCTTACCAAAAATGGCCTACTTGGAGCTCTCAATTCCATGGCATGACTCAATGGGGAAGCCACACCCTCTTGCCTATTTAAAGTTGAGAATAGGTCGAGGGCGTTACGTCGTCGATGCCTCTAATCATTTTCTTTACCCAATAAAACTCGTGCATGAGCTCTAGCTATCCTGAGGGAAAGTTTTTAGGAAACCAACTACTAGATGGTTCTATTAGTCTTTCGCCCCTATACCCAAGTCAGACGAACGATTTGCATGTCAGTATCGCTACGAGCCTCCACTAGAGTTTCCTCTGGCTTCACCCTGCTCAGGCATATTTCACCATCTTTCGGGTCCCAACAGGTGTGCTCACATTCGAACCCTTCGCATAAGCTCAAGGTAGGTCGATGATGCACCCCCCATAGAGAGGGGATCTCGCCTGTCAGCTTTCTTGTGCCTCGTAGGTTTTCAAATCTGCCAACTCGCACACATGTTAGACTCCTTGGTCCGTGTTTCAAGACAGGCTAAATGGAAAGCCCACCAACCAACACCACAAGCTCGCAAGTGCACACGGACCACCACAAGGGCTCGCGCTTCATTCCTTGACCACCGCAATGTCAAACTGACAGGTGGTACTCCACCCACGCTTTTGATGATGCAGTAGCTCGTGTTGGTTTGCACCTCAAGTCGAGTAGCAGACCAGCCTGATCCATTCCACATCCAACCGAGACGCCTTAATAGCCTCCGTCCGCTTCCCTCCTGGAAATTTCAAGCACTCTTCAACTCACTTTTCAAATTCCTTTTCATCTTTCCCTCGTGGTACTTGTTCACTATCAGTCTCTCACCCGTATTAATCCTTGGATGGAATTTACCACCCAATTACTGTTGCATTCCCAAAAAACCAGACTCGCCGACAACACCTCATGATGCGGCAGGGTCCCAACCCAACGGGTCTGTCACCCTCTCAGGCTCCCCCTTTCAAGGGACTTGGCCTAGGTCTGCCACTGAGGATGCTTCTAAAGAATACAATTCAGGTGACGCTGCCACCCAATTTTCATGTTGGGCTCTTCCTACTTCACTCGCTGCTACTAGGGGAATCCTTGTAAGTTTCTTTTCCTCTGCTTAATTATATGCTTAAACTCATTGGGTGTTCTAGCCTGAGCTAAGGTCACAAGTTGGAGCTAAATCTTCCCTACCCAATGGGAGGAAAAGAGAGAGAAAATAAAGTTCCAGGGATGCCACATAGAGCCCGCATCAGCTAACACTGACTGCCCAACCAAGGGGACAAGATCACTGCTTGCCGACGCACACCACGAAACATCACCCGCCACATTTCAGCCAACCACACCACATTGGGCACGGACGACCACCTCCACTTCTCCCTAACATATTGCAAGGAGTGCATTTGATTAGGATGCGACGCTGAGATAAACATACCCTCGACCGAAGCCTCAGGCACAAATTGCATTCAAAAACTCAATGATTCATGGGATTATGCAATTCACACTAAGTATCACATTTCACTACGTTATTCATTTTAACAAGAGCTGAGATATCCATTGCTGAGTGTCTTTTCCTTGTGTTACTAAAAAATCACACCCCCATTTGAAATGGCTAAAATCCAACCCAACATACAATGCATCGCAACAAGCAACAAGCCCCCTTTCCCCTCAAGACAACTGCACTCCATAACCCACTCACTAAAGGGAAGGGGCTCAAACAAGCCCCCTGGACCCCATGCCTTTTCAAAAATGGGGGAACTGCAAGGAACGGTGATCGAGAAGGACTAGGGTGGCCAACGCAAGATCTCCCACTGCTTTTCATCCTTCTCGAATACCCAACCGTAACAGTTCCCCTCTCTCTTCTTTGTAACGTTGCTGGGGGCCGACAAGAGGAAGGGAAGGGGAAAAAAAACACATATGCATATAAAATAAAATAAAGAGAAGGTGGCTCCCACCCCCTCACAAGGAAAATATCAAGTAAACAAAAAAGAAGATTTTCTTTCCAAACCCTGTGCCTTTTCAAAAAGGTTAGAATTGTAAAGAACAACAACCGAGAAGGACTAGGGTGGCCACCCTGAAACTCTCACTTCTTTTTTTCCTTCACAAAAATCAAGCCACTACAACTCCCCCTTTTTTCTTCATATAGATAGGGGTCAGAGCGAGGAAAGTAGGAAAAACACATGTAAGAAAGAGAAAAAAAAATTCCACCTGCTCAAAGGAGGAGGCCCAAATAGTTAACAAAATCTTCCTGAGCCCCATGCCCTTGCAAAAATGGGGGAATCGCAAGGAAAGATGATCGGGAAGGACTAGGGTGGCCACCCCTGGAGCTCGCACTGCCTTTCATCCTTCGCGAATGTAAATCCTCCCCAATTCACCCTTTTCTTCATAAATCTAGGGGCCAAAAGGAAGAAGGGAAAAAAGCAACCGAAAAAAAAGAAAAGAAAAATAGAACCAAAACATGGTTGCTAGCAGAGAAGATGAGGCTCAAACACAAAACATGATTTCAATGCCCCGTGCCATCACAAAAAGGTGTGAAATTCACAGATCGGTAGTCGAGAAGGACTAGGGCGGCCACCCCAGTAGGAACTTGCACTGCATTTTCATCCTTCCAAAAACGTCAATCCATGGCAATCCCACCTTTTCTCTGTAAAGCTTGGGGGACCAAAACGAATCACAAGGGAAGGCTCAAACATAGTACAAGATTTCCAAGCCCTATGCCTTAGCAAAAAAGGGGGGAAATTCAAGGAACGATGACTGAGAAGGACTAGGGTGGCCAACCCGGGAGTTTGCACTACTTTTCATCCTTCTCCGACACCGAACCACAACAATTCCCACTTTTATCCATAAAGCTAGGGACCAAAAGGGAAGAAAATGACATAAAAGAAAGAAAAACCCAACATCACCCACCATAACACTCGTGACAAAAATCCAATTTGAGAGAAAGGGGGGCAAATTTCAAGCAACGCTAGCTAGAAAAAACAGAGGGCCACCGCCACGCGAGGAGACGTTGGATTAACCAAAAAGAAGGAAAAAAAGGCACCCAATCAAAAGCATCCCACATTTTCACACCCTTCCACATACATTATGATGCAACATCCTTTCTATCTACATGACATAACAAGTGGCAATCAAACAACCAAGTAGACAAGCCACAACCTAAGCTTGACCACTAGAAAAGTTGAGGGCGATGACGAGACAAGTACTTGGAGCATGTTACTATTGAGAGGTAAATTAACCCCCAACCCACACAAGGCTTCAAAAAAAAAATGCACTAATAGCAAACCCACCCCGCTGTTGCACCCCTCCATGGATAGGACACCCAACAACCTTTCCAGCCAAAAATTCAAGGGGGGCCAAACAACCGGAACTCCAAAGAGGAGTTATCGCAAGCTGACACTCAATGTTGGATAAAGCCCATGGACACAAATACGTCAGCGATGCATTGGCACACCCTGAAAAGAGGGAATCCCGCAAAGCACACACCATAATGCTATTGCAACAATTGACACATCCAAGAAATGACCAAGTCGCGCAAAAAACCCACAATCCAAATGGTGAGACAAGGACATAACCTACTTCCTACTTTCCTTGGAAGGGGGAGTGGCTCAAGAAAGGATGAGGAATTACCTCAACACCGAAGGAACGAGAAAATAATGCTACCTCATGCCCATTGACAGGGAAACTTTCAATTTTTATGGATCTCACACCAAGGGAGGCCTATTTCATTACCTAGACCCAACCCTTCCGTGAGGGCATGGCAAGGAACAGTCGAGAGGACTAGGGTGGCCAGCCCAACGAATTGCACCGCTCTTCATCCATCCCATATTGACCCCACCTCGACATTTTCCCCTCACGAAAGGGTTGAGGTAGGAAGCACATGCACAACCACTCCCTTGAACCAACCACCAACAAAAATGCTCGTCCAAGAAAACACATAAACCATCGTCGCCACCTTTTGGAGAGAACCAACTATGGAGGCCCACATCTTCTAACAAACAAAGGACTAAGCACTGCCGCTATGAATGAGTCTGAATTTTTCAATCGTATTTCCCAAGCACCTCGACTGCAGCAACCATGCCCCACCGAAAATATTGTTGGAGAGGGGGCTCCTGAGCAATGAGCTTACGAACCCCATAAAAAAAACACATTAGGGGAAATAATAACAAAGGATGGGACATGCACAAGCATCGCTTGCAAGTACAGGAAACAACAAGCATGAAATCAAGATAGACAACTAAAAATGTTGCGAGTCTCTTTCGCAAGAGGCACCACCACGACAAGCATCAAACCCACTCTCTAAGAGATATACCACACGTTCCTAGATTACATACAATCGAAACCCACACAACCCAAACGAAAAACAAAAACCCTACTATCAATGATCCTACTGCATGTTCACCTATAGTAACCTTGTTACGAATTCTCCTTCCTATAAATGATAAGGTTCAATGAACTTCTCACAACGTTGACAACGACAAACCACCGTCGTCGACGCAATCTGAACACTTCACCAGATCATTCAATCGATAGGAGTGACAAGCGATGTGTACAAAGGGCATGTACATAGTCAACACAAGTTGATGACACACGCTTACTAGTAATTTGTCGTTGAAGACCAATAATTGAAATGGTCTATCCCAATCACGATGCAATTTGATAATATTTCCCGATGCTCTCAAACCATGAAAAAAACTCATTGGCTGCATCAATGTAGTGCACATGCGGCCTAGAACATCTAAGGGCATCATAGACCTATTATTGCCTCAAAATTCCATGGCCTAAATGGCCATAGTCCCTCTAAGAAGTTGGTCGTGAAGGGGAACCTCCACATAGCTAGTTAGTAGCCTAATCTCTCACTCGTTATATGAATTAACCAGACAAATCGCTCCACCAAATAAGAATGTCCATGCACCACAACCCATAGAATCAAGAAAGAGCTCTCAATTTGTCAATCCTTACTATGTCTGGACCTGGTAAGTTTCCCCATGTTGAGTCAAATTAAGTCGCAGGCTCCACTCCTGGTGGTGCCCTTCTGTCAATCCCTTTAAGTTTCAGCTTTGTGACCATACTCCCCTTGGAACCCAAACACTCTGATTTCTCAGAAGGTGTTGGTGGAGTCCTTAGAGCATCATCTGCCAATCCCTAGTTGGCATCGTTTGTGGTTGATACTAGGACGGTATTTTATCGTCTTCGAGCCCCCAACTTTCATTCTTAATTAATGAAAACATCCTTGGAAAATGCTTTCGCAATGGTCCGTCTTTCATAAATCTAGGAATTTCACCTCTAACAATGAAATAAAAATGCCATCGAAAGTCCCTATTAATCATTACTCTGGTCCTGAAGGCCAACACAATAGGAGAAAAATCCTATCACATTATTCCATGCTAATGTATTTAGAGCATAAGCTTGCTTTGAGCATTCTAATTTTTTCAATGTAACAGTGCCGGAGCCGCAACCCAGCTAATTAAGGCCAGGATCACGGCATCGAAAAAAGGGATGGAAGGGAAGGTGCACACCGAGTAGGCGGATCGACCTTTACAACCCAATATCCAAATATGAGATTTTTAACTGCAACAACTTAAATATACGCTATTGGAGCTGGAATTATCGCAGCTGCTGGAACCAGGCTTGCCCTCCAATGGATCCTCATTAAGGGATTTAGATTTTACTCATTCCAATTACCAGACCTGATGAGCCCAGTATTGTTATTTATTGTCACTACCTCCCCATGTCAAGATTGGGTAATTTGCGCACCTACTTCCTTCCTTGGATGTGGTAGTCATTTCTCAGGCTCCCTCTCCTGAATCGAACACTAATTCTCCATCACCCATCACCACCATGGTAGGCCTCTATTCTACCATCGAAATTTGATAGGGTAGAAATTTGAATGAAGTATCGCCAACACAAGGGTTGTGCGATCTATCAAGTTATCATGATTCATTCCTTCCAAAGATTCAGGACTTGGTGCATGTATTAGCTCTAGAATTACTACAGTTATCCGAGTAGTATGGTACCATAAAAAAAATATAACTGATTTAATGAGCCATCTGCAGTTTCATAGTCGGAATTAGTTCATACTTATATATTCATGGCTTAATCTTTGAGACAAGAATATGAATACTGGCAGGATCAACCAGGTAGCACCCTCCCACTTCAAAGGGCATTCAAAGTTCTCTCTTATAGAGAGCCAGCTTGAACACCCATCAAGTCAAAGAGAGGTCAAAAAATCATGTAAAGCTCTTATACCTTACACCTCTTTCATCCCCAAAAATGGATTAGAGCTCACACACACTACATGCGAAGGACATGGAAGACATAAAAAGTAATGGACGATGGATGCAAGATCCACAAAGAGAAAAAATGGGTCACCCCGCCGAGTCACATTGCACCGAGGCCGCCTAGGAGTTGGTAGCCACCCCCCAACTAGCAAGGATGGCATTCCTTATCACCCACGACAGCCACAATGAACAGAAAAATGGGAGAAAACAAAAAAAAAAAGCTCTCTTAGAAATCCCCCCCCCCCCCCCCCCAAAACCCTCCCCACCTTGCACTAAGGCCACCTAGGAGTCCAACCCGACAGTGACAATAGTGGACCTCAAGCGCCTGCGGCAACCTCGATGCAAAGGAGAAAAAAGGAAACAAATGGAGAACAAACAACCTCACAAACTCTCTCTCTCTCTCTAAAATGCCTCCCAACCATTCCCGCCCCGCACCGAGGCCACCTAGGAGTCCACCCGGACAACAACAACGATGGACCTTGATCACCCAATCACCTATGGCGACCTTGATGTGAAATAAAATTAAGTAAATAAAGCGAGAACAACTGACCCCTTAGTGTCTCTTAAAAATTCCCTTCAACACTTCCCACCCAGTAGTGAGGCAACCTAGGAGCCCACCTGGACAGCAGCAACAACAAACCTCAATCACTTGATCACCTGTGGCAACCTCACTGCAAAGTAAAAAAAATTAAGTAGAAGGATAATGACCAAGTCAACAACCTCTATTAGAAATGCCACCTCGACCCTCCCCGCCCCGCACCAAGGCCACCTAGTAGTCCACCCGGTCAGCAGCAACAGTGGACCTTGATCGTTTGATCGCCTGCAGCACCCTCGATGTAAAAGGACGGAAATAAAAAGAGAACGACCAATCCTGCAACCTCTTAAAAATTTCCCCCTCCAACCCTCCCCACCCTGCACCGAGACCACCTAGGAGTCCACTCAAATAACAGCAATGGTGGACCTCGATCGCTTGATCGCCTAAGGCAACCTCGATGCAAAGGAAAAGGAAGAAAATAAATGCAAATCAAGAGGCTCGCTGTAAAAGGCATGAAAATATCTGAACAGGAGGAGGGATCAGGCAGCCATGCACCCCACACACCCTGCGTACAAGCAACCTAGGATATTTCCCCACCACCTTACCAACTGGACAATGAATAATTTTCACCTACAACCACCTCCACACAGAGGATGGAGGTTGAAGCATTCCACCTTGAAGTCCTCCGTCCAAATATAGCCCCCTCCATCAACGTAGCAAGCCTCATCCCCATTGGACCACAATCACATACGTGATCAACAAGACAAATTATACCCATCACATTATTTCTCAACATTCCAATCCGCATAATTCTACTGTGCATGCAAGATGAAAGGAAAAATCTGACCACTCACCAAACATATGGGCCACCACATCTATCAAAACCTCAAAGCCAACATAGGGACAGACGATGTGCACTCTAAAAGGAATTCCAAACCTTAATTTTACAACAAGGAGAACTACTCCTCACATCACCCAATGGAAAAATCAAGCAAGAGGGGAAGCTTACAACCAAAACCCTTTCACAATCCTCTTAAATGTATGCATCTCAACCCACAATGCTGACATAGAAATATTGAACCCTTAGTTAAACTGAGAGGGGGGGGGGGGGGTGAATCAGTTTAACACATTCATGGACTTTTAAAACCTTTTCATTGACACTTTTTTACGCCTTCATTTCATGTTCAACTTAACATGTGAGTAATATTAGAATGTGAGCAACAAACATTAATATAATGTAATAGTAGAATTAATATGAGAGCAACAAGTATTAAGCATATGATATAAACCAGATGAGCACATAAACATCATGCACAGAGACACCAGATATAAGTGGAAACCCATAAAGGGAGAAAACCACATCTTATTATTGTTGTGATGCAAAGGCAAGCTCCAAATCCTTCTCACCATTGATTTTCTATAGGCACCAACCTACAGGAGGCTCCAACCTCAATTCTGCAAGCTACAACTTGCAAGGAAGCTCTAACTCCCATCAATTTTCTGCAGGCACCAACCTACAGGAGGCTCCAACCTCAGTCAGCTACAACTGACATTTTATCAAGCTACAGCTTGATGTGGATGCACCAACTCACATCTATTTTCTGCAGGCACCAACCTACAGGATACTCCTACCTCAGTCAGCTACAACTGACATCTATCAAGCTACAACTTGATAGGGAAGCTCCAACTTCCTTACTCTTTCAAAAGAAACACACTTGCTGATTTACCTTGGATATCAGCTCTGTTATGTACCTTCTCTTCTGCTGTTCAACAGTCCTCATATCTGTCCTTATATCATTTCTGCATCTTCTTATATTCATTATCATCTCTTCCTTCTTCTTTTCTCAACTCCTCCTTCTTTTCTCAGCTCCTCCTTCTTCTTTTCTCAACTCCTCCTTCTACTCTGCCTCATTGCTTCATTTCTACACTCTCTGACTTTTCACAGCATCTCGTTCTGCTGATCCTTCTTCTTATCTTCTATGCCTCAATTCCATACTCTACATTCTCTATACTCACTCTCTCTAACCTCTCTATGCATATCAAGATGATATTATTTATAGAGATTTTCTTATGACTATTTGTATTCCTCAGGGAATACGAAATGAATATCCATACCTATCTGTCTTCTGCCTTCTCATTTCATTTCCAGCTCACTCAGAAAAATATAGCTATATGTGCTAATTTTAATATTACAGTGGGATTTTGTTTTCTTTCGGAGACTTGCCAATGCATGAAAAACAATAAAAATCAATTACAACATTCACATTTTCGGTTACATAAAAACAATTTTACTCAGCCCATTTTCTGGCTTTTGGCTTTGCTGGTTTTGTCTTTTTTGCTGCTGTCAGATAACTATCTTGCCTTCTTATGCTCATTGTCTTCTGCATATTTTCCAATTTTCTGTGCTTGTACACATGTCAACTTTGTTCATGTGCATATTCCTGTTCACCGTGATTGTGTGTCTGCTGTATATATATATAAATGTGCAATTCAATTCTCGGTGTTAAATAGATAATAAAATGTTTTAATACTTATTCCCTTATGGTCCCACTTGCTGAACTTGTTCTATCATCCGATGCGATGCATTACTATCCACATATTGGAAATATGTATGTATCATTTTGTATATACATATATGTGCCGCGGTGATTTCCTTTCCTATTTAACTTTGGATTAATTAACTTGGAGCAAACCTGTTCTTAGTCTTATCTTTTGGATGGACCCCACATGCTAGCCATACTTTGCTCATTTATTTCAATCGCATTCGCAACATTCACAATACTCCTGCAATTTTCTCTTTTGATTTCCACCGATGCAATTAGCAAATTCCCACCATATAGTTAGTCGAATCGTCTCCACCATCCATACCTTAGTGAATCTAACGGCTCTCATCCAATCGCTAAGTCGCAATCACGACTTCCATTGAGTTGTTCCAATGCTCTACTTCTTCTCCGATGCGATCAAACACTGTTCATTTTGATGTGACGATGCAATTAGGTTGGAACTCAAACATATAAAAATCACAGTTTATACGCCCATCGAGTCCAGAACTCAATCGCAATCGCAACTTCTTGTTTACATGTTCCGCTGCCAAGTTTCTCTGATGTGATTTGGTGAGGGTCCCACCTTATGGTACTTTCTTTATTTAATTAAAAGGTGCTACACTTATATAAAGCGATACATATATATATATATATATATATATATGTGTGTGTGTGTGTGTGTGTGTGTGTGTGTGTGTGTGTGTGTGTGTATTTTCCTACTTCATTCTTTAATGTATCCTCCAGCTGGGGTAATTATTCTTGGAATTTTATGTGGGGCTGGGTCCCACATGTTAGCCACCTATAAAATTTGTTATATCAAAAGGTGGCTAAGACTTTTTGAGCCTTCAAGGAAAAAATTTTATTACTAAAAAGTGTTGTCTCTTGAAGACTCTTGAAGGCCTCATGCCTTTCCTCTATCCAAAACTTCACTGTTATTTCCCTTCAGAACTCATAAATCTTGCTGGTTTCCAAGACAGATTACTACTGCAAGCCCCATTTTCCCTTTTCCCCTTCTTCCAAAACTAACTTTCATTTTCTCCCCTTTCTCTATAGAACTCCTCTGTTTTCATGATTCCTTTTCTCCCTTTTGTGAAAATCCTCTTTACATGGTTTAAAACTCATTTTTAAACTATATCGGAACCCTCAATTTCCTTGGAAAACCATTAAAAAAACCATAAAAACCCACATGTTGGACATATATGGGTCCTCGCCCTTTTCCCATTGACCCTCGGTCATATATTTCTCCACGCGCCCAAAGGTCCCGCAGCCAAGCGCCTGATCATATTACACATATATCCCGCCCCCCTCGAAAATATTAAAACCTTATGTTATTTTTAAATTTTGGGTTTTTAATTATTTTCTAAGTTTTCCGCCGGTTCAAACCCCAGTCAACCTCCACCATCGATCTGATCTGCAGATCGACGGCACGGATTCTGTCACCCTAGTGGTCCTTGCCATCCACTAACTGATTGCAAAACCAAACAGTATTCATCGCACAGCCTTTGGGGCAAGGGTGGTTTTTTCCCGATCGGCAGCGATTCCATACACTAGCCAACGTGTGTCCCATGTACTATTTGAAAACTGTCGTCCATCGCGCGTTAACTTTAGGACGTGGACCCCGCACGATATTGGCATCCACCGTCCGATCTGGGGTGGGCCATCCAACGGCTATCGCTCACCGAAGATGCCCGACAGTTAACCGGGCTACGGCGTGGCATCCAACCAATTTCTGTCGTTGATCTGATCTGCAGATCGACAGTTCATATTTCATCGTCCACTTTCATCGCCCAGTCAACATTTATTGTTTTGAATTTCCATTTTCCACTCCCGAACGTCAATCTCTATGCGATCGACGACCCTGATTCAAAATTTTCTTCCGCCTTCACTATGCCTTCTCCCAATCAATCCTGACTGTTGGATGATGCCATCCAACGGCCATGCTTCCTCCACATGTCCTCCGTAGCAATAAACCTATATATGCAGGATTTTCTAATAGTTTTTGTATTGTGCAGGGTTTCTATGGTTTTTTCACCATAACTCATGAAATTTCAAAGGCGGAGGGTGACGATCCTCCCGCCACCAATTCAACAGAGAAAATCTATCGCAGGATCGAGATCCATGTTTCATCAGTGTTTCGTCAGGCATTGATGCCAGATCGCCCCTACGCAGCCCTGTACATCAGCAAAAACCGTGAATCAGGAGCAGTCAGAGAGTATCAGTGATGAAGATCAAAATGAACCAGGACAGAGGATGGAAGACATATTTCCAGGGATCACGGCTAAGAATGTTTATCAAAAGCCTAATCCCCAATTTAAAACATAGTTTAAAGAAGATCTTAAGTGTTTTATCAACAGGAGTGCTTCCACCACCACATCTGAGTCAAATTGATTCCTCCCAGCTAATAAAATGCCACCTGTACCTCAAAGTATTCAATCAGAGGCTAAATTTATTGATCAGGACCAGATATCTACCTCACAACACAGCCAAAAGATAAATTCTGCACGCAAATTAATGACAAACATCTGCAGAGTTACTTCGACACCAAACAGAGCCTCAAAGGTCAAAAAAAGCTCCCACTGAGCTTAAATATTTATGTAAATCATTTAATACAGAGGATAGGTATGAAAGTTTCTTCATTGAGCCCCCCAAGGGCCAAGAAGCCATTAAGTCTGTATTAATTGTAATTGGAGATCTTTTATCAGATCTCACCTCCTCATTCTTCTATATATACTACTACAGAAGATGAGTAAGGGGTTGGTTGCAGAACTTTGATATACAGTTGAGCTTAAATTTCTGATTGTAAATAGTGTTCACTGGCTCTTGGAGCTCTGTTGGTGATAGATAGGTTAGGCTGAGATGTGTAGATGGTTGCTAAACTAAACCACTAGAATTAAAGCTGTAATTGGTTTGGAGCATCAATACAAGTTGATTTATGGGATCTTGGTCTATGTTGACGGTGATGTTTTTCTTATTGTAACTTTTCATTTTGTTTCTGTTTTCACTGTGTTCCATTTTCTCTTATAAAGAACAACATGCATAGAGTTAGGACCTACTGTACATCAGTAACCTTCTCTGACTTAAAATCTTTATCTGAATGTTTTCTTCTAAATTGTGTTATTTAAGGATGATTTGTTTCAGTTCAAGCATAGGAATGTTGGTGTTCCCTCGTCTTATTGTCTTAGTTGAATGTTATTCTTAAATGTTATTTTTAGTATATGTTTAGTGAAGATGAACTGAGGAAGATATGGTGAGACCTGGTCCCGGTTTTATCCCCACAACTATCTGAATGTTTCCCTTGGAATGTGTTAAAATCTGGCTAGTTTAGAAGTACTTACCAGATCTTAGGCCATTATGTGTTACCTTTGTGTTGGTCTTGAAAGTAACTAAGTAAAGCAGAGCTAGGAGAGGATTTGTGGTGTGCCTGGCCCACTACTTTCTACTCCAACAGTTGCATTCAAGTTTCCCTTAGTTTTAAAATGTTTTCTATTGAAAGTGCATCAAAGGCTAGCTAGTTTAAAAGTACTTACCAGATCCTAGTTTACTTTTATGTTTTTACTTAGTCTATGTCAAAGGCTGGCTAGTTTAGAAGTACTTACCAGATCTTGGGCTACTCTTTGTTCTGTATCTATTTATTTCTCCTACTTATTGTATCATTTCATTCCATAAATCAAATTTCAAAGAGATCCTTAGACATAGATGACTTTCCCCATGGACCACTCTTGCCTCTTGCTGTTTTAATTAAACCCTATTATGACTCCACAACCCAATGGACTAAAAATTGCAATTATCTATCTTTTTGGCCGAAGCTTACTCTGATTGCTTGCAACTTCTCACCTTTGAAACTCTTTTCATTTGGGACTTTCCACCTCAAACAGTAATCATGCTCAACCATCCAAAAAACAAACAAACCCTTGGCCTTCATAACTAGCCTAATATTATTACCCAAAAACTTCAAAGACAAATCCATATTTTCACTTATTGGAGAGATCCCTCTCCAGATTCAGGAGGGCTAGATCCTAGAATCCCAAAGTGGTTGAAACGATGTTTCTCCCTGACATCGGACTTTTCCAATCTTGTTGATTACAGGGAGCTAACATTTCTGGCGACTCCGCTGGGGACAAACCCAGAATCATTTTCATTTTTATAAAACCTTGTGAGTTAAAAGTAGCCTATTCAAGCACTACCAAAGAAAGGTAATCATGGTAAAACTTGTTTGAGTTAGTGACAAGCTAGGTAAAACCTAGGATTCTGTTAAGACTTTATCTAACCTTGAAATATCAGTTGGATTAGCCATAAGAGTAAATTGTCTTTGTCTCATAACCGTAGCTAAGTTTTGAAATAGATTTAGGATATTCTTAAAAACCATACAACTAAAAAATAACTCAGAAAATACCTAAAAAAATTTCAGATTGATATTAAATAAACATGGTGATGGACCATAAAACATTTTACCTCCTTAGGAGCTAAAAACTTACACTTGGCGACTCCACAATCCTTGGCAGACCTTAAGACTCCACTGGGAAGAATGCTCAGCATTCTAACATTAGTCAAACTTGGTTAGAGGACTGTAGGATTGAAATTTATGTAAATAGACTAGTTAATCTCTTAAATATTGTCATACCCGGTAGAACTTGTCTTGTTTATTTGGGTCTGAAAAACACAGCATAGTGGCTCCTAGAAAGATTCACACTAGAGCCTATCTTGACCCTGATCGACCTGAAGTAGTTGATAACCCAGAAGGTATCCTTAGGAAGTCTCCTAAGATAAAATTATCAATTGGTTTCATATCACCCTTGAGAGCTAATTCAGTTCCTGAAAACCTTGCAGCTCTACAAGAGTCATATGGTGGTGGATCATAAAAAAATTTACCTCTGAAAAGAGCTAAAATTTTCCACCTGGCGACTTCACACTCTGAAACTCCCTTAAGACCGAATGAATCCACTGGTAGAAGACCCTAAACTGATTGACTAGACACAGTGACCTCTTTCTTGATTTACAAACATGATTCCAAGAATACAACGAAGATATGCCCCAATGAGTAGAAATCACATCCCTGGATTTCCACATAAGATGCCCCAAGTGAATTGGGATGACAACCTGCCTATTTTTGAAGGTGAAAATTTTGATGAACCTTTATTACGTCTTATCAAATTTCACATACATGTATGGAGGTTGAAAGTTGAATGGCATGAAGACTGCCTAATGAAAATGTTCATGTTAACATTAGAAGGAAACGCTAGGGATTGGTATGAATGCCTAAGATCTAGTAGCTTGTTTTCTGTAGGAGACCTTGAATATGTGTTCTATGATAGCTATAAAGAAAACACTACATAATTATCATTGGGTGCAATATATTATGATCCATCCCAAAACATCACCCAACACATTATAGATAATGAGGAAGCTTTGGAAGAGATGCATCCTGAAGATATTTTAACAGCCATTCATGAGTTTAATCTCTTATTGAAAAATTTTAAGAACATAGATGAATCAGTTGAGGAAGAGATGATCCAAGAAACAATAGACGTTCCTCCAGATATCCCTGAAAACTCAAATATTGATTCATCATCCCTTGTAGCTGAGGCTCAAGAAGACATCTAGCCTCAAAATCAGTCTTCACAAGAGACAGAGAGCTATTGTACTCCTATTCAAAGGAACATAGAAACATCTTCCCCTTTGATAGAAAAAGAGACAGATCAGACTATTTATAAACACTCGCTCTCTGAAAATTTCTGCAAAACAAACACTCTTGCCCATTCACGTAGAGAACTTTGTTGTAAAGATTTAGAAAGTTCTTTTGTGAATCAGAATGAAGAAGGACCTACTGATATCCCAATATGTTTGACTGATGAAAATTTTTATTCGAATAAATTTTCAAACTTCAATCAGTCTTATGATGATGATGATTCCCAAGTAGAAACTAATCATGGAGGGAAACCAACATTTGATTGGTGTTATGAGTTTCACCATCATTAGCTTGAAAGCCGCAATCATCCTTTTCAATCCATCATAAAAAGCTTTCAATTTATTGGGAATCAGTAGCCTTTCAACTCAGGAGGTGAAGATAATAGTAATGAAGAAAATTTTGAGCAAGAGGAAACCATTGAATACACCCCCACTCAAGAATATAATAACCTCTTCACAGAGTTTGGCCCGCTGAATCCAAGCATACCAGGGCTACAAGAGGACAACATTTCCAAATATGATGAGTCCTCTAGTTCATATGATGATGAAGAAAAGGGAGAGAAACATATAGAAGACTGTCCTACTGTGGATATACCCTCTTTTCAAGAAGAAACTTCTCCTATCATTGATATCAAATTTCCATTTAAAGAACCTGAATTTATATCAGAAGCAAACATAAATTTAGAGAAAGAAGATATTTCACTGTTTTCTATTATGCAAGTTAAGGATGATGATGCTTCCAAACAACTTTATGAAGATATGCTCCTCAAAGCTGAATTCTTGGAAGAAGACAATCTACCAGACATGGAGGACCAAAAAGAAGAGAATCTTCATCTTTTCTTTGTTGATCCTATGGAAGAGTGTGTGGAAATCCCAACTGGCTCAAATTATGAAGAAGTGATCCTTTGAAAGAGCCAGAGACATGAAAATTTGTCACCTTATATGATAGCCTTGATATTGAAGGTTAATCTTCAATATGTTCTATGGATACCTCTGACAAGCAGCCAGAGTTTCTACTTCTTCTTGACATTACTCAGCTAGCTGCATTGGCATTTTTGTATCATATGATAAATGTAAATACTCCATGTTTAGGATAGGTTAGATAGGAATGTCAATAAATCTCAGTTCTGAGCATGTAGTTAGTTGTTGTTTTCTTCTTTGAAGAAGAATCAAAGATTCAAAAATACAAAAACAAAGAAAAGAAAGAAAAGAGGGCAGATTGGAAAAACAAGAAAGGTATAGCCCCATACCACAAAAGAGAAACAAATTCTAAACTTGTGCAAGCTCAAATGCCACTCCTGAAGAACACACTTCTAGTTAGTCAAACTGTCTAATCTTGACTAATTAGATTTAAATTTTCTGTTGATAGGATAGTGAAATCGATTTTCCAAACTATTTAATCTTGTCTTATCAGTAGATAGTTTAGGATAGAAATTAAAGGTTCAAATATGATCAAAATCTGAACCTAAGTTTCCAAAAAGAGCTGACTCAAATCTGTTTCATTTTTTGAGTAAAAAAAAATGTAAATCTGGTTCTAATTAACTCAAAATATGAACTAGAGAGCAAAGGAGGAATAGCTCAAACAAAAGTCAAAATAGAGCTGTTAAAAAGATGAAGGAAGTGCTTTCAAATTTCTGATCTCAAGCCTTCCATTTTTTGTTTTAAATTGTGTGAAAAATAATGTCTATGTGCAGTTTGTTCTTATGCCATAGACCAGCATCAAGTTAGACTATTCAATCCTGACTTGAGTGTTTTTCAATTTTTGTTGTAGAATTTAGAGAATAAATTATGTTGGATGGTTTAATCCCAACAGACAGTAGATTAGGTAGAGAATCATATGGGCTCAACTATTTAAACTGGGTCCATGGAGAAAATAAGGAGTAGAAATAGATTAGATTTCTTGCTTTTAAAAGAATAAGATTTTGTAAAAGAGTTTTCCAATCCAAGTGCACTCTAATGAAGAAAAAATGTTAGATAAGTAGGATTGGGTAGGTAGAAAGTTTGTATTGATGAAGATCCATTGTTTTTTTTTTGCTGCTAATATGTTTTCAGAGCACATCATCCACAGAAAGAAAGGAAACCCAATGGATGAGGCAACTGATCAGCCCCCCAGAGAACATAATGGATGTGGCACAAGTCAGCCTCCCAGAGAATGCAGGTCTAAAGTTCTTGATTCCTTCAAGAAGGAACCATCCCCAAGTGGAGCCACTGTTAGCCACCTATAAAATTTGTTATATCAAAAGGTGGCTAAGACTTTTTGAGCCTTCAAGGAAAAAATTTTATTACTAAAAAGTGTTGGCTCTTAAAGACACTTGAAGGCCTCATGCCTTTCCTCTGTCCAAAACTTCACTGTTATTTCCCTTCAGAACTCAGAAATCCTGCTAGTTTCTAAGACAGATTACTGCTGCAAGCCCCATTTTCCCTTTTCCCCTTCTTCCAAAACTAATTTTCATTTTCTCCCCTTTCTCTATAAAACTCCTATATTTTCATGATTCCTTTTCTCCCTTTCATGAAAATCCTCTTTACATGGTTTAAAAATCATTTTCAAACTATATCGGAACCCTCAATATCCTTGGAAAACCATTAAAAAAACCATAAAAACCCACATGTTCGACATATATGGGTACTATCCATTTTCCCATTGACCCTTGGTCATATATTTCTCCACGCACCCAAAGGCCCCGTAGCTGGGCGCCTGATCATATTACACATATATCCCGCCCCCCCTCCCCCCCCCCCCCCCCCCCCCCCCCTAAAATATTAAAACCTTATGTTATTTTCAAATTTTGGGTTTTTAATTATTTTCTAAATTTTCTGTTGGTTCAAACCCTGGGCCGACCCCCCCTCTCCACTCGTCGATCTGATCCGTAGATCGGCCGGATCAGCTAAGTAGCCCCCGTGGTCCTCGCCATCCACTAACCGATTGAAAACCTCACGCATTCATCGCACCGCCGGCACAAGGTGGTTTTTTCCCGATCGACAGTGATTCCATACGCTGGCCGACACATGTCCTGTGTACTATTTGAAAACCGCCCCCCCATCGTGCATTAAAGTTCAGCAAAAAACCCCGCGCGATATTGGCATCCACCGTCCGATCTGGGGTGGGCCATCCAACGACTATCGCTCACTGAAGATGCCCGACAGTTAACTGGGCTATGGCGCGACATCCAACTAATCTCCGTCGTCGATCTGATCTACAGATCAACGGTTCATATTTCATCGCCCACTTTCGATCACCCAGTCAACGTTTTCCACTTTGACTTCCCGTTTCCACTCCCGACCGTCGATCTCTACGTGATCGACAGCTCTGATTTAAAAATCCTTTCGCCTTCTCTATGAATTCTCCCGATCAATCCTGACCATTGGATGATGCCATCCAATGGCCATGCTTCCTCCACATGTCCTTCGCAGCAATAAACCCATATATGCAGGATTTTCTAATAGTTTTTGTATTGTGCAGGGTTTCTATGGTTTTTTCGCCATAACTCAGGAAATTTCAAAAGCGGAGGGTGACGATCCTCCCGCCCCCAATTTAGCAAAGAAAATCCTTCGCAGGATCAAGATTCACGTTTCATCAGTGTTTCTTTAGGCATTGATGCCATATCACCCCTGCGCAGCCCTGTACATCAGCAAAAACCACGAATCGGGCGCAGTCAGAGAGTATCAGTGAGAAAGACCAAAATTTATTAGAACAGAGGATTAAAAGACAGATTTTGCGGGGATCATGGCTAAGAACAATTATCAAAATCCTAATCCCCAAGTAAAACACAGTTTAAAGAACATCTTAAGTGTTTTATCAACAGGAACACCTCCACCGCCACATCTAAGGCAAATTGATTCCTCCTAGCTAATAAAATGCCACCTGTACCTCAAAGTATTCAATCAGAGGCTGAATTTATTGATCAGGACCAGATATCTGCCTCACAACACAGCCAAAAGATAAATTATGCATGTAAATTAATGACAAACATCTGCAAAGTTACTTCGACGCCACACAGAGCCTCAAAGGTCAAAAAAATCTCCCACCGAGCTCAAATATTTATGTAAATAATTTAATACAGAGGATCTGTATGAAAGTTTCTTCATTGAGCCCCCCAAGGGCCAAGAAGCCATTAAGTCTGTATTAATTGTAATTGGAGATCTTTTATCAGATCTCACCTCCTCATTATTCTATATATACTACTGCAGAAGATGAGTGAGGGGTTGGTTGCAAAACTTTGATATACACTTGAGCTTAAATTTCTGATTGTAAATAGTGTTCACTGGATCTTGGAGCTCTGCTGGTGATAGATAGGTTAGGCTGAGATGTGTAGATGGTTGCTAAACTAAAGCACTGGACTTAAAGGTCAGAATCGGTTTGGAGCATCAATACAAGTTACTCATGGGATCCGGTCTATGCTGATGGTGATGTTTTTATTATTGTAACTTTTCATTTTGTTTCTATTTTCACCGTGTTCCATTTTCTCCTATAAAGAAAAATGCATAGAGTTAGGACCCATCGTACATCAAGAATTCGTTCGACTTTAAAATCTTTATCCTCCGAATGTTTTCTTCCAATCTGTGTTATTTAGGAATGATTTAATTTAGTTTAAGCATAGGAATGCTGGCGTTCCCTCATCTTATTTCCTTAGTTGAATGTTATTCTTAAATTTTATTTTCAGTATATGTTTTGTGAAGATGAACTAAGGAAGATATGGTGAGCCCTGGTCCTAGTTTTATCCCCACAACTGTCTGAATTTTTCCCTTGGAATGTGTAAAAAGCTGGCTAGTTTAAAATTACTTACCAGATCTTAGGCCATTCTGTGTTACCTTTGTGTTTGTCTTGAAAGAAACCAAGTAAAGCAAAGCTAGGAGAGGATTTGTGGTGAGCCCAGCCCGCTAGTTTTCTACTCCAATAGTTGCCTTCAAGTTTCCCTTTTGTTTTAAAATGTTTTCTATTGAAATTGTATCAAAGGCTGGCTAGTTTAAAAGTACTTACAAGATCCTAGTTTGCTTTCATGTCTTTCTTAAGTGTTTGTCAAAGGTTGGCTAGTTTCAAAGCACTTACCAGATCCCAGGCTACTCTTTTTTCTTCATCTGTTTAATTCCCCTTATTTTTGTCTCATTTCATTCCATAAATCAAATTTCAAAGAGATCCTTAGACATAGATGACTTGCCCCATGGACCACTCTTGAACCTGATTGTTTCAATTAAACCCTATTATGACTCCATAGCCCAATGGACTAAAACCTGCAATTATCTATTTTTCTGGCCAAAGCTTGTCCTATTTGCTTGCAACTTCACACCTTTGAAACTCCTTGCATTTAGAACTTTCCCCTCAAACAATAGTCATGCTCAACCATCCAAAAACAAACAAAACCCTCTGCCTTCATAACTAGCCTAATATCATTACCCAAGACTTCAAATACAAATCCATCTTTGCACTTATTGGAGAGATCCCTCTCCGGATTCAGGAGGGCTAGATCCTAGAATCCCAAAGTGGTTGAAACAATGTTCTCCCTAAGATCGTACTTTGCCCATTCTTGCTGATTAAGGTGAGCCAACACCACACTATATGTATAAATTTATCTCATTAAATATAATATTAAGTCTTTCTGTACTCGTACTTAAACCCATATAACACTAATATAATTATATATTTATATACAACTTTCCGAGATCCATAGTTTGATTAATGCTTCGCTCCCGTATAGACTTAGCCATGTTCTTTATTCGACCTGGGTCTTAATGCTACAAATGGTTCTAACCCTTAATAATATACATCTCGCTCTTACACCTTCACCCAAAGTTTAGATATATTAATGCAACACATATATTGTATTATGGATCACGGGTCCCACGCTCTAATCGTTCACCCTCGTCAGTTAAGTATATCCATGACTTCATTATATATATATATATATATATATATATATATATATATATATATATATATATATATATATATATATAAATGCCTAAATTAACCCTCAATTTTAGCTTAGACCCCGGCGCATCAACATTCTATATATATTACTCTTTGACTTTGGTATTAAACGTTAGGTATTTCAAAAAGTATCAATTATGTATCCAACAAGAATCCACACACGCATTTGCCTATGGTCTCACACCATATGACTTAACATTTGAGTTATGTTTCAATTAACCATACAGCTATTGATTCAGACCGACTAATTAACTCACCACACACATCTGACAGTTGAAAAATTATTGCATAGCTTTGGATGATCTAACAATAATAAACACATATCGTGCAATTTAAGTGTGCAAGGGTTGACTGTCCAATTTCACGCGATGTAAGTGGTTTATAAAAACCACCTATGGACACACGTCTTTGAGTTTGTGATATCACATTAAATTCCTCAATTACACTTACCACCCTTTAACTTGCATGAAAAATACCGTTCCTCGCCTTTCGATTTTACTGTTTATCTCTCACGATTCTGGTTCATGCTCACGGTTCTGTTCTTTAAGGTTCCGCACCATTTATTTTAGCATGGTTTCGTTGCGTAATATCGCCTCACGCATAGTTCATCATTATTTTAGTCACGCACAAGGTTAAACAATAGACTTCGTCTCTCATCGACCATCTCTTAATTGGTCATGTTTTCAATATTCCAAACTGGGTTGAAGGCATGATTTCCCGGAACTTCAAGGCATATCTACACAGAATTATTCATGTAGAGTTTATTCTAGGTCCACTCTTAATTCTATATTTTCCAGCAACTATATTAAACCCCTAATACATAAATAAACCTTTGTATTAAACTCCTTCAGGCCCGTCCAATATTCACTGCTCTGTCTCTCCAGATCTTCTATTAAACGACCCTCTTCTATTGTTCCTTCTATGATGTCTTGCTACCTCTCTGCTTCTTTGCTATCTCTGCTGCTCTCTTTGCTACCTCTGCTACTTATCTTATGCTCTCTCTGCTGCCTCTTCTACTTCTTTGACTGATGCTACTCCTTACTTCTCTTTTTGTTGTCTGTGCTACCTCTCTTTTTTCTTCCTCTTCTCCTTGCCTGATGTTTCAGGTGCTCCTCCTTTGTCATCTCCTTTGCCATCAATGACAACATTTCCAAAAATATCCCCCTTTGGAATTGATGGCAACACATCCACCGATAATCCAATGCTTCCTCCAAGTCTTCCTCTTGTATAAATTTGCTGAATAATGATTAAATATCCACCGAGACTATCCTGATCACATACAATTCGAATTTATATGCAACACATAATCTCTTCCACTCAGATCATCAAACATGCGGAAATAAAATCAAGCGATAACACATCAAATCATCATACACATTAACACAGTATGTATGGGGAAAGATTACAGCTGAAAACCCCACAGCTATTGTGTATATTATAATGGAGAAAAAATATAACAAAATCAGTACAATACTCCTCACAAGTACTCAGTACTTTCTCATGAAGTTACACACAAACTAGCTCAGTTTTGAATAGGTTACTGGTTCAAAACTCACCACTAATTGCCTTGCCTCTATTACGCAATCCAGGCCTGTCTAATAGAGATCCAAGGTTCGAATCTCCTTGGCTTGACAGTGCAACCATCATGGGAAATTCCTCCAAGTGTGGTGCAAAACTCATGCACAACTGATGTCGCCACTGCTAGCTAACTCCACCCTTTCATCTACCTCTTTCACTGGTCTCCACTGAACTGATCATGCACTGTAGTGAAATGATGTGTTCTTGAGTTGAATAATGAGTTACTAATTAATGAATTAAATAATATTTAATTCACTCCACTCATAACTAATTGATTAGCTAGTAAAACTAATCTCAACTAGTTCAACTAAAATAAACAGAACACAACTCCACTAGCTGTCTCATTAACTCCACCAAACTTCTGCCACTGAAGTCCTAACTGAAGTCAACCATGAATGATGCCATCAAACCCTTGGGAATAGCGTAATTCCTCTGTCATATGCATGAGCCACTTCTGTAGCTCGAACTGAAGTGCTCCAAGAGAGTAAACTGAAGTTTATAGTCCAAATATTATTAAGGGTAAATAATATTTGACTTCCCTATTTTAAGGAGAGGCATTCTAAAAATAGACTTCGACCTATAGGTCCAAAAAATAGAGTCCCATATATTTTTACCAACATTACCAATGCTCCAATAATCTCATACTGCAATCCCCGGACCATGCTCCATATGTCTAAAAATAGACATAGTCTAAAAATAGATTTTGCGCCAGAATTTGCCTGCGGGCCCACTTAGTGAAGGCGACTTCATTTCACTAAGCTCCATCATCTTGCTGCATTTTCAACACTCCCTCTCAGCAAGATATGGATTATCTGCAACCCCTATCCTGCCTCTGTGGAATTCAAACTTTCTCCTGGTGAGCGCCTTCGTCAAGATGTCGGCATCCTGATCCTCCGTGGGAACATATGAAAGCATCATGATTCTCCGCTGAACACAATCTCTGATATGATGGTACCTGATGTCGATGTGTTTGGACCTATCATGAAATACTGGATTAGCCGAGAGCTTAATGCAACTCTGGTTATCACAGTAGATCACTGTAGGCTCCAAATGCAACCTGAACAATCCTGCGAGGATCTTCCTCATCCAAATAGCCTCGCATGCAGCCAAGCTAGCTGCCATGTACTCGGCCTCTGCTGAACTGAGTGCCACGGATATCTGCTTCCTACTATACCAGGAAACTGCTGTCGACCCAATGCTGAAAACTCCTCCAGATGTGCTCTTCTGGTCTGTTGGGCTCCCTGCCCAATCTGCATCAGTGAAGCCAGAAAGCTTCGCTCCATCCTCTTGTCTGTACCATAGACCATATCCCAATGTGCCTCTAATATAGCACAATACATGCTTTCCTACCTTCCAAAAGAGCTTGGTAGGCTTAACCATAGCTTGCGAAAGCTGGTTAACAGCATAGCATATATTGGGTCGTGTATTGACCAGATACATAAGTGACCCCACCAACTGTCGATAGACAGTGGCATCCACTACCTCCGCTGAAGTAGCATCCTCCTTCCTCCAACCACCAGGAAGAGGAGTGTCAACAGGCTTGCAGCCTTGCATGTTGAACCTCTCCAGAATCTCCCGAGCATACTTGCCCTAAGAAACAAATAGTCCTCCGCTGCGCTGCCAAATCTCCAATCCCAGGAAATAATGAAGGATGCCCAAGTCCTTCATCTCAAACTCTCGTGCAAGATCCTCCTTGCATGAAAGTATCAACTTCTCATCGCCAGTCAAAATCAGATCATCTACATACAGTACGATGATCAACAGCTTCCCCTCCACCACAATCTGGTACAGGTTTGGATCCGACTCACTCTTGGAGAATCCAAGCCCGGTGAAGTAGCTATCTATCCGAGTGTACCAAGCACGAGGTGCTTGCTTCAGCCCGTACAGTGCTCTCTTGAGTCGGAACACATGCGACTCACTGCTGAAGATCTCAAAACCTTCAGGATGCTCTATGTACACCTCTTATTCAATAACTCCATTGAGGAACGCAGTCTTCACATCCATCTGATGAATGTGCCACCCCATCTGCGCTGAGAGAGCAAGGATCGTCCGTATGGAAGAGTACCTTGTGACAGGTGCAAAGGTCTTGTCATATTCAATCCCCTCGATCTGTGAAAAGCAATGGGCAACCAATCTTGCCTTTTACTTCTCCACACTCCTGTTAGCCGCCTGCTTCACTTTGTATATCCATCGTGAACCCACCACTGATTTTCCCACCGGTCTTGGGACAATATCCCATGCACTGTTCCTGACGATCGAATCATATTCTTCGATCATGGCATCAACCCATGCGAGTTCCTCCAAAGCTTCCTCAAAAGAGGATGGCTCCGTCACAACACATTGACTCACAAGAGCCATGTATCCAGTGTACAGATCCGGTGACTGCCTCTGTCTGCGCTGTGCTGTAGGTGGTCCTACAACCTTCTCTGCATCCCGAGCCAGTCGCTCAGCTTCTGTAGTGCACATGCGCCCTCTGATGGTTGGTGCTGCCTGGGTGGTTTCTTCCACCTCCTGAACCTCCTCTTGTGGCTGATCCACATCCGGAAGCTCCTCCTTAGGAACTAACATCTCCTCATCTGCATGCAAGTGTAGCTCCCTCTCAAGCGAACACTGCATGGCTTTCTCCTCTTGAAATTTTATATCTCGTCGCACAACAGTCTTGCGACTGTCTGGCACATACACCTGATAGTTGTGAGGTGTATCAGTGTACCCCACAAATATTCCAACTTCAGCAGTTGGATCCAGCTTCCTTCTCGCATCCTTCGTCATATGCATGTAGACAGGAGATCCGAAAATCCGCAAATGGGAAATATCAGGCCTCTTGCCAGAATAAGCCTCCTCTGGTGTACTCATGCCAAGAACCTTGTGAGGACAACGGTTCTGCACATACACTGCTGTATTGCATGCCTCAGCCCACAAGTGAAGGGGTAGGCCCCGATCATGCAACATCGCCCGTGCAGCACCCACGATCGTTCTGTTCTTCCGCTCAGCCACCCCGTTCTGCTGTGGGTTATGGGGTGCGATGAGCTCTCTCCGAATCCCTTCGGCGCTGCAGAACTCCTTGAATTCAGCCGAGATGAATTCACCACCGTTATCACTCCTTAGAGCAATCACCTTCTTCCCCGACTCCTTCTCGACCAGTGCTTTAAACTCACATAACTTTGCGAATGTATCGCTCTTCTTCTGCATGAAGAAGATCCAGCACTTTCGAGAGAAATCATCAACAAAGATCACATAATACTTGTGCTTTGCTGTCGAAGCAACTGAGAAAGGACCACACACGTCTGTGTGAACTCTCTCAAGGATCGTCGTGGCGCGACTATGCTTCTCGTGAAAGGTGGCTTTCACATACTTCCCTAAAGTACACCCCTTGCACTGATCTGACTGCGCAAGGGTGCCCTTAGGAAGCCCAGTAGAAATCTGCTGCAGAATATTCAAAGCTCCATGGTGAAGGTGGCCCAATCTCCTGTGCCACAGTTCGCCCTCATCATCCCGGCTCACCACTTCTCCCGCCTTGCATGCCATAGCTGCGCAGCCATCTACCTGCAACCGATAAAGGTTCTTGGTTCGAACCCCTATCTTCCGGGTCTCTCCAGTAGTCTTACTGCGCAGGAAGGCTTTTCCTTCGCTGAAGACCACATCATACCCCTTATCCTCCAACATCGCCACAGAGATCAAGTTCTTCTTCAATTCAGGTACATGCATGACATCCTTCAATACAAAGGGTTTACCAGACTCCCTCTGAAAGGATATGGTACCGATACCAGTCGCACTGTATCTACCATCATCGCCCATCTCGATGTGCACACCCAAATCTTTGTCCTTCAGATCTGAGAACAAATCTCGATCTCCCGTCATATGAAATGACGCACCGCTGTCCAAGAACCATACCGATCCCAACACACTTGAAACCAAGCATGCGATCAGTGAAAAGTCAAGCTCGAACTGTGAAGCCAAAACTTCTCCATCTACAGATCTTCCCGCTTGCTTGTTCTTCTTCTTCTTTGGACAATTGGTAGCATAATGTCCATGATCATGGCAGTGAAAACACTTCACTTTCGCCATATCCTGCTTCTTGCCCTTTGCACCAGAATGAGAGGTTTTCTTACCCTTCCCCTTCTTTGCTTTGGCAACCAAAGCACAGTTTTCTTCATCGGCTCCCTTTGATGAAGATCCATCTCGAGTAGTCCTCCTTATCTCCTCCTGCATGAGATCCGCCCAAAGGCGCTCCCATCCCGACAGCTTCTCCCGACCATTGACACTATCTTGATATGAGTGCCAAGCCTTCGGAAGACCAAGGAGAGCTAGGTCGACCATGTCCTCGTCTTCGACAGTCACCCCCACACTTCCCAGCTCATCTCTGCACTGAGTGAACTTCGTGAGGTATTTGGCGATATTGTCGCCTTTCTCCATCTTGATGTTCCTGAGCTTATCTTTGAGCACCAGCTTCCTTTGGTCGCTCTTACTCTGGAATAGATCCTTCAAAGCTTTCCACATTAAATATGGAGAAGCCTTTCCATGCAGGCTGGATACAATATGATCCTTGAGGCCCTCCAACAGGATCCTTCGACATTTCGCCATCTTCTTTTTACATGCTTCGACTTCAGCAGGATCAGTGGGCCTTTGGACATCCACATCCATGAACTCCTTCAGACCATTATCTTCTAATACTGCCTCCATGCGATCCTTCCATGCAACATAATTCGAACTGCCTTCAAGAGCATATTCGAGTCGCAAACCGTTGAAAGACATTTTCAACATCGGCACCAAGAAAACAAAAACTGCTGCAAAATTCGAATTCCACCTCAAAGCTCAACCGCTCTAGATCTGTGAGAACAAATTATTTCTAGCACAGAGATTGACTGCAAGGGGCATTTACCATACCTTTCACTTTCCGAAGAAAGATGAATCCGGAGGCTACCTGGCCCGCATGCAGACTCTGTCTACCGAAATAAGTTTGTAATCACTGTGATGATCAATCTCTGCTTCAATAGCTCCGATACCATGTAGAAATTTTCTGAATAATGATTAATTATCCACCGAGACTATCCTGATCACATAAAATTTGAATTTATATGCAACACATAATCTCTTCCACTCAGATCATCAAACATGCGGAAATAAAATCAAGCGATAACACATCAAAACATCATACACATTAACACAGTATGTATGGGGAAAGCTGATAGCTAAAAACCCCACAGCTATTTTGTATATTATAATGGAGAAAACATGTAACAAAATCAGTACAATACTCCTCACAAGTACTCAGTACTTTCTCATGAAGTTACACACAAACTAGCTCAGTTTTGAACAGGTTACTGTTTCAAAACTCACCACTAATTGCCTTGCCTCTATTGCGCAATCCAGGCCTATCTATATAGAGATCCAAGGTTTGAATATCCTTGGCTTGACAGTGCAATCATCATGGGAAATTCCTCCAAGTGTGGTGCAAAACTCATGCACAACTGATGTCGCCACTGATAGCTAACTCCACCCTTTCATCTACCTCTTTCACTGGTCTCCACTGAACTGATCATGCACTGTAGTGAACTGATGTGTCCTTGAGTTGAATAATGAGTTACTAATTAATGAATTAAATAATATTTAATTCACTCCACTCATAACTAATTGATTAGCTAGTTAAACTAATCTGAACCAGTTCAACTAAAATAAACAGAACACAACTCCACTAGCTGTCTCATTAACTCCACCAAAATTCTGCCACTGAAGTCCTAACTGAATTCAACCATGCATGATGCCATAAAACCCTTGGGAATAGTGTAATTCCTCTGTCATATGCATGAGCCACTTCTGTAGCTCGAACTGAAGTGCTCCAAGAGAGTAAACTGAAGTTTATAGTCCAAATATTATTAAGGGTAAATAATATTTGACTTCCCTATTTTAAGGAGAGGCAGTCTAAAAATAGACTTTGACCTATATGTCCAAAAAATAGAGTCCCATTTATTTTTACCAACATGACCAATGCTCCAAGAATCTCATACTGCAACCCCGGACCATGCTCCATATGTCTAAAAATAGAATTTTGCGCCAGAATTTGCCTGCGGGCCCACTTAGTGAAGGCGACTTCATTTCACTAAGCTCCATCATCTTGCTGCATTTTCAACACCTCTGCCTAACTTATTTTAGAAGACCCTTTCTTCTATTACCTTCTTTTCCTCCCCCTTTGACATCAATGGCAAAGGGTTGCAAATTTCTCAGTGTTGATTTTTTCTTTGCATTTCCTCTCTCTGATTTGTGTTTAGACCACCTTCTTCTGAATTTGTACCCTGCTGCTCCAGACTGGTGTACAAGATTTTTTGAGAGAACACTTTGAGGATAATTGGACTTGAATATACACTGTAAATTGATACAATCCAAAGCACTGACTCTTTTCACCTGTATAAAGTGTGGGTGATGATATAACAACCATATATCATCAGACTCATATAATCAAAGATGTTTCATTTGCCCAAAGCTTATCATGCTGAGAATGCTTCAAATACTCTTCTCTCTATTATAATTTTTTTCAGTAGAAATCTATACTGTTGAGGAAGTTGCAGGCCCCTAACCCTTGTAGTTGAGATATGTCTTCCTCAGCCATAATCATCTGCAATACAACATCTGTTCAATTGTGATAAAGTCAATATATATTTTATTGTTGTGGTACACTTTTCCTGCCTATTGGTGATGATATGAGATAGGATACTGAAAATATATTACCCTTAATAGCTGAAGGTTATTGTTCTAGATGTGATGAATGAATCAACCAGAATTTGATCTAAGAAATTAAATCCCTTTACTGTTCAAGTATGTTCTTGATGACTCCATGACAATGTTTTGAGCTTCAACTGACCCAACTAATTCTTCATACTTTCGATACTTAAACTTTCTATCATGAAAATAATATATATTAAGGATGTTTTAATAGCAAGCAGATTTCACACGGTGTTATGAATGATCTTAAGAGAAGAGGCCCGAATTCAGGAAGGCATCCAAAAAAATATTGTTTCAATGCTCAATATCATGTTTCAATAGTAACAAAATACTGATCCTTTAGCATTTTCATTGACCCCTTTTTGCTGGTTGTACTCTTGCCATAACCTTTGATCCCGAGGACCTATACCTTATCGTTGTTCCATGATAAAACTTGATATTATGTTGATAGGCATGCTTTTTGTACCAAGTACCAATTAATACTTCTTTCACTTCAGCTTGTTCATGAACCCAGTGTTAAGGCATCCTTCATGAATTCTACTACTGATCTTTCCATTGTTCACACCAATAGTCATCAATATCCTGAAATTTAATCTTGGCATCTTTAACCATTTGCTTATTTTGTCATTATGTTCAAAGGAAAGCCATTGTAAGTTCCTTTCTAGGACTGCTCCAGAATCATTGCTACTTTATATTCAATTTAATTGTTAACATAAAGACCTTTTGGAAGACATCTTCAATTTCTATACCAGGAGTCTTCATGGGCAGATCACTCAGAGATTTATCACTCACTTGATTACATTCCTCCAAGGGAAATTTTCATAGATGAAATATGTAATGATATAATGATGATAGGCTCTTCTCTTATTCCTCCTTCTTAAAGTGGTTCACTTGTTCATTCTGGCTGAATGATGCACACTGTGATCATCACTTATGTGCTGGTGTCTTCTTAGCTTACATGCTCATGGCTGATGTTCTCTCTACCACCAAGGCTTCTTGATGTTTTCTCTTCTTCCATCAATCTGTCAGGTATTTAATACTTCATATGATCTTCTTTCTCTTTAGTTCTATGTTAGAGGAATTTCCTTTCACTTCCTGATCTCATAGTTGTTCTCACTTCATGGAGCTCTTCTCATACTGCTTTCATGGGGATTATTTATGAACTTCTCGCCCCCTGGGACGTTGCTTCATATTTATCACTGATTGGATATTTTCTTTGTTTTCTAGAGTAGCTCACCCTGAGACTATGCTAGATTCATTATGTTATTGAGATGAAAAGCTCCCCATTTCTCTTTTCCTTCCATACTTTATTGGGGTTCTTCATAATTTCTACACTTCTTTTAGATTCATAGTTTTGTTTGATTTGCTTTGTTTCTATCATCTGTCTAGAGTTCTTTAATATATAAGGTAGTTTACAGTCCTTTGCTTTGTGGCCAAGCTTGAGGCATACATAACATTTTATTTTATCAAAGTACATTTGAGATGATGAATAATACTTTGTTCCTCTTCTTGAATACATTTTACAATCAAAAAATTTATGTCCAAAATTATTGCATGCATAACAGTAGCCATGGAAATAATTTGTGTACCTGGTGAAGGATTTTATTTTCCATTTACTTACTTGAGGGGTTCTTCTCTTTTGCTACATCCTTTGCTTGTTGGACTGGGTTTGCTTTGTCTTACAATATGCTGCAGTATGTCCTTGTTTGTGTCAGGAAAAATAAGTAATGATTCCCATAGGAGGAAAGAATCTTCTTTGACATCTTCCAAATTTATTCAATTCATCCTTAGGAGCATGTACGCCTTTAGTAGCTGATTGTTTCATCCTTTCATTCTCTGTCCTACCATGTTTCTGCTTGATTCTATTTGTTTATTCACAAATCCTATTCTTGCTAGCTTCTATTTTTGTAGGAATCTGCTGAGTTGCTACATTTTCCTTTACATCTTTTACAAAGATTATTTTCTTGTTATCTTCTACCTTGGGCTTACTGGTTTCTCCTTCATATCCTATCCCAACCTTTATGAGAGGATATATTTGAGCATTGAGAATTTGTTCCAACTGTCCAGAGCTTTTCATTAGAGGTATATTCATTAATAGTTCTCTTTGGGATTTTTCTAAATTCTTTCTTAGGTTCACTACTTCTTCCAATATTTCACATTCCTGACTTTTCTCTCTCATTTTTTGCAGTAGAGTATCTTATACTTTCCGTGATTCTTCAAGTTCAGTCTTCAGGACAACAATCTCTTTCTTATCTTCATACTCTTTCTCATCACAAATTTGCACCAATGTCTTAAAGTCTTTGTTTTCATTCTTCAATATTTCTATTTCAGTCAAAGCTATGTCAAGTTTGGCTTTTTCTTTAGCTGCAATTTCTTCATGGTTCTTACTATCATTCACACTAGCAGGTACCTCATGTGTTTGAACATTTTCCTTTTGACATGAATTTTTCTTCTTCTTAATTTTCTTCTCCTTCTTGACAATGCAATCCTTAGTGTCTACTCCATGCATGAAATGAAATCTGTCCCAAATTTCTTTTGCAGAGTCTAGATCCATTATCAACTCAAAGTCCTTGTTATGAAGATTGTCATATATCACACATTTTGCCTTGGAATTCCTCTGTTTTTCTTTCACCGTGGGGGAGTCTGTGTAGTAACCATCACACACAAGCTTCCATACTTTAGGTTCATAAGCCAATAATCCTGTTTTAACCTTATCTCTCCATTCTGGAAAGTTTGTTGTATTTAACACAGCTACATTTTGATAGTCCATGACTCAACCAGATGTCCTTCAAGCTATTAGGCTTGCACCAAAGGAACCTGCTCTGATACTAATTGTTGAACCCTTAGTTAAACTGAGAGGGGGGGTGAATCAGTTTAACACATTCATGGACTTTTAAAACCTTTTCATTAACACTTGTTTACACCTTTATTTCATGTTCAACTTAACATATGAGTAATCTTAGAATGTGACAAGCAAGAATTAATATAATGTAACAATAGACTTAATATTAGAGCATCAAGTATTAACCAGATGATATAAACTAGATCAACACATAAACATCATGCACAGAGACACCAGATATAAGTGGAAACCCATAAAGGGATAAAACCACATCTTATTATTGTTGTGATGCAAAGGCAAGCTCCAACTCCCTCTCACCACTGATTTTCTGTAGGCACCAACCTACAAGAGACTCCAACCTCAATTCTGCAAGCCACAACTTACAAAGAAGCTCCAACTCACATCAATTTTCTGCAGGCACCAACCTACAGGAGGCTCCAACCTCAGTCAGCTAAAAATGACATTTTATCAAGCTACAACTTGATGTGGAAGCACCAACTCCCATCTATTTTATGTAGTCACCAACCTACAGGAGGCTCCTACCTCATTCAGATACAACTGACATCTATCAAGCTACCACTTGATAGGGAAGCTCCAACTTCCTTACTCTTTCAAAAGAAAAACACTTGTTGATTTACCTTGGATATCAGCTCTGTTCTGTACCTTCTCTTTTGATTGTCAACAGTCCTCATATCTGTCCTTATATCATTTCTTCATCTTCTCAGATTCACTATCAACTCCTACTTCCTCTTTTCCCAGCTCCTCCTCCTTCTTTTATAAGCTCCTCCTTATACTCTGCCTCACTACTTCATTTCTGCATTCTTTGACTTTTCACAGAATCTTGTTCTTCTCCTCCTTCTTCTTATCTTCTCTGCCTCAATTCCATACTCTGCATTCTCTATACTCACTCTCTCTAACCTCTCTATGCATATCAAGATGATATAATTTATAGAGATTTTCTTATGACTGTCTATATTCCTTAGGGAATTCGAAATGAATAGCCATACCTCTTTTTCTTCTGCCTTCTCATTTATTTTCCAGCTCACTCAGAAAAATATAGCTGTATGTGTTAATTTTAATATTACAGTGGGATTTTTTTTTCTTTCGGAGACTTGCCAATGCATCACAAACAATAAAAATCAATTACAACATTCACATTTTCGGCTACATAAAAACAATTTTACTCAGCCCATTTTCTAGCTTTTGGCTTTGTTGGCTTTGTCTTTTCTGCTGCTGTCAGGTAACTATCTTGCCTTCTTCTACTCACTGTCTTCGACATATTTTCCAATTTTCTGTGCTTGTACACATGTCAAATTCGTTCCTGTGCATATTCCTGTTCACCGTGATTGTGTGTCTGCTGTATATATATATATATATATATATATATATATATATAACTACGCATTTCAATTCTCAGTGTTATATAGATAATAAAATGTTTTAATACTTATTCCCTTACGGTCCCACTCACTGAACTTGTTCTATCATCCGATGCGATGCATTACTGTCCACATATTGGAAATATGTATGTATTGTTTTGTATATACATATATGTGACACGGTGCTTTCCTTTCCTCTTTATCTTTGGATTAATTAACTTGGAGCAAACCTGTTCTTAGTCTTATCTTTTGGATGGACCCCACATGCCAGCTATACTCTGCTCGTTTATTTCAATCGCAATCGCAACATTCACAATACTCCTACGATTTTCTCTTTTGATTGCTGCCAATGCGATTAGCAAAGTCCCACCATATAGTCAGTCGAATCATCTCCGCCATCCATCCCTTAGTGAATCTAATGGCTCTCATCCAATCGATAAGTCACAATCGCGACTTCCATTGAGTTGTTCCGATGCTCTACTGCTTCTCCGATGCGATCAACCACTGTTAATTTTGATGTGCCGATGCGATTAGGATAGAACTCAAACATATAAAAATCACAGTTTATATGCCCATTGGGTCCAGAACTCGACCGCAATCGCAACTTCTTGTTTACATGTTCTACTGCCAAGTTTCTCCGATACGATTTGTTGAGGGTCCCACCTTATGGTAATTTGGTTCTTTATTTAAAAGGTGCTACACTTATATAAAATGCTACATATATATATGTGAGTACTTTGCCGCTTCAGTCTTTAATGTATCCTCCAGCTGGGGTAATGATTCTCATAATTTTATGTGGGGGGGGTGCCACACTATATGTATAAATTTATCTGTCAACATAATATTAAGTCTTTCGCTCATAATTAAACCCAACACTAATATAAATATATATTTATATAACCACTCGGGCTCTGTAGTTTGATTAATGTTTCTGCTCCTAGCATATAATTAGCCATTTTCTTTATTCGACCCTTAGTCTTAATGCTACAAGTGGTTCTGGTTTTTTAATTACATATGTCTGCTCTTACAGCATTCACCCAAAGTTTAGATATCTTAATGCAGCAGATATATCATATTATGGATCACGGGTCCCACACTCTACTGTTCACCCTTGTTATTTAAGTATATCCATGACTTCATTATCATATATATATATATATATATATATATATATATATCAATGCCTGAATTAACCCTCGATTTTAGCTCAGACCCCAATGCATCAACATTCTATATATATTACTCCGTGACTTTGGTATTAAACCTTAGGTATTTCAAAAGTATAAATTATGTATCCAACAAGAATCCACACATTCATTTTCTTGTGGTATCACACCATACGACTTAACATTTGAGTTATGTTTCAATTAACCATACATCTGTTGATTCAAGCCCACTAATTAACTCACCACACACATCTGATGGTTGAAAACTTATCGCGTAGCTTTGGATGATCTGACGACAATAAACACATATCGCGCAATTTAAGCGCACAAGGGTTAACTCTCCAATTTCACACGATGTAAGTGGTTTTTAAAAACCACCTATGGACACGCATCATTGAGTTTGTGATATCCTATTAAATTCCTCAATTCCACTTACCACCCTTTAACTTGCGCGAAAAATGTTGGTCCTCGCCTTCCCGTTTTACTGTTTATCTCTCACTGTTCCTATTCATGCTCATGGTTCCATTATTTAAGGTTCCGCACCATTTCTTTTAGCATGGTTTCTCCACGTAATATCACCTCACGCATATTTCATCATTCTTTTAGTCACACACAAGGTTAAACAATATACTTCGTCTCTCATCGACCATCTCTTAATTGGTCACACTTTCAATATTCCAAACTGGGTTGAAGGCATGATTTCCTGGAACTTCAAGGCATATCTACACAGATTTATTCATGCAGAGTTTATTCCAGGCCCACTCTCAATTCTATATTTTCCAGCATTCATCTGCAACTGTATTAAACCCCTAATACATAAATAAACCTTTGTATTAAACTCCTTCAGGCCCTTCAAATTTTCACTGCTCTGTCTCTCCAGATCTGCTATTAAACAACACTCTTATACTCTTCCTTCTATGCTGTCTTGCTACCTCTCTACTTCATTTATATCTCTGCTTCTCTCTTTGATGCCTCTGCTACTTGTCTTATGCTCTCTTTGCTACCTCTGCTACTTCTTTGACTGATGTTGTTCCTTACTTCTCTTTTTTCTATCTCTTCTACCTCTCTTTTTGCTTCCTCTTCTCCTTGGCTGATGTTTCAGGTGCTCCTCCTTTGTCATCTCCTTTGCCATAAATGACAACATTTCCAACAAGAAATAGTACAAGCACAATAAACCGACACCATAAAGATCCAAACAGTAACTAGGATAGTCATCTCAAGGAGCCACACATAAAAACCCATCCAATTCCAAGAACACGGAGCGAAGGGGGAATTTTTCACATATGCTTCCAAGGACAAGCATGGCCAACATTACCGCTCATGTGCTACCAAGTGGGGATGGAGAGAATATGAATGTCGACCACCCTACAGATGACCCAAGGCCATTCTTTAGGCACACCCGAACAAGAAACTCAATTAAAAACCCACCTTTCACATGAAAATCCAACCCCTCCCCCCACCAAAAGGGGAGGAGGTGAATAATATATCGAAGAGTCGATTTCACAAAGCCAATGAGAGAAAATCCCACCTCTCCCACCCATCAAAAAGGGAGGAGGGGAACAAGATATCGAAGAGCCAATTTCAAAGGAGCCAATGAGTGACCAAGGGGCACGAGAGTGACATAGGTGACCAGAAAATTGTATAAAGGAGCCACACACAACAACCTCATCCAACTATGAGAACACAGAGCGAAAGGGTAACTCTTTTCACATATGCCTCCCAGGACAGGCATGTCCAACATTACTGCTTATGTGCTACTGAGTGGGGATGGAGAGAAGATGAGAGTCGACGACCCTACAAATGACCCAAGGCCATTATTTAGGCACACCTGAACAAACAACTCAATTACCAACCCACCTTTCACACAAAAATCCAACCCCTCCACCCACAAGAAAAAAGGTGGGAGATGAACAATATAGTAAAGAGCTGACATCAACGAATCCAACAAGAGGCATAGAAAAACTCTAATTTCAACGGAGAAAACATGCGAACAAGGGCAACGAGAGAGATACTAAAGAGTGAATTTCAACAAAGCCAATGAGCAGCCACTCATCTCAAGGATCCACACACAAAAACCCCATCCAACACCAAGAAAATAGAGTAGAAAGGAGATATTTTTCAAACATGACTCCTAGGATGAGCATGGCCAACATTACCACTCATATGCTACCGAGTGGTGATGGAGAGAAGAATTTTGACGACCCTAAAAATGGCCCAAGGCCATTCTTCTAGCACAACTGAACAAAACAACTCAATTAAAAACCCACCTTTCACACAAAAATCCAACCCCTAAGCTAACGACCGGCTAGTCGTCTCAAGGAGCCACACACAAAAACCCCATCCAACTCCAAGAAAACAGAGTGTACAGGAGAGATTGTTAAAACATGTCTCCGAGGACAAGCATGGCCAACATTACCGCTCATATGCTACCAAGTGGTACTGGAGAGAGGAAATTCGACAACCCTAAAAATGACCCAAGGCCATTCTTCAGGCACAACCGAACAAAACAACTCAATTACCAACCGACATTTCACACAAAAAGCCAACCCCTACCCTTGACCCAAAAGGAATAACTGAACGACCGAACCAAGGCACAAGGGAGGAAACGACATACGGGTCGCCCGAACGTGCACAAGGCACTTAGGCGGTCACAACTAAGCAAATCTAATAAGGGTGCCCTCGGACCAAATGACTCGACCTGAGGGCATTTGGCCGGGTGCCCTCACACGACATGACATAGCGCGCCGAACCGAATGGATGCACATGGGAGAAAATGACACATGGGTAGCTCGAACGTGCATGAGGAACCCGGGCAGTCATAACTTAGCAAATTTGATACGGGTGCCCTTGGACCAAATGACCTGACCCAAACACGTTTGGCCAGGCGCCCTCACATGACGCGCCTGAACGAATGGACGCACATGGGAGAAAATGGCACACGGGCTGCCCTATCATGCATGAGGCATATGGGTGGTCACAACTTAGCAAATCTAATATAGGCATCCTCGAACCAAACGACCTGACCCCAATGCATTGGGTCAGGTACCCTCACACGACGTGACACGGTGCACCCAACCGAATGTACGCACATGGGAGAAAATGACAAACAGGCCACCCGGACGTGCACGAGGCACCTAGGTGGTCACAACTTAGAAAATTTGATATGGGCCGCCTCAGACAAAACGACCTGACCCGAATGCGCTTGGTTGGGCGTCGTTACACGATGCGACATGGCATGCCCGACCAAACAGAGGCACATGGCAGCAAATGGCAAATGGGCTGCTTGAACATGCATGAGGTACTTGGGCAGTCACAAATTAGCAAATCTGATACAGACGTCCTCAAACCAAATGACTCGACCCGAATGTGTTTGGCTGAGCGCCCTCACAAGGTGAGACACGACACGCATGACCGAACGGAGGCACATGGGAGAAAACGGAACATGGGCTGCCCAAACATGCCCAAGGAAACCGGGCGGTCACAACTTGGCAACTATGATACGGATGACCTTGGACCAAACAACCTGACCCGAACGTGTTTAGATGAGCGCCCTCACATGGCGCAACACGGTGCGCCTGACCGAACAGATGCAGATGGGAGCAAACGGTAAACGGGCCGCCCAAAATCACATGAGGCAATCGGGCAGTCACAACTTCGCAAATCTGATACGGGAGCCCTCAAACCAAACAACTCGACCTGAACACGCTTGGCATGGCGCCCTCACCCAGTGCGACACGGTGATCTCGAACGAATGGATGCACATGGGAGAAAATGGAAAATGGGCCGCTCGAATGTGCACGAGGCACTTGGGCGGTCACAACATAGAAAATATGATATGGGCACCCTCGGACCAAGTGATCCGACCTGAACACCTGGCGCGACACGGTGCTCCCGACCGAATAGACGCACATGGGAGAAAACGGCGAATGGGTTGCCCAAACGTGGACAAGGCACCTAGGTGGTCACAAGTTAGAAAATATTATATGGGTGCCCTTGGAACAAATGACTCGACCTGAATGTGCTTGACCAGGCGCCCTCACACAGCGCGACACGACGCGCTTGAAAAAACAGACGCACATGGGAGAAAACGATAAATAGGCCGCCCGAACATGCACAAGGCACAGGGGCGGTCACAAGTTTCAAAATCTGATAAGGACACCCTTAGACCAAATGACCCAACCCGAACATGCTTGGTCGAGCACCCTCACCTGGCGCGACACGGTGCACCCGACCGAATAGATGCACATGGGAGGAAAAAAAAAACGGGCCGCCCGAACATGCACAAGGCACCTGAGCAGACACAAGTTAGCTAATCTGATATGAGCACCCTCAGACCAAATGACCCGACCCGAACGTGCTTGGCTAGGCGTCCTCACCTGGCGCAACACGGTGCACCCGACCGAATGGATGCACATGGGAGAAAATGGCAAACGGGCCACCCGATCATCCACAAGGCACCCGGGAGGTCACAAGTTAGCAAATCTGATAAGGGTGCCCTCAGAACAAATGACTCGACCTGAACACACTTGGCTGGGCACCCTCACTCGGCTCACCCGACCGAATGGACGCACATGGGAGAAAATGACAAACGGGGTGCCCGAACATGCACAAGGCACTTGAGTGGTCACAAGTTAGCAAATTTGATACGAGCTCCCTCAGACCAAACGACCTGACCCAAACACGCTTGGCAGGGCGCCCTCACCCAGCATGACACGACACGCTCGACCGAATGGATGCACATGGGAGAAAACAAAAAATGGGCCTCTCGAACATGCACAAGGCACCCAGGCAGTCACAAGTTAGCAAATCTGATACGGGCGCCCTCGGACCAAACGACCCGACTCGAACGCGCTTGGTCAGGAGCCCTCTCCTGGTGCGACATGGCGTGCCTGACCAAACGAACGCACATGGGAGAAAATGGCAAATGAAGCGCCTGAACGTGCATGAGGCACCCAGGTGGTCACAACTTAGCAAATCTTATACAGGCGCCCTCTGACCAAACCACCTGACCCGAACGTGCTTGGCTGGGCACCCTCACCCGATGCGACACGATGCGCCTGACTGAATGGACACACATGGGAAAAAATGGAAAATGGGCCGCCCAAACGTGCACAAGGCACCTAGGTGGTCACAAGTTAGCAAATCTGATACGGGCACCCTCAGACCAAACAACCTAACTCGAAAGCCCTTGGCCGGGTGCCCACACCTGATGCGCCCAACCAAATAGACGCACTAGGGAGAAAACAGAAAATGAGCCACCCAAACATGCACAAGGCACTCGGGCGGTCACAACTTAGCAATTCTGATACAGGTGCACTTGGACCAAACAACCAGACCTGAACACGCTTGGCCAAGTTCCCTCACCCGGCGCGACACGGCGTGCCCGACCAAATGGATGCACAATGGAGAAAAAGGAAAATGGGTCGCCCGAATGTGTACAAGGCACCCGGGTGGTCACAACTTAGTAAATCTGATACAGGCACTCTCGGACCAAATGACCCGATCCGAACACGCTTGGATGGGCGCCCTCACCCAGCGTGACACGGCACGCCTGATCGAATGGACGCTCATGGGAGAAAACAGAAAATGGGCCACCCAAACGTGCACAAGGCACCTGAGTGGTCACCACTTATAAAATCTAATAAGCGCACCCTCGGACCAAACAACTCGACCCGAATGCGCTTTGCTGGGCGCCCTCATCCGTCACAACATAGCACGCCCAACCAAATGGATGCACATGGGAGAAAATGACAAACGAGCTGCCCGAACATGCACAAGGCACCCGAGCAGTCACAAGTTAGCGAATATGATATGAGCTCCCTCGGACCAAATGACCTGACTCAAATGTGCTTGGTAGGGTGCCATCACCTGACGTGACACGACGCGCCCCACCGAACGGACGCACATGGGAGCAAATGACAAACGGACCACTCGAACGTTCACAAGGCACCCAAGTAGTCACAAGTTAGAAAATTTGATACGGGCACCCTCGGACCAAACTACTTGACCCAGACATGCTTGGTTGGGCGCCCTCACCCGGCGCGACACAACATTCCCAACCGAATGGACGCACATGGGAGTAAACAGAAAATGAACCACCCGAACTTGCATGAGGTACCCGGGCGATCACAAATTAGAAAATCTGATATGATCACCCTCAGACCAAACGAACCGACCCCAAATGCGCTTGGTCGAGTGCCCTCACCCGATGCGACACGACACGCTCGACCGAACAGACACACATGGGAGAAAATGGAAAATGGACCGCCGAAATGTGCACAAGGCACCCGGGCGGTCACAAGTTAGAAAATCTGATATGGGTGCCCTCAGACCAAATAACCCAAACCAAAAGCCCTTGGCCGAGCACCCTCACCCATCTCAACATGGTGCGCCTGACCGAACATATGCACATGGGAGAAAATAGAAAACGGCCCACCTAAACATGCACAAGGCACTCAGGCGGTCACAACTTAGCAATTCTGATACGGGCGCACTTGGACCAAACAACCTGACCCGAACGCGTTTGGTCGGGTGCCCTCACCTAGTGCGACACGACGCACCTGATCGAACAGATGCACAATGGAGAAAACGGCAAACGGACCGCCTGAACATGCACAAGGCACCCGGGTGGTCACAACTTAGAAAATCTAATACGGGAGCTCTCGGACAAAACGACCCAACCTAAATGTGCTTGGCTAGGCGCCCTCACCCGGCACGACATGGCGTGCCCGACCGAAAAGACACTCATTGGAGTGAACGACAAACGGGCCGCCCGAACGTGCATAAGGCACCCAGGCGATCACAACTTAGAAAATCTGATACGGGCGCCCTCGGACCAAACGACCTGACCCGAACACGCTTGGCTGGGCGCCATCACCTGGCACGATGCCCTCAGGTCGGGCACATTCACACGGCGTAACACCCTCAGATGAAATGACCTGACTCAAATGCATTTGGTCAGGTGCCGTCACACAGCGCGATGCCCTCAGATGAAATGACCCAACTCGAACGTGTTCGGTCGAGCGCCCCCACATGGCGTGATGCCCTCAGACGAAACGACTCGACCAGAACACGTTCAGTTGGGCGCCCCCACATGGAGCGATGCCCTCAGATGAAATGACCCGACCCAAATGCGTTCAGTCAAGCTACCTCACACAGCATGATGCCCTGAAATGAAACGACCCGACATGAATACATTCAGTCGGGCATCCTCACACGTCGTGACGCCCTCAAACGAAATGACCTGACTTGAATGAAGGCACAAGGGAGCAAACAACAAACGGGCTGCCCGAACATGCACAAGGCACCCGGGTGGTCACAACTTAAAAAATTTGATATGGTCACCCTCAAATGAAATGACCCGACACGAATGCATTTCCGCAGGGCATCCGCAGTGCAGGGCGTCCTCAGGAGGTCTGAATTTCAGTTTAGAGCTCGTTTTGAGGTCGTCGTAGGTTGGAATTAAGTGCCAAAATTTTCAGCAGGTGCATATTGACGGGACGGAGCTGACCACATAGCTTAGAAGTGGATTGGACACATGGAGAGCTTGTGGGAAGGTCTAAATTCATAGGCAGGAGGTGACTTGAGTGACCTAGCAGCATTTGGGCGGTTTTATGCAAAAAATTCCTGAGGTGAATTATAATGTTGTAAATGATTGCTGTGGGCTAGTTAAATATTTTCAAGCATTGTAAGCTTTGATAGAAGGTAGCTTGCCTTGCCAAGGAGAAAAGGAGGCCTTTTGTTGGATTGGAACTTATATTGTATTTCATACTTACGAAACATATCATCAGGCAGACTCATTATTAACAGGGAGTTGCCCCTCCCTTGTATGTATGGGCATACACTATGGATATGATGATGATGTTTATGTTTTCTGCATATTGAAAGAAAATTTTCTTACCTGATTTAACAAGTGTTGCTAAAGGCGTAGGCTACCTACTTGAGTATTATGAAAAGAAAAAGTACGGCAGTGCCACACCCCGTCTATAACATGGTGGAAAGGCTGCCGATGGTATAGGGGCATGAAAAAAATGCACCCGTGCAGTCACAAATTAGAAAATTCAATGTGGCCACCCTCAAACAAAATGACTCGACCCAACCCCAACCCACCCCACCCCACCCAAACGCGTTTCCTTGGGCTCCCTCACACGACCTTCCCTGAACGAAGGCACAAGGGAGAAGATGGCAAACGGGTCGAACGAACGTGAACTAGGCACACAGGTTATCACAAATTATAATTTTTGATACGGCCTAATGACCCGACCCAACCTAACCTGAATCCATTTCCTTGGGCGCCCTCACAGGGCACGACCCGACCAGCCCGAACGAAGGCACAAAGGAGAAAATAGCAATCGAGTTGCATGAATGTGCATAAGGCATAGGGGCAGTCAAAACTTAGAATTTTTTATATGACCTCCCTCACACGACCCGACCCGAACGAGTTTCCTTGGGTGCCCTCACACGGCACGACCCAACCCACACGAATGAGGGCACAAGGGATAAAATGGAAAACAGGTCGCACAAACATGCACAAAGCACATGAGTAGTCACAACTTAGAATTTTTTATAAGGCTTCCCTCACACGGCACGACCTGACCCAACCCGCCCGAACGAAGGCACGAGGGAGAAAATCAGAAACTGGGTGCACGAACGTGCACAAAGCATGCGGCATGGTCACAACTTAGCATTTTTTATATGGTCACCCTCACACGACCTGACCTGAACGCGTTTCCTTGGGCTCCCTCATGTGACCTGACCTGACCCGACCCGCCCAAACGTGTTTCCTTGGACACCCTCACAAGACATGACCCGACCCACTCGAACTTGTTTCCTTGGGTGCCCTCACATGACACGATCCAACACGACCAGCCCAAACGCATTCCCTTGGGTACCCTCACACGTTATGACCCAGCCCGACCCGATCGAATGCATTTCCTTGGGAACCCTCACACGGCACGACCTGACCCGAACGCATTTCCTTAGGCACCCACACATGACCTGAACCGACCTAGCTGAATGAAGGGACAAGGGAGCAAGCGAAAAATGGGTCACATGAACATGCACAAGGCACAAGGGTGGTCACAACTTAGCATTTTTTATACAGCCTCCCTCACACGACCTGAACATGTTTCCTTGGGCGCCCTCCCATGGCAGAACTTGACTCGCTAGAACGAAGGCACGAGGGAGAAAACGGAAAATGGGTCGCACTAACGTGCACAAGTCACACGAGCAGTCAGAAATTAGCATTTTTAACACGACCCCCCTCACACAACCTAACCCTACCCACCCAAACGTGCACAAGGCACACCTACGATCACCACTTAGCATTTTTTACACAACAGCCCTCACACGACACGGCCCAACCTGAACCGACCCACCCAAACATGTTTCCTTGGGCGCCCTCACATGGGCGAAGCACTGGCACCACTACCACTTTGTGACAGATGGTATTAGAGCTCCATTCAAGGTGATTTGAGCTCTATTGAAGGTTGAATAATGAAGAAGGAATACAATGATAGGGTTGCAATTGGTATCGAAGCTTTGACATTATTTTGGTTGGTCTCGGCGAAACATTGGCATGGGAAAGACATTGGTTAGGGTCAAAGCTGCATAGCAAGACATGGAAAGTTGGGAAGAATGTCAAGGGAGGATTTTTTAAACCTTTTGCAGGTTAATGTTTTTGTCATTTCTTCAACTGTCGTTCTTCGCATGTCCACCGAACGCTTCCAATGCCCTCTATCATCATCCTCGACTCCTGGGTCTTACATACTACCCCACTTAAAATAATATTGTCATCCCCGATAGTGCTACCATCATCATCGCAACTTTCATCACAATGTATCGTCACATAAACCATCAAGGTTCATGTCTAGAATTTCCAGAGGAAATATCTCCCCAATCCATGAACATCAACACATCCGTCACAATCACCACGTGCTATACCATCATGGGAATTCAATCTCTCCATCATGGCCACATTCTGCTGCAACATATATCATTTCAAACCATCATATATCGTCAATATCATGTGAATCTCTGCATCAAGTACTCCAACCAATTTAATGTAACAAAACCTGGTATGTATCCAACATAACTCTACACAGTGCTATAGCCCTCATAAATCGAACTGGTCAGGTGATCAGTCCAACTAGAGATTCTCATTGTCAAAATGTGCATCCTCATACCATGCGTTATTTTTCCATTTCGCATCCCTTCACGCCCATGAAATCAATCAAGGATTCATCCCATATGAGTGTAAAGTAATCCATGGATATCTGTCTCATCCGCAACACGTTGTCAATTCAACAAGCCATCTCTATCTGAAATGCGCTGCCCATGATGCCAGTCTCCACGTGCTGTTCAAAAGACAGCCACAACTATCGAGCATCATCCACATGTGAAAGGTCCTCCTCAAATCAATTCAAGAACATCCTCTCAAAAATGTGCCATATTCATGTCAATGAAGCTACGTTCATCCCATCTGCAATATGCATCCAACGTGCATACCAAATTTAAGTCAAGAAGTCTCAACCCATGCCCAAGTGTATACCACCAAGGCATCCCATCATCGCATATCCATCAACCTCCAATTCGTCTTGTTGATCATCTCCATCAAGTGATTCCTCACAAACACACCCCATAAATTTGCTCAAAGGTATGCATGCCATAGTGCATCAAAATCAAGACCAGTCTCAATCTCAACTCCTCAGTGAACTAGATACTACAAGATCATTGTAGTATAAAGCCTCCAATGAATGCAACTCCATCATGAACTCGCATGCATAATCCTATCCAAAGCATTGGCAAGCATACTTGTATTGCCCACGAGTGCCACCACAAGTTGTTCTCACCCTGCAAGTCATATGAATGTTCTCATACACTGCTCATCAAACCAATGTCTTGTTGCTCAATGTGAACAACATCCATCAGCCCATCTATAAGAGATCTCCATGTAGCACCAAAAATCGATCATGCTCAGCATATTCCTACTTGGCACTCCTCCATGATGCTCATAAGTGGCACCAAGTAAATTCACTTGCATAATGTCTCCACATAATGTCCTGTCATGCCATCATGTTAATGTACATTACTTTGGTTGCCCATGTGTCCATCAAGAGTAAACTCATCTCAACTCTACTCACCCCATCATGTGTATAGTGTACAGGTTAAGTGCCCTTGGTCACTTCTACCATCATCATCATGGGTACTTCCTCCAAGGCTTCTCCCCCACTAAAGGTGCACCAAGAGTCCCTTCTTGGTTGTAAGACATGAAGAAGTCTACCCAAACAATGTGACCTACCACCAAGGCAGTCCATGAGTCATCCAGGGCACCTAGCCAATTTCCATGTGGCTAAGAATGACCCATATCTATCACAAAAATCATCAAGTTCCACCCTTGTCACGGGAATTTTAACCTATTAGAGCAAGGTCACAAATTTCCCTATCAATTTCTACAATAATAAATTCTCCTTACTTCTCCAATGTACAAGGTTCCACCATAGTCATTCGAGGAAAGGTCCTCCATGGTATTGGCAAAGAAGTCATCTTCTTTCCCATCCCTACATATGGTCCATCTCCCAGATGTTCAATTGAAACACGAGTCATATCTTCATGAAGACTCTCTAAGCGAGTGTCCTCTATCCTCATCAATGTCTGCAATTCTTCCGATCTTGGTACCGCCATCTCATAAAGTTCCTCCTCGATCATTGTCACTTCTGCAACATTTTCATGTGTTTCATCCCCTAATGCCTACAATATGCTTGGTATAGGTTCAACTTGTTCCACGAGTTCTTCCTCGATCATATCTGCATCCTCAACATCCTCCCCAAAATCATCCATCACTGATGCATGCAATGTGCTTGGCCCTAGTCCAACCTGTTCATCAAGTTTGTCCTCTACTTCTACCACATCTGCAACATCCTTGTGAGAATCATCCACCATCAATGCTTGTAATGTGCTTGGTCTTGGTCCAACTTTTTCATCAAGTTCTTCCTTGACTTTAATCACATCTATAACATCCTTTGGTTCGACCATAGTGGGCTTCATGCCACCATGCTTCATCTTTCCAAGGTCTCTAAGTATGAGAAGCTTATCAAGTAACCTCCTTCTCTCTTCTTCCACCTTGTCCATTTTTTCTCGAATAATTATCACTTTCTTCATAAGTTGAAACATTTCATATTTTCTCATTCCAGATTTCCTCCTCTTGAAAAATGTATCAATGGTCTGACTCGCCTCATCAAACTCCTTTTCCACTTCCTTTGACATCTCTTTAATTTCTTTGAAGTTCATTATTAATGAAAAAAACTCATCCATCAAGCTTCAATACCACCTGCAACATTGCAACTGTATCCCTGCTAAATAATAAAAAATCCATGAAAATGTAGCTCTGATACCAACTATCATGCCCCTATACCTGTGGTAGTCTCCTAACCACTCCATAGATGGGTGCGGTACTACCTTATTTTTCTCTTTTCAAATACTCAATAAGTAGACTACGCCTAACTCAACACTTGTTTAATTAATCTTCCAAATTTTTCTTTTGCGGAAATAAAACAAAAATAAACATCAATATCAAACCACATGAACACCCATACATTCAAGGGAGGGTAAAATCCTGTTAATAAGCCTGCCTGATATTATGATTCAATAAATATGTACAATCTACAACAATTATACAACCAAGCCTCCATAAACCATTTATGCTTCTTGAAAAATGTGCTTGTACCTTGGTCTAGCCTTAACAGCTTCCCAACAGTGCAAAAAATCCAAAGGAACCCCAAAATTCCCTTTTAGAACATGTTTCTAAAGTCTGCGCGAATTCTGATTCGAGTGGGTCACTCGGGTTGTTAGCACCTGATCTGGACCCCAGGCTGAAAAGTGCAAAATAGGGTAACAACTAAACCACACTTAGCCTTCTAGCTAGACCTACAAGGTCAAGAGAGGGCTCTCTTCATAAAAAGGATATTCAAAAAATTACAATAAAGGAATGATATTAGGCTAGGTAAAATGATGGAAAAGAATTTTAATAAAATGAATGAATTTTCAGGGATGTGTGGGATAAAATGGGACAGTTGGAACTGGGAAATTAAATTAGGACACAGGGTATTTCATGGGGAAAGGTAGGAAGGAAATTTTAGAAATTAAATTTTAAATAAGGATGGAATGGAAAGACTAGTAAGGAGCTGAAAAGGGGACAATAAATGGATCCTTTTCAAACAGAAGAAAAACACAGAGTATGACTGATTTCCCAAGGCAGAGCATAAAAATGGATTCTACCTTTCTATCTTGAAAGCATTCAAAAGGAAATGTTTATGGATGAGAGGTGAAACATAACAATTGACATATGAAACAAAGGAGAGAAACAAAAGATAAATCTCATAGCACATGGATTCCACAAATCAGAGCTGCATCTCTTATTAATTTGCTGTCAAACTGTACAATGGATTTTAGAGCATTCTTTCCACACTATTCCCCTACTTCTGAGTTACAGACTACTTTAAAAATGATTTACAATTACATTAAATAGGCTAAAATGTGGGAACATATATCCACAGAAAAAGGGAGCTATTCAAATAGCTGAAGAACTGAAGGGCAATGATAGAAAATAAATCTAACAATCTGCCCCTGAAAATAAGGGACAACATTACGTTTGACTATTTAAAAATCTCGCTGTCATACATGGATGAAAGTAAACAGGCAATTCGAAAAATAGTTTTCCTAATTTTCTGCTGCTGTAGCGATCTCTATTTTATTTAGCTCTCGGCCCTTTGACTTTTATCTTACTGTTTTTATCTTTTCGCTGAAGACAACTAACTTTGATAAAATACTGTTGAAATAAAATAAAATGAATTTATGCCTTGGTGAAGGGAGAAAACTGATTTTTCGAAAAGAGGGGACGAAGGGAAAGGAGGTGGGGTCCGTAATCACAATTGGAAATGGATGGAGGAAGGGAGATCCAATATAAAATAAAACATTTGAAAAATGTGCGTGGCGATGGTGTCATCGCAATCAGGATCGGAGGAATGGTGAAGGGAAAAAACTTCTGATGTGATGAGCAAAGCCCAATGGAATAATAGAATAACCCAAAGGTATAGTGAAAAATGAACAAAAACATTTTCGGCACTTTTACAGAGGGAAAAGGTGATTTAATATGGAAGAGTGGAGGGCTGGCAAGGTGGGACCCCCGGGATACAATCAAAATTGGAATTGGGAGTTGGGAGCGGAGTATAACATAATAACATACTTCCGATGTGATAGGGAAATGGTCTTTGTAATAAGCAAAATAAACAATATTTGAGTTTAACAGAGGCAAAGGGCTATTGCATTATGAATGGGTGGAGGATTTAAATGGTGGGACTGGGGCCAATCGGCATCGGGAGAGAGAAGAGATTGAAACATATAGCGCAAAAGGAAATCGCCGATGGGAACACAATGATGGAATAAGAGCCATCGGATTGAATGATGAGATCAATGGTCAGGATGTAGATCGGGTGGGTTTCCATCAAAGAAGTCAATCGGGAGGAGGTATTTGGGAGTTCCGATCGAATTTGGGTCGTCCGAATGGATGAGCAGGTCGACGGCCAATACAACATCGAGCGGAGTCAATCGGGGGACATGCAATTGGGAGTCTCAATAGAATAGCATTGGAAGTTTGGAAAAGGTCTAATCGGGGCGCTCCTTTAGAATTTTTTGATTGCGATGGGAAGTTCGGCTGGGTTTATAATAATAAACCTTTAAACTTTGTTATAAGGTTTATTAGGCACGGAGGGGAAGTGGTTTGGGAACGATAGGGGGCAGTACTTATAATATGAAACTTTTATTTTTATTATAAAGTTTCATGGTATGGAGGGGAAGTGGTTAATGAATAAATCACATATGTATTTAAATGATTTATAATGTGATTTTGTAAATTGGAAGGGGAAAAGGGGTTTTACAAAAAGAAGATATTAAACTTTAATAACATAAAGTTTAGGGAAAGATGGGAAAAGGGATTATTTGAGGATATAGGGGACTTTTACTTCACTTAAGCATAAATTTTAATCCAGAAGTTAGTTTTGAGAGTGTAATATACCGTTGGAAAGCTCTTTCCGGGCTCTTTCTACTAGATCTACTTGGAACATGTTTTGATGCTGAACCTACTACAAAAAACTTCTCTGAAGGTTGGGTGATGACTTTGTGGAGATAACAGCTTCTGAATTGTGACTTATTACATATGCTGACATAAAATTACATAATGAATGATAATAAAGGAAAAATATCATGTTTTCACCTCAAAAAATGGTTTTTAGGTGAAAATTAGATCAAGCTGAATAAAATATTTCTTTGATCTTCCCAGGTGTTGTGACTTTGATTTTATTAACTTTCTCATGACCTTGATGATATTTATTAACACTTGACTCATTAATTTGACCATGGTGAGACACTATAACCTAATGAGACCCATCCTATGACCTACTGACATGATTTGAAAGTGAAAGTGACTCGTGACTGAAGACCATAGAGAGGAGAATCAACAAGTTTCACATGAGGGGAAACTGATGAAAAAATCACTACCATCAATGATTTGATGACCTAGTGGAATGATGAAATTTATTGGTATGGGACTCCTAATATGCAAATGCAAAAGAGAATTTTTGATAATTGATGGTAGTATGACTAAAATGACATTAAAATTGGCTCCAATGGGAATGGTAGCTCCTTGGAGGTGCCAAGAACACCGTAGACCAAGTAGCCTTATCCATTGGGCATGGAGTCAAAACATTAAAAACTAACACAATGCAGACTGAATATGACTCAAGACTAAGGCTGAAAACTAAAATAAAACCAAACCATAAACATATCATTTAAGTTTTATAGCCTTCACCTCGGGCCCCAAACTTCAATGACTGTGTACTTGAACTTTGATAAAAAATAACATGGTATATACAATGATGGTGACATAGTTTCTGATCCATTGTCTTCAAAAATGGTAGTAATTCAAAATCTTACCATTTACTACTCCTCCAAGGCAATCCTGACCATCCATTTCTGAAAGCAAGAAGGAATTATTTCCCCTGTATGCTAAAATCATGTATGTTCCTTTCCACATGTTGTCAAACTTACCATGCTTCCCTTTGTCCTCATTCCTTGCATCCCATTTTAACACCACATCATCCAGCTGAAACTTTTCTTCTTTGGTCTTCTGGTCATAAATATTTTTAATCTTATCCTACAACTGAACAACATTCTGTGACACTTCCTCTCTTATTTTCTGAAGGTGGATCATCTGATTGATCCTTCATTGATTGTCATCATCTTCGCTGCCAAATTCTTGTAATAATCTGATAACTGGAACTGTAAGAGATTTCAAAAATATAGAATCAGTACCATACACCAATTCAAAAGGCAACGGACCTATTGATTTCTTACTGCTAAGTCTATCTTCCCATAGTGCATTGATGAGCTTTCGATGCCAATTTATTTTTTTTGCCTCCAACATTTTCTTAATTATATTTATCAGCGATTTGTTGGATGATTCTGCCAGGCGGTTGTCTTGTGGATAATACACTGTTGAATGGCCCAACACGATATTGTATTTGTCACAGAAATAGACCATCTTCTTGGATCTGAATGCTACTACATTATCTATTATAATTTTCTAAGGGTAGCCAAAACAAGATAAAATATTCAATTCAAGGAATTGGATAATTACCGTGTCTGTAGCCTGCCTCGCTAGGATGGCCTTGATCCATTTAATGAACTAATTTGTGCCTGTTAGGATCCATCGATGTTGTGTTGATGATTCCAGATGGATTTCTCCTTTTAAATTGAGTCCCCACTGCTGAAAGGGAGAGTTCACTGAAATTGGTTTTAAAGGAAGAGGAAGCAATTTCTTCTTTTCTTGGAAAATTTTCCATTCATGACAATTCATCACCATTTTATATAAATCAAAAAATAATGTGGGCCAATAATATCCTTCCCTCAACACTTTGTTAGCTGTAGTCTTCCAAAACAAGTGTCCACCACAATCACCTTTATGGAAATCATGCATTACCTTATGAGCTTCTTCTTCAACCAAACAATTGAGAAGAACACCTCCTAGATCTTTCCAATACAGAGCATTGTTTAAAATGTAAGATTTTGCAGATTTAAGTTTCATAGATCTACCTTTACTCTTAGACATGCCTGAAGGTGCTGAAAGATGCTTATAGTTAAGGTCAAGGTTAAGTTTAAGATTAAGAGTAAGGTTAAGGGTAAGGTTAAGGTTAAGGTTAAGGTCAATGTTAAGGTTAATGTTAAGAGTTTGGTCAAGGTGAGGGTTAGGTTATATTTAAGGTCAACGTTAAGGTTACGTTATAGCTAAGGTTAAGGTTAAGGTTATGGGAAGGTTAAGGTTAGGCTAAGGTTAAGGTTACGGGTTTAGTCAGGTTAAGGGTAAAGTCAAGGTTAAGGGTAAAGTTAAGGTGAAGGTGAAGGTTAAGGGTAAGGTTAAAGTTAAGGTTAATCTAAGGTTAAGGGTAAGGTTAAGGTTAAGTTTAGGTTAAGCATAAAGTTAAGGTTAAGGGTAAAGTTAAGGTTAAGGTTACGGGTAAGGTTAATGTTAAGGTTAAGGTTAAGTTCAAGGTCGAGGTTAAAATTAAGTTAGGTTAAGGTAAGGTTAATTTTATGGTTAGGTTTAGGCTATAGTTAAGGCTAAGGTTCAGGTTATGGTTATGGGAAGGTTAAGGTTAAGGTTAAGGTTAAGGGTTTTGTCAAGGTTAAGTGTTTGGTTAAGGTTAAGGTTAACGTTAGGGTAAAGGTTCAAACCCTTAACCTTAACATTAAACCTACCCTTAACCTTAACCTTAACCTTAACCTAAACCTTACTAAACTCGTAACCTTAACCTAAACCTTAACCTTAACCTTAACCTAAACCTTACTAAACTCGTAACCTTAACCTTAACCTTAACCTTAACTATAACGTAACCCTAACCTTGACCAAATCCTTAATCTTAAGCTTGACCAAAAAATTAACCTTAACCTTAACCTCACTAAACCCGTAACCTTAACCTTAACCTTAGCCTTAACTATAACCTAACCCTAACCTTGACCAAAACCTTAACCTTAATCTTAACCTTCCCCTAACCTTAACCTTAACCTTAACCCTTAACCTTAACCTTACCCCCTTAACCTTAAACTTAACCTTAACCCTAACGTTGACCAAGTTCTTAACCTTAACCTTAACCTGAACCTTTACCCTAACCTTGACCAAAATCTTAACCTTAACCTTAACCTGAACCTTTACCCTAACCATAACCCTAACCTTAACCTTAACCTTAAATTTAACTATAACCTAACCCTAACCTTGACCAAACCCTTAACCTTAACTTTACCCTTAACCTAACCTTAACCTTAACTATAACCTAGCCCTAACCTTGACCAAACCCTTAACCTTAACCTTACCTAAACCTTAACCTGAATAAACCCGTAACCTTAACCTTAATCTTGCCTTAACCTAACTTTAACCTTAACCTTCCCCTAACCTTGACCAAACCCTTAACCTTAACCTTAACCTTACCCTTAACATTCATCTTAACCTTAACCTTAACCTGACTAAACCCGTAACCCTTAACCTTAACCTTACCCTTCACCTTCACCTTAACCTTAACTTTGACTTTACCCTTAACCTAACCTTAACCTTAAATATAACCTAACCCTAACCTTGACCTTAACTTTACCCTTAACCTTTGCCTTAACCTTAACCTTAACCTTAACCTTGGCTTTAACCTAACCTTAACCTTAACAGTATCTTACCCTTAACCTAACCTTAACCTTAACTATAGCCTAACCCTCACCTTAACCTAACCTTAACCTTAACCTTAACCTTAACCTAACCTTAACCTTCCCCTAACCTTAACTCTAACCTTAACCTTAACTTTACCCTTAACCCAACCTTAACCTTAACTTAACCTAACTATAACCTTAACCTTAACCAAACACTTAACCATGACTTCAACCTTAACCATAACCTTAACCTTAACCTTAACGTTAACTTGAGGTTAAAATTATCGTTAAGGTTAAATTTAAGGATAAGTTAAGGTTAGGGTTAAGGTTAAGGTTAAGGTTACTGGTTTAGTCAGGTTAAGGTTAAGGAGAAGGTTAAGGTTAGGTCAACAGTAAAGTTAAGGTTAAGGTGAAGGTTAATCGTAAGGCTAAGGCCAAGGTTATGGGTTTAATGATTTTAAGGTAGGGTTAGGTTAAAGTTAAGGTTAAGGTTAGGTTAAGGGTAAATTTAAGGCTAAGGTTAGGTTAAAGTTAAGATAAGGTTAAGGGTAAGGTTAAGGTTAAGGTTAATATTAGGTTAAGGATAAAGATAAGGTTAAGGTTAGGGTTAGAGTTAGGGTTAAGGTTAAGGGAAGGTTAAGGTTAAAGTTAGGTTAAAGTTCAAGTTACACGTTTAGTTAGGTTAAGGTTAAGGTTAAGGGTTTGGTCAAGGTTAGGGTTAGGTTTTACTGTTTTAGTCAGGTTAAGGTTAAATTTAAGCTTTTGGTCAAGGTTATGGTTAGGCTATAACCTTACCCTTAACCTTAACCTTGACCTTAACTATAACCTAACCCTAAACTTGACCAAAACCTTAACATTAACCTTAACCTATACATAACCTTAACCTTGACCTTAACCTTAACCTTAACCTTCACCTTAACCTTAACTATTACCTAACCCTAACCTTCACCTTACCCTTAAATTTACCTATAACCTAACCCTAACCTTGACCTTAACTATAACCTTAACCCTAACCTTAACCTTAACCTTACTCTAATCTTAACCTTAACCTAACCTTAACCTTGACTTTACCCTTAAACTAACCTTAACCTTAAAATAACCTTAAACTTACCTTAACTTAACTTAACCTTAACATTGACCTTGACCTTAACCTTAACTTTAACTTTACCCTTAACAAAACCTTAACCTTGATCTTAAATTTACCTTTAACCTTAACCTTAACCTGACTAAACTCGTAACCTTAACCTTACCCTTAACGTTAACCTGAACCTTTACCCTTAAGGTTAGGTTAAGGGTAAAGCCAAGGTTAAGGTTATGGTTATGGGAAGGTTTAGGTTAAGTTTAATTTTAAGGTTACACCTTAACCTTGACCTAACTAAACCTAATCTTAACCTTAACCTTGACTTTAACCTTAACCTTACCCTTAGCCTTAACCTTAACCTCAACCTTAACCTTAACTATAACTTAACCTAATCCTAAGGTTAAGGTTAAGGTTAAGGTTACGGGTTTAGTAAGATTAAATTTAAGGTTAAGGTTAGGTTAAGGTTAAGGTTAAGGTTAAGGTTAAACCTATCCTTGACTTTACCCTTAACCTTATCTTAACCTTAACGTAACATTGACCTTAACCTAACCTTGACCTTGACCTTGACCTTGACCTTGACCTTAACTATAACATTAACCTAAACCTTGACCTTAACATTAACCTTAACCCTAACCTTAACCTGACCATAACCTTAACCTTAACGTTAACTTAACCTTATCTTACCCTTGACCTTAAGTTTAACCTAAACCGTTAACCTAAGCTAACCTTAACCTTAACCTTAACCTAAGGTTAAAGTTAGTTTAAGCTAAGGTTAAGGTTAGGTCAAGGTTACGGTTAAGGCTAGGTAAAGGTTTTATTAAAGGTAGGTTATTGTGAAGGTTAAGGGTAAGGTTAATGTTAAGACTCGTAACCTTAACCTTCACCCTTAACCTTAACTTTAACCTTAACCTTAACCTGACTAAACCTGTATCCTTAACCTTAACCTTAACCTGACTAAACCTATATCCTTAACCTTAACCTTAACCTTGACCTTAACTATAACCTAACCTAACCTTAACCCTAACCTTGACCTTAACCTTAACCTAACCCTAACCCTAACCTTAACCTTAACCCTAAAATTAACCTTAAACATGACCTTAACCTTAACCTTAAATTTACCTTAACCTTGACTTTACCCTTAACCCAACCTTAACCTTATCTTAACCTTTTCCTAACCTTAACTTTAACCTAACTAAACCCTTAAGGTTAGGGTAAAGTTAAAGTTAATATTAATGTTAGGTTAAGGGTAAAGTCAGGTTAAGGGCAAGGTTAATGGTAAGGTTAGGTTAAGGGTAATCTTAACCTTAACCTGACTTAACCCATAACCTTAACCTTATCCTTCCCATAATCATAATGTTAACCTAACCTTAACCTTATTCTTAACCTTGAACTTAACATTAACATTAACCTTACGTTTACCTTAACCTTAACTATAACCTAACCCTAACCTTAACCTTAACCTTAACCTTAACCTAACCTTAACTTTATCTTAAACTTAACTATAACCTAACCCTAACCTTGACTAAACCTTAACCTTAACCTTAACTTTACCCTTACCCTAACCTTAACCTTAACCTTAACCTAACCTTAACCTTAACCTTGACCTTACCATAGCCTTGACCTTAACCCTTAACCTTAAGTTTACCCTTGACCTTGACTTTAACCTTAACCTTCCCCTAACTTTAACCTTAAACTTAGCCTTAACCTTCCCCTAACCTTAAGCCTAACCTTAACCTTAACCTTAAATTTAACCCTAACCTTTAACCTTAAGGTTAAGTTTTGGTCAATTTTAGGGTTAGGTTATAGTTAAGGTTAAGGTTAAGGTTCAGGTTAAGGTTATCGATAGGCTAAGGTTAAGGTTAAGGTTAAGATTATGGTTAGGTTATAGTTAAGGACAAGTTTAAGGGTATGGTTAACGTAAAGTTAAGATAAGGTTATGGGTAAGGTTAAGCTTAAGGTTAGGTTAAGGTTATGGTTAAGGAAAGGTTAAGGGCAAATTTAAGGTTAGGTTATAGTTAAGGTTAAGGATAAGGTTGAGGTTAAGGGTTTGGTCAAGGTTAGGGTTAGGTTATAGTAAAAGTTAAGGTTCAAGGTTTGGATAAGGTTAGGGTTAGGTTATAGTTAAGGTTAGGTTAAAGTTAAGGGTAAAGTTAAGGTTAAGGTGAAGGTTAAGGTTAAGGGATTAAGGTAAAGTCAAGGTCAAGGTTAGGGTTAGGTAAAGGTAAAATCAAGGTTAAAGTTAGGGTTAGGTTAAGGTTAAGGTTACGGGTTTAGTTAGGTTAAGGTTACGTGTTTGTTCAAGGTTAGGGTTAATTTATAGTTAAGGTTAAGATTAGGTTAAGGGTAAAGTTAAGGTTAAGGTTAGGGTTAACGTTAGGGGAAGGTTTTAGTTAAGGTTAAGGTTAAGGTTAGGTTAAGGTTAAGATAAAGTTAAGGATCAGGTTAAGGCTAAGCTTAAGGTTAGGTTAAGGGTAAAGTTAATGTTAGGTTAGATTAAGGTTAATGCTAGGTTAAGTTTAAGGCTAAGGTTAAGGGTTTTGTCAATGTTATGGTTAGGTTATAGTTAAGGTTAGGTTAAGGTTAGGTTAAGGGTAAATTTAAGGTTAAGGTGAAGGTTAAGGGTAAGGTTAAGGTTAAGGTTACAGGTTTAGTCAGGTTAAGGTTAAGGTTAAGGGTTTTTTCAAGGTTAGAGTTAGGTTAAGGTTAAGGTTAAGGTTAGGTTAAGAGTAAAGTTTAAGGTTATGGTTAAGGTTAAGAGTAAGATAACGTTAAGGTTAAGGTTAAGGGGGTAATGTAAGGTTAAGGTTAAGGTTACGGTTAGGTGAAGGTGAAGGTTACGGTTAGGTCAATGTTAAGGTTAAGGTTAAGGGTAATATAAGGTTAAGATTAAGCTTAAGCTTAATATTAGGTTAAGGGTAAAGTAAAACCTTAAAATTAACCTTCCCCTAACCTTAACCCTAACCTGAACCTGAACCTTAACCTTAACCTAAAATTAAACATAACCTTAACCTTAACTTTACCCTTAAACCAACCATCACCTTACCCTAACCATAACCTAAACTTCACCCTTAACCTAATCTTAACCTTAACCTAACCTTAACCTTGAATTTACCCTTAACCTTACCTTAACCTTTACCTAATCTTAACATTCACCTTAACCATAACCTTAACCTTAACCTAGCCTTAACCTTGACCTTAACTATAACCTAACCCTAACCATGACCAAACCCTTAACCTTAACCTTACTAAACCTGTAACCTTAACCTTAACCTTACCCTTAACCTTAACTTATCCTTAACCTTATCCTTAACCTTAACCTTAACCATAATCTTAAGCTTAGGTTAAGGTTAAGGTTAAGGGTAAGGTTAGGGTTAAGGGTAAAGTTTAAGTTTAAGGTTATAGGTTGGTTAAGTTAGGTTAAGGTTAAGGTTAAGGGTTTGGTCAAGGTTAGGGTTAGGTTATAGTTATAGTTAAGGTTAAGGCTAGTTTAAGGTTAAGGTTATGGTTATGGTTATGGTTAAGGTTATGTTAAGGTCAAGGTTAAGGTTAAGGTTAGGTTAAGGCTAAGGTCAAGGTTAAGGTTAAGTTTATGGTTAAGTTTATGTTAATGTTCAAGTTAAGGTTAAGGTTAAGACCCGTAACCTTATCCTTGACCTTAACCTTAATCTTAACCTTAACCTTAACCTTACTAACCCCATAACCTTAACCTTAACCTCAACCTTAAACTTAACCTTAACTATAACCTAAACCTAACCTTGACAAAACCCTACCCTTAACCCTAACCCTAACCTTAACCATAAACTTAAATTTACCCTTAACCTAACCTTAAGCTTAGCTATACCCTTAACCTAAGCTTAACCTTACTCTTAACCTTGACGTTAACCTTAACTTAACCTAACCTTAACCTTAACTATAACCTAACACTAACCTTGACCAAACCCTTAACCTTAACCTTGTCCTAACATTATCCTAACCTTAACCTTAACCTTAACCTAACTATAACCTTACTCTTAACCTTAACCTTGACCTTAACTATAACCTAACCCTAACCTTGAACAAACCCTTAACCTTAACCTAAACCTTAACCTTAACCTTGCGCCCTTAACCTTAATCTTAACCTAATATTAACCTTAACTAAAACCTAACCCTAACCTTAACAAAACCCTTAACCTTAACCTTAAGCTTAACCATAACCCTAACCTTAACGTAACTTTAACCTTAACCTAAATTTAATTTTAACCTAACATTAACCTTAACCTAACTATAGCCTTACCCTTAGCCTTAACTTTGACATTAACTATAACCTATCCCTAACCTTGACCTTAACCTTAACCTTAACCTTAACCTTAACTTTACCTTAACCTTTACTTTACCCTTAAACTAACCTTAACCTTATCCTAACCCTTAACCTTGAAGAAAAAATTAACATTAACCTTAACGTTAACTTTACCCTTAACCTATCTTAACCTTGACCTAACCTTAACCTTGAATTTACGCTTAACGTAACCTTAACCTTGACCTTAACCTGAGGTTAAGATTGTGGTTAAGGCTAAGGGTAAGGTTAAGGATAAGGTTAGGGTTAACGTTAGGGTAAGGTTAGGGTTAGGTTAAGGTTAAGGTTAGGTTAGGTTAAGGTTAAGGTTAATGTTAAGGTAAGGTTAAGGTTAAGGTTATGGTTAAGGTTAAGGTTAAGGTTAGGCTAAGGTGAAGGTTAGGTTAAGCTTAAGCTTAAGGTTAAGGTTAGGTTATGGGTAACGTTAGGGTTATAGTTAAGGTAAGGGCAAGGTTAAGGATAATGTTAAGGTTAGGTTAAGGTTAAAGTGAAGGTTATGGGTTTAGTCAGGTTAAGGATAAGGTTAGGGTCAAGGTCAAGGTTAAGGTTAGGTTATAGTGAAGGTTCAGGTTAATGGTAAGGTTAGGGTAAAAGTTCATGTTAAGGTTAAGGTTAAGGTTAAGGTTAAGGTTAGGGTTAAGGTTAGGGTTAGGTTAACCTTAAGATAAAAATAAGGTTAAGGTTAGGTTCACGTTAATGTTAAGGTTAAGGTTAAGGTTTAATAAGGATAAGGTTAAGGTTAAGGTTAGGGTAAAGGTTAAGGTTAAGGTTAAGGTTAATTTAAGTTTAAGGTTAGGTTAAGGTTAAGTTAAGGGTAAATTCAACCTGTAACCTTAAACTTAACATTAACTATAGACGAACCCTAACCTTGACCAAACCCTTAACCTTAACTATAACCTAACCTTAACCTTAACAAAACCCTTAACGTTAACATTGAATTTACCCTTAACTTAACCTTAACCTTAACCTTAACTGTAGCCTCAACCATACCTTAACCTAACTTAATGTTAACCTTGACCTAGACCTTAACCTTAACCTCAACTTTACCCTAACCTTAAGGTTTTAGTCAGGTTAATGTTAAGATTAAGGGTTTGGTCAAGGTTAGGGTTAGGTTGAGGTTAAGGGTGAAGGTTAAGGTTAAGGTTAGGCTAAGGGTAAAGTTAAGGTTAAGTTTAGGGTTAAGGTTAGGGGAAGGTTAAGGTTAAAGTCAAGGTTAAGCTAAAATTTAAGGGTAAGGATAGGGTAAGGTTAAGGTTAAGGTCATGGTCAAGGTTAAGTTAGGTTAAGGTAAGGTTATGGTTAGGTTAAGGGTAAAGTTAAGGTTAAGGTTAGGTTAAGCTCAGGGTTAAGGTTAGGTTAAGGGTAAAGTCAAGGTTAAGGTTAGGTTAAGGGTAAGGGTTTGGTCAAGGTTAAGGTTAGGTTATAGTTGAGGTTAGGTTAAGGTTAAGGTTAAGGGTTTGGTCAAGATTATGATTAGGTTATAGTTAAGGTTAACGGTAAAGATAATTTTATTTTTAAGGTTAAGGTTAGGGTTAGGTTATAGTTAAGGTTAAGATTAGGTTAAGGGTAAAGTTAACGTTATGGTTAGGGTTGAGGTTAGGGCAAGGTTTTATTTAAGGTTAAGGTTAGGTTAAGGTTAAGGGTTTGGTGAAGGTTAGGGTTAGGTTAAGGTTAAGGTTAAGGTCAAGTGTTTAGGAAGGTTAAGCTTAAGGTTAAGGTTAGGTTAAGCTCAAGGTCAAGGTTAAGGTTAAGGTTTGGTTAGGGTTAGGTTATAGTTAAGGCTAATATAAGGTTAAGGTTAGGTCAATGTTAAGGTTAAGGTTATGGTTATGGTTATGGTTAAGGTTAAGGTTAAGGTTATGGTTAGTGACCTAACCCTAACCTTGACCAAACTCTTAACCTTAACCCTAAACCTTAACCTTAACCTTAACTTCAACCTTTACCCTAACCTTAACATTAACCTTAACCTAACCTTAACCTTAACTTTAGCTTAACCTTGACTTTAAACTTAACCTAACCTTAACCTTTACATTAACCTTAACCTTATCTAAACCTTAACCTAACCTCAACCTTAACCTTAACCTCAACCTTAACATTAACCTTGACCTTAACATTAACCTAACCATAACCTTAACCTTAATTATAACCTTATCTTTACCCTTAACCTTAACCTTAACCTAACTGAAACCTTAACTTTACCCTTAACCTAAACTTAACCTAACCATAGCCTTAGCCTTAACCTTAACCTTAACTTTTACTTAACCTTAACCTTAACCTTAACCTTAACTTAACCTTAACCTAACCGTAAACTTAACCTAACCTTAACCTTAGCCTTATGTTAACCTTAACCTAACCTTAACCTTGACTTTACCCTTAACATAACCTTAACCTTAACCTTAACCCTAACCTTAACCCTAACCTTAACCTTAACCAAACCCTTAACATTAACCTTAACTTAACCTTTAGCTTAAGCTTAACCTTACCTTAACCTTGAACTTAACTATAGCCTAACCCTAACCTTAACCTAACCTTACCCATAACTTTAACCTTAAGGTTAGGGTTGTTGTAGAGGTAAATCCCCTCTGCAGACAGAGGCGATCCCTACTAGCCCAGATCAGGTCTAGCAAAAATCGTATCACGCTAAGTTGCAAGTTCCTAATTGCAATAGACCGAATTGCGAAGAAGGCCTACCTTAAGTCGAACGTTGTTCTTCGTAGAGGAGATAGCAGTCCAATTTTCTTGCTCCAGCAGATCACAATTCTCCCACTTGTCGCAGTCGAACACCTGCACACACAAGAAATACAATGAACACACAAGCGTGAAACCAATATATGCAATTATGTATCAGTCATAGAAGACACAACTCATGATCACAATGAACAATACGAGTGGAACCATAACCAAAGTCGCTTATCATTAATTAATACAAAGAAAGATACAACCTGGCTCTGACGCTGAATCTTCCTTCAACGGGTCGACAGTGGAATACGTCTCGGTAAAGCTTTTCAGGAATGGGGACAAGCCTCTCTCTTCGATCGTTAATCTCCTTGCTACTTATTTGGCTCTATTAGGACTATAAAGCTCTTGCAACATTCTTTAGGCTATGAAGGCTCTTGGAGACTAGATTGCAAAGGAAAATGGCAAGCTTATATAGATGGTGGAAGGGGAGTTGGGATCCCTACAATTATGCGATTGGCCTTATCCTCAAGGAAGCTTCCATGAGAGGTGGAAAACCACTTCCTCTACATGGAGATCTGGAGCCAAACCTCCCAACTCAATTTAGACACCAGTTCAGGAATTGGTTGGAGTCAATCTTCCGCCATTTAGTTTTAAAAAACACTCCTTAATAAGCTTGGCACGAGTACAACACTGAGACAGTGCACCAGCTGGCGCGCTCTCTTTGGAGGATTTCCCTTATTGGCGTAGGTATAACACTGACTAGTCGCGCCAAGGAAAAAAAGGCTATTTTTAGGGTTTTTCACAAGGAGTTATCTTCAGGGGAGTGAATGCCATTGTCGAGGGGGATGCCATGAAAGTGGTTTCAGGTCATGTCACTGCTCACAGGTCACGGAATAAGCCCTCTAATGTGCGTGATGGAGAATTGCAGGGACGGTGACAAATTTCTATGTAACATATGCCCCCTAAAGCATGAGGCCCAAGAGAGAGAGAGGGGTGAAATGCTTTATGAGAATGTGTCCAACTGAAAACACCGCCGTCGGAAAACCTGCGTAGACAAGTACAACTGATATCTCAAACACATGATATATGTGGTATGGGCGCAGCCATCCATAACATAGTATATAATAATCCAGATCCAAGGCATCGACGCAACCATCTAATGAGGATCGATAAATAGACTCAGGCATGGTCGCAGCCATCCAATTAATGAGTCATGCAACCAATCATAATAATCCACAAAATCGCAGCCTGGATTCTAACAAAATCCAGGGTCTTGCGCTCTATCTCAACCCAAACAAAGTACAAGTTCAAGCATGTGAATAAGTGAGCTGAATTCGAACATTCAAGAACATCGCCTGATTACTAGACAATGATGAAAGTTATTAACAGATGCGAGAGGCACTACCAATAATGTCAATGGCCCTCAAGGTACTATAGGTAAAATATACGGCATGTGAATCAGTGAGCTGGTGTCGAACACCCATAGAATCACTTGATCAAAGGCCAATGATGAAAACCTCACGTTGAACGCGAAGAACCTGCCATTGAGGCATGCATGCTCCAAGGTACCAGAAAGGAGTCTCTAGATCATCATCCCGGATAATGAGCTAAAGTCGACAGGAAGTGATCTTGATCGAAGGTGGGCCATAGTGTTTCCCACATCATTTTCGCGAGACAGAGGAACATAATGTCTTTGTGAATCAGGATCAGATTAGAATTAGAGGACGGTTGAGACTTGTAGAGGTCAACTTCTCTTGAACATATCGGCGGCACGACAGTGGATTTGGCAGTATTTGAGATCAAAATATCAGAGGTCATGACAATGAGGCAAATATCAGATGAGAGGTCAAAAGTGATTACCCAAACCCACGAAGGCAAACAAATAATGAGGTGAGATTTACCCAACCTGACACGAATGCAGACAAGTGCCATGTTCAAGAGCAACATGCTGTCGACATGACGATGATACTGGTTCCATTTTTCCCCACCATTTCTAGTGAGTACGCCAATTATTTTTGAAGATAAGCTTGAAGGGGATAGCATATGCTTGTAATATAAATCCATCCTTCGGACGAATCCATCCTAGTACATTTATTGAGCCCTAGGAAGGAGAAACTCGAATACCGTCACTACAACTGAATCCAATGTCATCGGGGTTTAACGAGTCTGAAAAAGGAAGAACTCGACGTCTTTTCATGTTTAGAGAGTTTGAAAAGATAGCGGAAAAGTAAACTCCAACAATCCCTTTTCGTAAATAGTTCCTCAGATCTGAAAATGTATAAAACTATGTCTGAGAAAACCTCTTAGTCGCGATAGACTAGGGTATTCCTTTTTTGTAAATGATCTATCCCAGCCTGAAAAATGGGTAAACGTATACTGGGTAGATGTCGATTCGTAGCCACTTTAACGAGATCAAAAAGACAAGGGACTCAGCAATATTTTCATATTTAGAGAGTCAGAAAAGAGCTAAAAGATGACTCCAAAATGAATTTTTCGTGTTTTTACCGAGTCCGAAAAAGTATAAAATACAACTCGTATCACCATCGACGCTGTGAAAAAACTTGTCGCTGCACATAAAGGCAAGTGTAAAATCCTTTTCGACAAAATATATTAAAATATTTAGAAAAATGACTTTTAAAACCTAATTTTGACTTCAAAAGTTATAAATATGCCACAGATAGTAAAAACACATTTACTTTTACTTTTTACCTCATTTGGAGAGCAACAATGGTCTTTTTGTGTGCGAACTCGCATGGTGATTGCGACTGATCCAAGACACCATTTAGATTCTCGTCAGTTCCAGGTAAGAGGCGCTCCCTTAAGCTCTGTTTTGATTCATTTTTTATGAATTTCCATTGTGCATCCGACCTCTTGGGGGAACCTTTTGGAATTCTAGGGTTCACTCCATTGGCGCAGGTATCAGGCATCGACCCGCGCCAGTGGACATTCTCTCACAAAGGGGTCACGCCAATGGCGCAACACGATTTTCCGCTTTAAATTCCCAAAATGTGAGCCATCTATCTAGATTTTGAATGAAATAGAGATCTAACAAAGCATTTTTAATCATTTTGATGCATATATTCAAGAATAATGGTTATTGAATGGAAAGAGAGGGAACATGGAGAGGAAGATGAAATGGCCATGGAAAATGAAGCTTGCATGAATGCACTGCTAGGAATATGTAATTAGCAATATTGGCAAAGTCCGATCATAGAAACGACATCGTTTCAACCAACTTTGGGATTCTAGGATCTAGCCCTCCTGAATCTGGAGAGGGATCTCTCCAATAAGTGCAAAGATGGATTTGTCTTTGAAATTTTGGGTAATAATATTAGGCTAGTTATGAAGGCCAAGGGTTTTTTTTTTTTTTTTGGATGGTTGAGCATGAATACTATTTGAGATGGAAAATCCTAAGTGCAAAGAGTTTCAAAGGTGAGAAGTTGCAAGTGAATAGAATAGCTAGGCTAAAAAGATAGATATAACGCTGGTTTTTAGTCCATTGGGCTATGGAGTCATAACAGGGCTTTAATTGAGCAACAACATCAAGAGTGATCCAAGGGGAAAGTCATCTACATCATAAGATTATCAAGATTTAAATTCTGGAATGGGAACAATAAGGTGTTGGAGAGGTGGAAACTGATAATAATTTCACAAAGGATTTATAGTCAGTCCAAACAAGAAAAGACTCTTAAGTAATTGTTTAAAACCAACCAATGGAAGGGCTAACCATTTACCTCTTGGGAAAGTTTGTATTAAAGCAGATTAATTGACAGACAATCCATTAATCCACATAATTACCTTCAGAAAGTATGAAAACATATAAGAGAAGATAGAGTGTAAACTTAAGATCAGATAAAGTAATTTTAAACCTAGTCTGCTTTCAGTCAACACCAAGGGAAACTTTCAGAATCTGCTTTTGGAGAATAGAAGCTAGAAACAGGGCTAACCATCACTTTTCTAGTATAACTTTAATAAGAAAATAAGGAAATAACTTTCAAGAACAATGTTTAAAGCAAACAGTAGGACAAGGGAACTCCAGCATTCCTAACTGCTTAAACTGTATTAAATCATTCTTAAATAAACAATTTGGAGGAAAACATTGAGATAAAGCTTTTCAGTCAGAGAAGGTTACTGATGTTCAATAGGTCCTAACTCTATAAATGTTTTTCTTTATCAGAGAATAGTGAAAAACCAGTTATATAGACCAGTATAGACCAGGATCCCAAGAAACAACTTGTTTATTGATGTCAAACCAGTTATAGTACTCAGGTCCAATGTTTCAGTTCAAAAATCATCTTCAATATCCAGCCTAACAAAACTAACACAAACAGAGCTCCAAGGGCCAGTGAAGACTATTTAAAGTCAGAAGTTTTAAGTTCAGAATGTATTTCAAAGTTCTGCAACCAACCCCTTTCTCATCTTCTACAAAAGTATTTATAGAAGGATGAGGATGTGAGATCTAACAAAAGATCTTAAGGACAATTAATACAGAGTGATGACTTCTTGGCCTTTGAAGGGCTCAATGACGAAGTTTACAAGTGTTTCACTATATTAACTATTTTACAATTAATATCAAAGCTCGGTGGGAGCTTTATTGACTTTTAGGCTCTATCCAAGACGAAATAAATCCGCTGATATTTTTTTGCATTAGTTTCTTTAGCGGAATTAATTGCTTGGCTGCGCTGTGAGGCAGATATTTTCTTAATCAATAACTTCGGCCTCTGTTTGAATGGTTTGAGGTAATAGGTGGCTCTGTGGTAGCCGAGAGGAATCAATTCGCCTCAAATGTGACGGTGGAGGCCTTTCTATCTGTTAAAAACTTATGATTTTCTTTTAATGGTGTTTTAATTCTAGGAATTAAGCTTTTGATAATCATTCTTAGCCGTAATTCCAAAAATATGTCTTCAATCTTCATTTTGTTGTTCTATGTCTTCAAAAAATGATACTCTTTTGAATGTGATTAAAATCACAGTGTCTTGTCGATGTGCAGGCCGCACAGGTCTCTTCACGGCATCAATGCTCATAGACCATCGACGAAACATAGATATTGAACCCTGTGAACAGCTTCTTTTGATGAATCAAAGGCACAGGAAACGTATTTCCTGGCCTCTGACTTTTCTTTCGTTATAACAAAAAACCATTTATCCCTGCAAATATACACAAAATATTAGAAAATCCTGTGATTTAGGTTTAACTACTTCAGAAGGCGGGGAAGGAGCATAGCCGTTGGATGAAAGCATCCAACGGTGTAGATTTTTTTTGGAGGAGGTCAAAGAAGAGCGGGGGAATGGATGAGATAGGGTGATTTTGGACCGTCCGATCTGGACACGTGGACGAACCAGATCTAATCGGAGGATTGCAATCGAGGGATCGCAATCGGGGGTGGTAAGAAAAGACACCGATCGAAAGTTGCGATGTGATGTGGCACAAACCGTCAATCTTAAGATTACTTCAACGGTGGAGAATGAATCAGAAGGATTTCAATCGAAGGAAGAAATATAACGCAGCGATTGAGAAATGAGATGCGATTGAGAAGAGCGATGCGATGAGCACTGGTCGTTTGATCGGCTCATGATCAATGGCGGGGATTAGTTTTTGAAAAGCACCGGCGGAAAAACCCTTATAATATATAAAACCCAAAGTTTAACTAAAACAAAGGTTTTTTATGGATCAAGGCGGGATATATATAGAAATTGGAGAGGTGCCCGACTGCGGGGCCTTTAGTTATATGGAATGTAATGGGCCCAGGGCATATATATTCAAAGGGGCCAATCGCAATTGGAGCCTCGGGCTTGGTCTTTCAATCAACCCATTGAAATATTGCGATGCGATTGAGTGCTTTGACACTTCGACACTTGGTCCCAGGGGAAAGTCATATGAAACAAAAAGGCGGGGGGGAGTTAATATATATAGGCCCCAATCACATCGGAAAATTTTGATGCAGCCTTTTCAATCAACCCATTTGCGAATTCTTCCGATGCGATTGCATGATCGGTCTTTCAATATAACCATTTTTATATTAACACGTGAGTTTAACATATTAGTTCAAAATTTTGGATAAATGGGTTTTTTGGGTTTTACAAAGGAAAAAGCGGATCGGGAAATTTTTTTCAATGTTTTAAGCGCGAAGGCAGGCCCACGATATATTTATATAAAGGCTAATCACATCGAAGCTTATATGATGTAAAGCTTAATTGCATCGAAACTTCGGAATAGGGCAAAGACTCGCGCATTTGAAAATTTCCGATGCGATAAGCGCCAAACAAGATTACCGTTGGTTTCCAGGGTGTGGGCATGTGGGAGAAAAGGTTAGGACTTAGCCCAAAGGGGTTTTTGTATGGTTAAAGAGTGAGTATTTAACCTTGTAAGAGTGATTTTCATGAAGGGAAGAAAATAAATCATGAAAAAAAAGGGAGTTTTTATGGAGAAAAAAGGGGAGCAAATGAAGGTGAGTTTTGAGTGGAAGAAGGGAAAAAATGATGGTTTTTCAGCAGTATTTTCTCATGAAATTAGCAGAATTTCTGAGTATAAAATGGGAAAAACAATGAATATTTTGGACAGAGGTATGAGGCCTTCAAGAATCTTCAAAATCCAACACTTTTTGGTAATAAAATTGGTTCTTTGAAGGCTCAAAAATTCTTAGCCAACTTTTGCTATAACAAATATTATAGGTGGCTAACAGTGGCTCCACTTGGGGATGATGCCTTCTTGGAGGCATCAAGAACTTCAGACTTGCATTCTCTGGGAGGCTGACCTGTGCCTGATCCATTGGACTGCCCTTCCTTTGTTGGGATGATCTTATCTGAGAATATATTAGCAGCTATAAAAACAATGGACCTTCATCAATACAAACTTTCTACCTACCCAATCCTATTGATCTAGCATTTTTGTCTTCCTTAGAGTGCACTTGGATTGGAAAAATCTTTTCACAACATTTTATTCTTTTGAAAATAGGAAATATAATCTATTTCTACTCCTTATTTCTCCATGGACTCAGATTAAATAGTTGATCCCATATGATTCTCTACCTATTTTATCAATCTGTTAGGTTTAAAAAGTCTAACAGATTTTATTCTCTAATTTCTACAACGGAAATTTAAAAAGCATTCAATTCAGGGTTAAACAGTCTAACTTGATGCTGGTCCATGGCATGAAAGACAAGCTGCACATAGACATTTATTTTGCAGAAAATTAAATAAAGAATGGAAGGCTTAAGATCTAAAAAAATTTCATCATGGCCTTCCCTTTCCTTTACAACTTTGTTTTGACTCTTGTTTTGAGCGGTTTTTATTTCTGTCAACTGGTTCATATTTTGATCTAATTAGAACCAGATTTACTTATTTTTGACTCAAAAAAATAAAACAGATTTGAGTCATTTCGTTTTGAAACCTTAGGTTCAGATTTTGATTTTTTTTTAACCTTTAATTTCTATCCTAAACTATCTACTGATAAGCCAAGATTAAACAATTTGGAAAATCGAATTCACTATCCTATAAGTAGAAAATTTAAAGCTAATAAGTCAAGTTTAGGTTGTTTTACTAAGAAGTGTGTTATTCAGGAGTGGCATTTAAGCTTGCACACTTTCAGAATTTGTTTCTCTTTTTGGGTATGGGGCTATACCTTTCTTGTTTTTCACAATCTGCCCTCTTTTCTTTTCTTTTTTGTTTTTGTATTTTTTATTTTTTCTAACTTTGAATGCAATGGTGGATGAAATATTTAAAATGAAAAAGATAAAAAAGGCTTCAAAACATAGCATTGATCAAGAGAAGTAATGCTTGAGCATCCTGCCATTGACAGGACCCCCAAACAATTCTGATCCATTCAACTCCTGCAAGAAAAATGCATTGTTACCAGCAGCTGAGTGAATAGAGTAAGGGCCAAGCCATAAGTTGTCAAATTTTCGATGCTTTCCATTTTCTTCCCTTCTTGAGTCCAATTTTAAAACTTTGTCCCCAATCTTGAAATTTCTGGCCTTTTTTCTTCTGTCAAAAAGCTTTTTAATGCTAATCTGTTTCTACAATGCTTTGTTATAAACTTCCTATCTGGTTTGCTGAAGATGAATGGTCTGGTTTATTCTTCTGATCATGTCATTTTCTTCAGTTTTTAATTCTTGAATCAACTTCATTACTGGTACACCAAGGCTGTTTGGAAAAATTGCATCAGTACCATACAGAAGTTGGAAAGGTGACATACCAATAGATTTCTTCAAAGTCAATCTGTCAGCCCAAAGTGCATGAACCAACTTTGTGTGCCAAGACTTTTTGTTGTCCTCCAATAGTTTCCTTATTATGTTCACTAAGCTTTTATTTGAGGATTCTGCAAGTCCATTACCCTGGGGGTAATAAGTCATGGAATGCCCCAATGTTATCTGATATCTATGACAAAACTCAACCATCTTCTTTGATCCAAACGTTGTTGTGTTATCAGTGATAATCTTGGTAGGACATCCAAATCTAGAGAGAATATTAGTCTCCATAAATATTATGATAACTGAATCATTGGCCTACCTACAAGGAACGACTTCTATCCACTTAGTGAAATAGTCTGTGGAAGTGAGAATCCATCTATGCTGGGCGGAAAATGGGGGATGGATTTCTCCTATGAAGTCAAGTCCCCACTATTTAAATGGGGCCTCAACAGTGATTGGATGCAGAGGTAGAGGTAACAGTTTTCTTTTGCCTTCAAAAAGTTGACATTTATGGCAAGACATGATCATCTTATGCACATCATGGAAAAGAGTAGGCCAATAGAAACCAGCCCTCAAAATTTTGTTGGCTGTTGTCTTCCAATACAAATGACCTTCACACTCTCCTTCATGGAACTAGTATTTAACCTTCTCTGCATCAAACTTAGGAAAAAATTTAAGCAATACACCACTTGCATTTTTCCAATAAAGACATCTATCTATAATGCAATAGTTTACAGCTTTTAACTTTAGGAACCTTTCCTTTGTTTTTGTCAAACCAAGAGGTGTATTCAATTTAAGAAAAACATAAATAATATCAGCATACCAAGGAGAATTCATAAAATGATCTTCAACTATAGGAGTTGAGAATTCTTCTTGTTCATCCAAAGCATTAATCATATTAATATCAATAGCTTCAAAATTTGATTCAGCCATTAATCTGGCTAGACCTTGGCCATTGATGAGTTTAGTGGGTTTTATCTCTAAATCATATTCAAGAATAATAGCAATCCACTTACCTCTCTTACCATCTGGGTCCTGTGTTAGAATGTCTTTAACAACTGAGTTTGGGACGAAGGTAATGATGTGTGAGTGAAAGACGTACACCCTGAAGTATTTCAAAGCTTTAACCAAAGCAAAAGCTTGCTTCTCCATAATGTTATACTTAAAAGGGGCATCCCTCAATGCCTTACTAAAGAATGCAATAGGCTGCTCTTGTCCTTGTGGATTTTTCTGAAAAAGTTCAACAACTATGGTATGTTCTGATGCAAATGAAAAAATATAAAAATCTTTTGAAAAATCAGGACTTATAAGAACCAGTGTTTTGGTTAACGCTTGTTTCACCAGTTCAAAGGACTTCTTTGCTTCCAAGGTCCATTTTACCCCTTGCTCCTTCTTTAACATGTTTGTGATATTCCTAAGGAGCTCAGCTAAGTTGGGGATGAACCTTCTCAAAAAGTTAATCTTTTGGATGAAAGACTACAACTCTTTAATGTTTCTAGGATGAGAGATTTGCAATATGGCCTCAATCCTCTTGGGATCTATCTTTATACCCTCTTCCGAATAATGTGCCCAATAATTTTACCTTATTGGAGATCAAATAGTGTCTTCTTAGGGTTTAAATATATCCCAAACTTTCTGAATTTCTCAAAAACCTTTCTTAAGTGTTCTAAGTGCTCTTCATCTATTTTTGAAAACACAGTAACATCATCAAGATAGATAATGATGAAGAAGCCTAGTTCCTCCGAGAATGATATGTCCATGGCTCTTTGAAAATTTGCTCCAGCATTCATTAGACCGAAAGGCATCTTCACATACATGAAAGTGCCCCATGGTGTAGTAAAGGTTGTCTTTAATTGATCAGCAGGGTGGAATAAAATATGATTGTACCCTGAATAGCCATCAAGCAAAGAAATTCTTTTAGACCCTACCACCCTTTGTAAAATATGATCAATCTTGGGTAAGGGTAGTTGTCTTTTAATAATGCTTTGTTTAAGTCTCTAAATTCTATACAAAGCCTGATTTATCCAGTTTTATTCCTAACAGACACTAGATTAGATACCCATTCAGAATATCTAACAGGGATAATAATACCAGCATCATACATTTTCATGATCTCCTTCTGAACCAATGGAAACTGGACAGGGTTTATTCTGCACAGTTTCTGTTTGAATGGTTTTTGGTTTTCTTTGAGGGGAATTTTGTGATGTATTATTTCAGTGTTGTAGGATTTAAGATCTTCGTAACTCCATGCAAAAACATCAGAGAACTCTTTAAACAGATCGATGTATTTAAGTTTAATGTGAGCTAGTAAAGTCTTGGACAGTTTAATCATTTTCGGCTTAAGTTCACTGTCAATATTACACTCTTCCACTTCAGTCTCTGCAGGTTCTAGTTTCGGTTTATTCGCCACATCGTTAAAATCGAACAACTCTTCTAAAGGGGCCAGACCCTTAGGCAAAATTTCATCTTTAGAGTGCAGAGTTTCTAACTCCTCTATTTCAAATTATACATTCATTTCTGTTTCACTTTCAATTTTGCTAGATAACAGGTTTATATTAGCAAGTTCAGGAGACGGTTCTTCTTCATTAAGAAAATTTTCTTCCTTGCAGTCTGTTTCATAGTCTGAGTGTGAACCGTTTAGTTCGAATTCATTTCTGAATTGCATGAAGTCTTATATTTTTTTGTCATTGTCAAACACCTGCCAATACTTCTCATTATCAGGCACAGCTGGTCTAAATTTTATCTGAGTTATGCAGTCTTTGGTGTTATATGGTGTTAAGCATTTTCTAGCTACAAAGGCTAAATTGTGGGCCACAATATTTCTTCTTCTTCGGACAAAAAATAGTTTGGATTCTTTGAATGTTTTCAAAAGTTCCATGACATCATTTCGGTAGGCCCTGAGTCTGGGATGATTTGTGTTATACTCCCCATTGACCTACCTAATAACTAACTTTGAATCCCTGTGAACTTTAATTCTTTTGGCTCCTATATTTTTCAAAAAACGTAAGCCTAGGAGAAGGGATTCATATTTTGCTACGTTATTGGAACACTGAAAGTTTAATGTATAGGAAATACATTCTGTGTGGTTGTTTTCAGTGTTAGTAATCCAGACACCTGCACCAACATTGTTCTTCATGCAACATCCATCAAAATACATACTCCATAGAGGACATTTCTTAGTTTCATCCTGGTTACTGTCCTCTTCAACTAACGTGCTCAAAGGTTGTTGTGGAAACTCAGCACTTAGTTGTATTTGTTTTGATTCCCCCAGATTTGCGTTCATTTGAGGGTCGTTTTCTTTAGTGTCCAGGTTAAAAGAAAAGGACGCATGACCTGTAGTTCAAGACCTTTGTTTAGTTTGCTAATGTCTTCAAATGCAGCAAACTGTTTTAACATTTCTGCGTTGTGCTCCTCTTCCTCCTTGTCGGCCGTTAATCCTATTAAAGTGACTTGTTCACCAATCGTTTCATCATTAAACATAATAAAAGAATCAAGGCCTATAGTTACAGAATACAGCGGAGATTTTTGTGGTCTATCTTGACTTGTAACTGTGAATTTCATATGGGACTCCCTGTAAAGTCTTCTATTCTGATTGAAAATAGGGATAGTCACATAGGTCATGTCCATTTGCATAGTCCCTTGTAACTTAGCCCCCCAAGATATTGATAATAACATTCCATACTTTGGGGGTACATCAGCCACAACAATATCCATGACTAAACATTTGGCTGGAATTTGGGCTAAGTTAACACAAAGGTCTTTGATTAATCCTAAACATTTTACTTTGCTAGAATCAAAGGAGTACAGGTCTTTGTAAGGTCTGGTGATTTCTAGACCTAGGCTCTCCATTACAGCCTTTGGCATTAAATTATGAGAGGCCCTGGAGTCATGCATATAGTTGTGAAAATTTTTGTCATGAACATTTAAACTCACATAAAATGGAGGAACAGGTCCCTCTTTATATCTACCTTCAATATTAGGACCAAAAATCAGCTCGGGCTAGTCATCATTAAGATTGACTGTGTCCTCATTTTCTTCTATTTTCAAAGCCTTCAAAATTTGGGTTCTATATACATGTTGGGAAGCTAACTCAGTCAAGGGAATAGAGATTTTGATTTTTGAAATTTCCTACTCCAGGATGAAAGGGATCTGGCTCTTTAAAGTGTTGGTTTTAGCCTTATTAGCTGTCACTCTATCAACAACATCAACTTGCTAATTTGTTTTATTTATACTTGACAAAATTGTTTTCACAGGAGTACTAGCTGAAGTGTTAGTACTACTAAGGTTTTCACTCTGTTTTTCTTTGTTTTGAGTGTTTTTCTCTTTATCATTACCAGAAATTATAGCCACTGTTTTATCCTTTTGTTTGACAACTCTAGGCTTGGTTGTAGTGCTGTTTTGTGAAGATTTGTCAGAGGTTTTGTTGTTGGGGGTCTGTTGACTGGTTTTGCTTCTAATTTCATATTCTTTTTGAGGTTCTATGATGACATTTTCCATGTCTTGATAATAATTTTCATCATCATCTCTTCTGTCATCATAAGGTGTGTATAGACCTTGTTTTCTATCATAATGAATCTCAAATTCATCATTGTCTATCCCCAGCATGTTGATATCATCCTCCTCTGCTATTTCATCTGTTTCCTCAACCCCAATTACATAGTTTTGATGGAAGGGAGGAGTGATTTGTTGATCATCTTCCCAAGGTCTGTTTGGAGGTTGGTTCCTTCTAAAATTTTGATTATGGTTCTGGTTTCTATTTTGAGGAGCAGTTTGGTTTTAGCTGGCTTATGCTCTCTTAATTATGCTCATCTCTTTCATCATCTCCTCCATCATTTTTTCCATTTTTGTGTTGGAAGTAGAAGGTGTGTTTTCCTCTCTAAAAGACACTCTTTTCATTTTTCATTCTTGCTCTCTTCTCCATTAAGTTGACTTCCACAGAAAGAGCACCTTTTTTCATATCTTCAAGAGTTGAAAAATCTCCCTCTCTCAGCTGATAGGTCATGTTAGAGTCAAACCCTTCAGGAAAAGTGTTTAAATCTGAGCCTTGTGGAGGTTTTAGCTCTGGGGAAAGTGCATTATACACACTATTGAATCTAGTGCAATAAGCTTGCACACTTTCCCCAGTATTTCTATGGAGGTTCTTGTAGTCAAAAAGGACTTGGAGAGGTTTTTTCTTTACTTCCCATTTGTTTAAGAATGTTTGATGGAAGGCTTGGAGATCATTAATACTATGGGGGGCTAAACCTTTGAACCATTTTCTTACTTCTCCCCCAAAGCTATGAGCAAATAATTTAAGCTTAACAGAATCATCATCAATTTCATTTTTTTTCAAAGTAGTCATTCATCTTATCCACATGTTGTGATGAAATTGTAGCATTTCTAGCATCATGTAATGGAATTTTGGACTGATAGTCCTATGGAAGATTGACTAATGGTGCAGGAAGGACTAAGGGAGCATACCATGCTGCCATGATATGTGGTGGGGGTGGATTCACAAGGAGTGGAGTAACAACAGGAAAAGTGGGTTGAAGTTGAGTGGTTTGAATAGTGGATGTAGGGTGAGAAGAAGTGGATGGACCAGGAATAAATTGCTGAGCTAATCTTGGATGAGAGACACCTAGGTTGTGAAGGAAATGTAAATCAGGAGGTGTTGTTTCTCTGCTACCAAGAGGTTCACTTGTTTCTGGAGATGATAGTGAAGACTCAAAATCTAACTGATCTAAATCACCAAGAGACCTAGTTCTAAATGGGTTTACTAAGTCAACTTGAGATTTTTGTAGAGCTGAAAGATTTTTAGGAACTGAATTAGCTCTTAAGGGTGATCTGAAAACAATTGATAATTTAATCTTAGGAGAATTCCTAAGGATACCTTCTGGGTTGTCAACTACTTCAGGTGGACCAGGGTTAGGATAGGCTCTAGTGTGAATCTTTCTAGGAGCCACTATGCTGTGTTTTTCAGACCCAAATAAACAAGACAAGTTCAACTAGGTATGACAATCTTTAAGGGGTTAACTAGTATGTGTTGCAAAAAAATTAATCTTGTAGTCTTTTGACTGAGTTTGAAGGATATTATAATGATAAGGGTTCTTCCCAGTGGAGTTTTAAGGTATGTTCAGGATTGTGGAGTTGCCAAGTGGAAGTTCTTAACCCCTAAGGAGGTAAAATGTTTTATGGTCCACCACCATGTTTATTGGATACCAATCTGAAATATTTTTAGGTTTTTCTGAGTTATTTTTTAGTTGTATGGTTTTTAAGAATATCCTAACTCTGTTTCAAAACTTAGCTACAGTTATGAGACAAAGACAGTTTACTCTTATGGCTAATCCAGCTGATCTTTCAAGGTTTAGATAAAGACTTAAGGGAATCCTAGGGTCTACCTAGTTTTTCACTGATTCAAATGAGTTTTACCGTGATTACCTCTCTTAGGTAGTGCTTGAAAAGGTTGCTTTTAACTCACAAGGTTTTATAAAAATGAAAATGACTATGGGTTTGAATCCCTAGCGGAGTCGCCAGAAATGTTAGGATTCTATAATCAAAAAGATTGGCCAAGTCCGATCATAGAAACAACATCGTTTCAACCAACTTTGGGATTCTAGGATCTAGCCCTCCTGAATCCGGAGAGGGATCTCTCCAATAAGTGCAAAGATGGATTTGTATTTGAAATTTGGGGTAATAATATTAGGCTAGTTATGAAGGCCAAGGGTTTGTTTTGTTTTTTGGATGGTTGAGCATGAATACTATTTGAGATGTAAAATCCTAAGTGCAAAGAGTTTCAAAGGTGAGAATTTGCAAGTGAATAGAACAGATAGGCTAAAAATATAGATATAACGTTGGTTTTTAGTCCATTGGGCTATGGATTCATAACAAGGCTTTAATTTAGCAACAACATCAAGAGTGATCCAAGGGGCAAGTCATCTAAATCACAATATTATCGAGATTTAAATGATGGAATGGGAAAAATAAGGTGTTGGGGAGGTGGAAACTGATAATAATTTCACAAAGGATTTATAGTCATTCCAAACAAGAAATTCCTCTTAAGTAACTATTTAAAACCAACCAATGGCAGGGATAACCATTGACCTCTTGGGCAGGTTTGTATTAAAGCAGCTTAATTGACAGACAATCCAGTAATCCACATAATTACCTTCAAAAAGTATGAAAACATATAAGAGAGGACAGAGTGTAAACTTAAGATCAGATAAAGTACTTTTAAAACTAGTCTACTTTTAGTCAACACCAAGGGAAACTTTCATAATCTGCTTTTGGAGAATAGAAGATAGAAGGCTAACCATCACTTTTCTAGTATAAATTTAATAATAAAATAAGGAAATAACTTTCAAGAACAATTTTTAAAGAAAATAGTAGGACGAGGGAACTCCAACATTCCTAACTGCTTAAACTGTATTAAATCATTCTTAAATAAACAATTTGGAGGAAAACATTGAGGTAAAGCTTTTCAGTCAGAGAAGGTTATTGATGTACAGCAGGTCCTAACTCTATAAATGTTGTTCTTTATCAGAGAATAGTGAAAAATATGACATACATAAAGGAAAACAAAAAAAAATAAGGGGCACTTCACCAGTGATATAGACCAGGATCCCAAGAAACAACTTGTTTATTGATGTCAAACCAGTTACAGTACTCAGGTCCAATGTTTCAGTTCAGCAAGCATCTTCACTATCCAGCCTAACAAAAGTAACACAAACAGAGCTCCAAGGGCTAGTGAACACTATTTAAAGTCAGAATTTTTAGGCTCAGAATGTATTTCAAAGTTCTGTAACCAACCCCTTTCTCATATTCTACAGAAGTATTTATAGAAGGATGAGGAGGTGAGATCTAACAAAAGATCTTAAGGAAAATTAATATAGAGTGATGACTTCTTAGCCTTTGAAGGGCTCGATGACAAATTTTACAGGTGTTTCACTGTATTAACTATTTTACAATTAATATCAAAGCTTGGTGGGAGCTTTATTGAGTTTTAGGCTCTATCCAGGACGAAATAACTCCGCTGATATTTGTTTGCATTAGTTTCTTTAGCGAAATTAATTGCTTGGCTGCGTTGTGAGGCAGATATTTTCTTAATCAATAGCTTCGGCCTCTGTTTGAATGGTTTGAGGCAACAGGTGGCTCTGTGGTAGTCGAGAGGAATCAATTCGCCTCAAATGTGATGGTGGATGCCTTTCTGTCTATTAAACACTTATGATTTTCTTTTAATGGTGTTTTAATTCTGGGAATCAGGCTTTTGATAATCATTCTTAGCCGTAATTCCCAAAATCTGTCTTCAATCTTCATTCTGCTGTGCTATGTCTTCAAAAATCGATACTCTTTGAATGTGATTAAAATCATAGTGTCTTGTCGATGTGCAGGTCGCACAGGTCTCTTCACGACATCAATGCTCATAGAGAATCGACAAAACATAGATCTTGAACCCTGCGAACGGCTTCTTTTGATGAATCAAAGGCACAGGAAATGTCTTTCCTGGCCTCTAAATTTTCTTTCATTATAACGAAAAACCATTTATCCCTGCAAATATACACAAAATATTAGAAAATCCTACGATTTAGGTTTAACTGCTTCAGAAGGCGGGGAAGGAGCGTAGCCGTTGGATGAAAGCATCCAACAGTGGAGATTTTTTTTGGAGGAGGTCAAAGAAGAGTGGGGGAATGGACGAGACAGGGTGATTTTGGACCGTTCGATCTGGACATGTCGACGATCCAGATCTAATCAGAGGATCGCAATTGAGGGATCGCAATCGGGGGTGGTAAGAAAAAGCACCGATCGAAAGTTGCGATGCGATGTGGCGCAGACCGTCGATATTAAGATTATATCAACGGTGGAGAATGAATCGGAAGGATGTCAATCGGAGGAAGAAATATAATGTAGTTATTGAGAAATGCGATGCGATTGAGAAGAGCGATGCGATGAGCGCTGGTCGTTTGATCGGCTCATGATCAACGGCAGGGATTAGTTTTTGAAATGCACCGGCGGAAAAACCCTTATAATATATAAAACCAAAAGTTTAACTAAAAAAAAGGTTTTTTATGGATCAGGGTGGGATATATATATAAAGTGGAGAGGCGCCCGACTATGGGGCCTTCAGTTATATGGAACGTAATGGGCCTGGGGCATATATATTCAAAGGGGCCAATCGCAATCGGAGCCTTGCGCTTGGTCTTTCAATCAACCCATTGAAATATTGTGATGCGATTGAGCGCTTTGGGAATTCGACACTTGTTCCCGGGGGAATGTCATATGAAACAAAAAGGCGGGGGGGAGTTAATATATATAGGCTCCAATCACATCAAAAAATTTGATGCAGCCTTTTCAATCAACCCATTTGTGAATTCTTCCGATGCGATTGCACGATCGGTCTTTCAATCTAACCATTTTTATATTAACACGTGAGTTTAACATATTAGATCAAAATTTTGGATAAATGTGTTTTTTGGGTTTTACAAAGGAAAAAGCAGATCTGGAAAAAAATTTCAATTTTTTAAGCGCGAAGGCGGGCCCACGGTATATTTATATAAAGGCTAATCACATTGGAGTTTATATGATGCAAAGCTTAATCACATCGGAACTTCAGAATAGGGGAAAGAATCACGCATTTGAAAATTTCCGATGCAATAAGCGCCGAACATGTGGGAGAAAAGGTTAGGACTTAGCCCAAAGGGGCTTAAGCCTTATGCAAAAACATGGTATTTTTTATGAATTTTTTCCAGGTTTTTAATGGATTTTGGGGTTTCGGTATGGTTAAAGAGTGAGTCTTTAACCTTGTAAGAGTGATTTTCATGAAGGGAAGAAAAGAAATCACAAAAACAAGGGAATTTTTATGGAGAAAAAAGGGGAGAAAATGAAGGTTAGTTTTGAGTGGAAGAGGGGAAAAAATGATGGTTTTTCAATAGTCTTTTCTCATGAAATTAGCAGAATTTCTGAGTATAAAATGGGAACAGCAATGAAGATTTTGGACAGAGGCATGAGGCCTTCAAGATTATTTAAGAACCAACACTTTTTAGTAATAAAATTTGTTCTTTGAAGGTTCAAAAAATCTTAGCCACCTTTTGCTATAACAAATATTATAGGTGGCTAACATGCACTTCGGAACTGTGGTCTCAAGCAATTCTTCCTTACGCCATGCTTACGAGCTCAACCTAAGCTATTACAGTACTTGGTCAACATATGGGATGAAAACGATGAAGTGTTTAAACTTCGGGACCAAGTGCTAGAACTCGAGGTCTCTGATGTCTATTTTATAACCGAACTGTCGCGTAGAGGCCCAGTTCCCATTATGATAGGCAGTAGACCTTCTGGAGAGAGGATGGAACAAGTAATGGCAAGAGTGTGCCCAGGGGCACAGACAGGATCGGGAAGTGGGAAAGTGGACATCCACACTGTCCGCGACCTAGCACTTAGAGTAGTGCTTCACACTATTGCGCGGGCTGGGGGATCACATGCACTGCATGAGGAAACCAAGGTGCGGCTCCTACTAGCCTCCGAGTGTATGAATCCTACATTTTTCTATTGGGCCACCGCAGTGACAACCAACATCAAAAGGCAGCTAAAAAAGTGTAAGAAGGCCAAACTGAAGCAGTTTTGATACGGTTCCATTTTGGTGTCGTTCATCTTGGAACAACTACCCATTTTCCAGGGCCAAGGGGCAATAGTTGCCAAGCCAATACCGAGAGAGACGCGGATGGCTCGCTGGGCAACACTTATGCACAGGTTAGGAGGGGATCAAAATATTTCTTGGAGACCTGAGTTCTTTATGTGGTTACGACGTCAACTGATCGTGGTCGAGGATTGGCCCTACGCTGGGACCGATTTCACTGGAGACCCAGATCTGCTACTTCCAGAGGGGGATGACTAGGACGAGGAGCTAGGTATGATTCTTTTTTATTTTTATGTATTTATAATTTTTTTTTTTTGATACATGTCCATTAACAACATCTTTTATGTGTATGCAGATGTCGGCCTAGAGAGGCCCGCGGGCATGTTGCCCATTGCACGAAGGACCCCTCTTGCGCATGACCCTCAAGCTGAGGGTGGTGAAGGGAGCGAACTGATCCAAAACCTAGAGGGCATTGCCGGGGGAATCCCAGACTATGCACGGTTGGCAGATGTCCCATTAGCTTACCAGAAACACACCGTGGGGGTGCCTAGTCGCCTTCACCAATTGTTGAAGCGATTGGTGCGCGCGGTAGCATGTTACCATGAGCACCACACTGATTAGCTATATAGGGATTTTATATGCATATTTTTTGAGAGACATGTTGTCTCTGGCTATTATCAGACAAACATGTATATTTTTTGATTTTATGTGATGTACACAAACTGTAAACTATTCGACACATATATCTATATATCTAGATGGATCTTATTTACATGTGATGATGTTTTTTATATGCCATGCAAATGTCTAATACAATGTTATTTAATGTATCAGTTGCATAAAAAATGATCCAATGCAAAATTTCACAAAATGTATTTAATCACACATTTTATTTTTATGCAAGCTTAAAAGCACACATGAAAACATATATGCAAAGTATGCTTGGAATGAGGAAGATGGGCATGCACCCTAGCATGGTGTCTCAATTCAAGGTACATGCCCCCCAAGCTTCATTCCATAGGAAAATGGATTGAAGGTTTAAAACATAAGAGATTTGGTCTAAATATAACAAAACTCAAATTGAACAAGCTCGTGTTTCATTATTTTAACAAGGTTGACACACTTAAAATAACTGTCCTCGCAGTATCTTGTTTCATTGTTTTAGGAGCTTGGCACAAGAAGAGGAACTATGCTACGGTGAGCTCAATGGAGAAGGCTTGGGGGGGGATAACCAAATACATCACACTCTAGACAATCGGACATTGCCCCTAGGCTGGGCATAAAGGAGGAACGATGATGTCTATCACTCCAAGGGAGCTCCTCAAGAGACATTGTTTCAACAATGGCTTCATCAGAAGGGTAAATATATTTAAGAGGATCAGTTGAGTCGACCTCGCTGAGCCAGGGGGATTGGGAATAGATATCTAAAGCCATGCTCAAAGGAGCATGCTGAGAAGGAGGAGGATCGGATGCGGTAACAATTCCAAAGTAATTAATCTCTACTGGAGTTAAGGGCATCGATTCTCCAAAATCAGTCACATGTTCAAGCGAAGGGATGATCCATGGGTCGTCGGACCTAGAGACCATATTAACTTTAATAGTGTGTGGTGGTGGCACGAGAAAAATACCCATGAGGATGGGGTCCTTGAAGAGACCGGGTCTTACATTTTCAGGGGGATTGGGGATCTAATCCACGTAAGGAACGTTGTTCTCAGAGGATGAAGTGAAGAAAGACAACTGATCCACAGTAATGATTTTTCCCTCATGATGAAACTTAAGAAGTCGGAAGAGGGAGGAAGACACACATAACATGGCATGAGTCCAACTGTGGCCGAGAAGAAGATTGTATTTAATCTTAGCGTCAACTAATTCTACTTCTACATTAACTGTCTTCCCTTGTAATGTAATCAACAAACTCTCGAGAACACCCAGGGGTTTTAATTCCCGAACATCGAATGCCTCTAAGGCATTGGGAGACGATGAAAGAGCCGGAGAGCCAATGGCCTTCCAGCAGGCAGATGACATGACACAGGTGGAAGCACCTTCATCCACAATGGCCCTATGGATGTTGAGGCCATTGATCCTGACTTGGATCACAAGAGAAATTTGATGCGGAAGTCGGGGGGTAAAATTTTCTAGGTCGAAGGTGAGAAGATTAGAATCAGTGGGATCGATTCCACCAATCATAGACAACAGAGCTTTCTATTGCGAAGGGAAACTTTGAAGGACTTCTAATGCGGACATAGAAGAAGGCGCTTGTGAAAAATCCTCAACAATACTGTAGTGCTGAGCGGCACGGGCATTTGGGTTGTAGGAAGATCTTCGCAGAACACCTTTAGAGGCTGGCCTCACAACAAGTTCAACAGTATGCTTCTCAATTTCCAAAGGACCGGAGACAGGAGGAGGAGGTGGGCCATCCAAAACTTCCTTCCCAGCTGCCTAACGCGCTCCGACATAATCCTTCGAGCGCGTAGCAATTGAGACAGGTGCAGCACCATTCATGATAAAGACCTAGGACCCAAATGGTGCAGATGGAGAAGGCTGTTCAACCATCTGGGTCTGCTGAGATAGGAATGGTTCTTTGAGAACTGCCAGAGTCCCATTAGAGCCTTTGAGAAGTTCACTAATTTTAGATCGTCGGTAACAATCCTTGGTATAATGATCTCCTTCACAAATAAGGTAGGGGTACTTCGGTTTACGTTGGGAACCGTCATTAGTACGAGGTTTAGAAGACTCTGGCTTTGGGGCATCGGGTTTGGATTTTCCTTTTCCCTTGTTCTTTCCTTTGGAGGCCTTTTCCATGGGATTAGCCTGAATGGCATTGACCTCTGCAGTTTTCCCAGAATCTAGAGGAGCGGGAAGAGAAAAATTATTGGAAGAATTGGATTTCTGCTTCCCATTTGAAGATTTTCGAGAATTTTGAGACACAGAACCAATAACACCATCCACCGCAGGGGTAGGTGGTGCTTTAGAGGTTCCCGGCCATGGAGCATTAGTCAAAATATCATAAAGTGTGCCAGACTGAGAGTACACCAGATCCAGGTACTGGGCACGCGCGATGGCTTGTTCTTCAGTCACACGCGCCCCCATAGAAATATCTTGAGTGACTTTGTTAACGAAGGAGGTGGTGAACTAATGAGTTAATAGCTGATCAGGTATATAAAACTTGATTATTCTACGATGACGTCTCCACTCATGAATATGATCGGATATGTGGGTGGCTTTATCCTGCTTCAAAGAAGTCAGCAGATGCGTCTCGGTTTCATAGCGAACCGATAACTGGAAGTGAGTCAGAAAATCCATTGCTAATATGTTGAAATCTTGAAATATGCCACAGGGTGATTCAATATACCACTTAGCGGTAGCACCGGTAAGAGTGCGCTAGAAGAGACATAGACGAATTGAATCATCCACCCAAGAATTAGACGAACACCACAAATGGTAGGTCATTACATGAGCTTGGGGGTCCTCTCCAGCTTTACCTTCAAACTTAGGGCAGTCGTCGGGTACCTTGGTCAGAACTGGGGGCCAATAAGGATTATGAATAATTGGATCATTGGTTAATTTAGAAACTTCTGATAACTCCAAGGTAGCCAAGAACGACAACTGCAGATTAAAAGGCATACCAGGCCCTCGATAAGGACCTGTACCTGTACTCCATGTTGGTTGAGTGTATCCTTGCCCCCATGGGTTTTTTCCGAGAGGATTCTAACCATATGGGATATAGGGCATATAACCTGTCTGATATGGTTGTTGGTAACCAGTGTACGGGGGTTGATAACCAGAGTATGGACCTTGATTATAGGTCGGCCCCGTTTGAGCAGTCTGTGGATTTAGCTGATGAGTATAGGTGTAGTCGGGATGTTGAGTGTAATAATGGGAACCTTAGGGAAGGTTATAATTTGATCGAGATGGACCTTGAGAATAGTAACTGCCTTGGGGTTGAGCGGGCTACTGGTAGGTGGGACCCTACTGAGCCTGGTAATTAGGGCACACCGGTTGATTCGGTTGTGGCATCGAGTAAATTGGCTATTGAGCAGGGTTGAAAGGATGTATAGGCTGTCCTGGTTGGACAGGATGGCCTGGCTGGATGGGCTAACCTGGATGAGTAGGTTGACCCGGGTAAATAGGTTGCGTTGGTTGTGCAGGTTGACATGGCTGATGTGGGGCACCAGGCTGAGCTGGATGGGCCGGTTGTCCTAGTGGTGGAATGGGGCCAGGTTGTGGTTGGTAACTGGTTTGACTTGCAACAGGACCGTAAGATGATCCTGACTGATGTGCAACATTCGAACCAATAGGATACTGAGGTTGCATAGGTTGTGAAGGTTGGACTTGCCCCCCAATACCATACAATGGCCCAAGTTGGTACCCCAATTGACCTGTGGGTCCTTAAGGTTTCCCTGGTTGGACCACAGGGTGAGGCTGGATAGGTTGACCTGAAAGGTTGTAGGACTATCCTTGCGGACCTTATAACAACCCTTGTTGGCCCAAAGGATAGCCTTGTTAGGGTTGTCGTTTCGAGTCATAAGGATAACCAGGTGGTCCCTAAGGATGGCCCTGGAAGGGTTGCCCTTGCAGGTTGTAGGGTTGCCTAGCCTAGTTAGATGGAAAACCTTGATCATGAAGATAAGCCTCTGGAGCAGGTAAATGTAAAGGATTCTTGCACTCATCATATTGGTATGGAAAAATGTAAACAGGGGTACCATCCTGTGCATAATGTGAAAAATACGGACGATTGGGATCTTGAGAGGATTGTTCAACCTCGGGGTTTGATTGTTGTAGGGACAATCGATACTCCTCAGGAGAAATGTTCTTCGGCATAGTAGATGCTATATAGATGTCTTCGGGAAGTGACGTGGTCCTTACAGACTGAGTGGTAATAGCGGGTGTAGATGCGGCCACATAGATAGTGGGCCTGACAGGTACTGAAGTGACCTGAGGGGATGACGTGATGGGTGTCCTTGGAGACATCCCCAATGACGGAATAACCGGCCTCATAGAGGGAGTCGATATCCCCATAGAGGCAACGACAGTCATGATCTGACTCAAAGATCTATATCCCGTTGGAAGTGAGGGACCAGGCGAAGACATGACAGATAACTCAGGGTTGTGTTCTGGGGACAACTGGTAATATTCACCAGACATGGGGATTTCCTCACCAGGAGAACGGCTGGATGAGCCCATATCTGAACCTACTGCTAGATCTGCTAGAATACGGTGAGGAATAGGAGGAATGAAAACAAATATAAAAGGTGAACTCGATGTAAGAGGAGGGAAATGTCCCCCTACTCTAAATCCAGACCAAGTGTCAGATAAGGGCCAATTGAATTCAACTGGTCCTCCAAAGGGAAGCTCAGATAGAACCAGTCCCCCATCGGGAAACCCGAAAACAATGAGCTGTTGTGGCTCAGCAGAGGATTCTGAGACCTCTGATGAATCGTCCTTACCAGTAGACAAAACTAAGGGTTCTGCCAGTGTGACAGTAATGATAAAAGGAAAAGACCAAACACAACACATAGGCTGGAAAAAAAATCAAGTCACACAATCAAAGGGCCAACAAGTAAATTCTAACAGGGTGTGTGATCATAGGTGATCTATTTTACCTCATTGAAACTTAGAAACTTCACAAATTCATGTTTTAAGAGTCGAGAAACGGATGAAAGGTGACTCTATCTCTTTCAGTTTTGAAGCAAGCGTGAAACGACAAGTACTTTGTGATCTTTTCAAATTTAAGGAGTCAGATAAGATCAAAATGACTTCTCAGGAATGTTAGGCAAAGGGTGTACCAAATAACTGTGAACTGCAATATACACCTTGGTTTCAAAATGAAGGAGAAATCAACCAAGGACTTAACATATGTGCAGGCAATCTCCCTGAATTTTGTGTCCGGTGTATCACGGGTATAGCACGGCAGACTCGGCTTCCTATGGATAAAGGATAGAAACCTAGTGGGGTCTCCCTTTATATACTCGACGGTATGGGGAGCACAAGTCTGTGCTAGTGCTATCTAAAGCTAAGAGGCGAACGACAACTACTAGGTTTAAGGACGCCGAAACATGTCTCTAGCCTAGACCTCTAAATATTTCATTAATGTTTCAATGCTGCCTTAGTGTAAATTGAATAAATTTTAATGTTAATCTTCAATTATGTTTCAATTTTCAAGCCCTAGCGAGTGTTATGTCTAAAGATCTCCTAAATGCACACTACATGCCACAGTATATCATTTCATTCAATGAAAGCTAACTGCGACATATTTACGAGCTTTTCACACAATAACAAAATATCCAGACAACAACTAGTGATGTCTCTAATGCAGCCAATGGAAAAATATTTTCTTATTAATAACATGGAAAAGATTCAATTTGCATTAACTAATCAAAATCAAAAGAGATTTTTTTTTTTTGTATTTTCAGTGTTTAATAGCAAAGTGCATTAAACAAATGAAAACTAATGAAATGAATGATTTGAGAAGCAGTAACAAAAGAGAAAAAGCAAGAAAATTTCACTCAATGAAAACACCACAATCAGAACTCAAATTGACAAAAATTCCCTCAAATCAAAAGAATCCCAAAGAATCAAATGAACCATGTAATCTAGGCCCAAAAAGAGAGAAGGCAGAATTCGAATGAGGAAGAAACCAATCACTCAAACAACACAATAAAATGATAGAAAAACACCAAATGAATGCAGAGAAGCAATCACAAAGTTGATTGAACAGACAAAAACCAAAAATCCCCATGGGAGGCTCGACACACTATAGCACCTAGATGCCCTAGGGCTAGAATGTGAAATCGATAGAAGAGGGCAAACAACCAAAGGATGAAGGCCACAGTCAGTCAAACAAGGCTCCAGAACACTCAGGAAGTCGTAAAAATGAAACCAAAATCACAAATCAACCCTAGAAAGCTCAAAACAGAGCAAACCCTAGCACCTTACAGAATTGGCGTGACTGTCAGGCTGAATCTAGCACTAGAACAGGATTGGCACGGGTAATACACTGGAAACATGCGCCAATTGGTGCGACTGTCAGGCTAATAAGCGCGAAAGTCAATTTTACTGTGTAAAAAATAAAAAAATAGCAATCCAAGAAACATACCAGTGATGGTGAAGCTTAACAAAAGCCAAACACACGAAAAGAGCCAGCCAAAAGAGCTGATCAAGCAAGAAAAGTCAAGAATTGAACGAAAATACAAGAGTGTTTCAAAGGCTATATGGCTAACATCAGGCTCTGTCTATAGTTTATAAAGAAAACAAAATTTTTTTATCTCTCCTCAGCGGAGTCGCCAATTTTTTGTAGAGGTAAATCCCCTCTGCGGACAGAGGCGATCCCTACTAGCATAGATCGGGTCTAGCAACAATCTTATCATGCTAAGGTGCAAGTTCCTAATTGCAATAGACCAAATTGTGAATAAGTCCTACCTTAAGTCCAACACTGTTGTTCATAGAGGAGATAGCGCTCCCATTTCCTTGCTCCAACAGATCACAATTCTCCCACTTGTTGTGGTCGAACACCTGCACACACAAGAAATACAACGAACACACAAGCGTAAACCCAATATATGCAATTATGTATCAGTCAGAGAAGACACAACTCATGATCACAATGAACAATATGAGTGGAACCATAACCAAAGTCACTTATCATTAATTAATACAAAGAAAGATACAACCTAGCTCTGATGTTGAATCTTCCTTCGACGGGTCAACAGCGGAATACATCTCGATAAAGCTTGTCAGGAATAGGGACAAGCCTCTCTCTTCGATTTTCTATCTCCTTGCTATTGGTTTGGCTCTATTATGACTATCAAGGCTCTTGCAGCATTCTTTAGGCTATGAAGGCTCTTGGAGACTAGCTTGCAAAGGAAAATGGCAAGCTTATATAGATGGTGGAAGGGGAGTTGGGATCCCTACAATTATGGGATTGGCTCTATCCTCAAGGAAGCTTCCATGAGAGGTGGAAAACCACTTTCTCTACATGGAGATCCGGAGCCTCCCAACTCAATTTAGAGACCAGTTCAAGAAATGGTTGGAGTCAATATTCCACCATTTATTTTTTAAAAACACTCCTTAATAAGCCTGGCGCAGGAAAAACACTGAGACAGTGCACCAGCTGGCGCGCTCTCTTTGGAGGATTTCCCTTATTGGCATGGGTATAACACTGACTAGTCGCGCCAAGGCAAAAAAGGCTATTTTTAGGGTTTTTCACAAGGAATTGTCTTCAAGGGAATGAATTCCATTGTCTAGAGGGACGCCATGAAAGTGGTTTTAGGTCATGTCACTGCTCATTGGTCATGGAATAAGCCCTCCAATGTGCGGGACGGGGAATTGCAGGGATGGTGACAAATTGCTATGTAACATGGGATAAGGTTAGGGTCAAGGTTAAGGTTAAGGTTAAGGTTAATGTTAGGTTAAGGTTAACATAAGGATAAGGTTAAGGTTAAGGTTAGGTTTAGGTTAAGGTTAAGGGTAAGGGTAAGGTTACGGTTAAGGTAAGAATAAGGTTAATATTACGTTAAGGGCAAGGTTAAGGGTAAGGTTAAGGTTAAGGGTAAAGTCAAGGTTAAGGTTACGTTAATGGTAAGGTTAAGGTTAAAGTTTGGTTAAGGTTAGGGTTAGGTTATAGTTAAGGTCAAGGTTAACATTAAAGTTAACCTTAATGTAACCTTAACCTTAACTAAACCATTAAACTTAACCTTAACCTTAACCTTAACATTAAACTTAACCATAACCTTACCCTAACCATAACCTTAACCTTATCGTAACCTTACCCTAACCATAACCTTAACTTTAACCTTAACCTAACCTTAACCAAACCCTTAACCCTAACCTTAACCTTAACCAAACCCTTAACCTTAACCTTAACCTTAACCTAACATTAACCTTGAATTTTCCCTTAACCTAACTTTAAACTTAACTATAACCTAACCCTAACCTTGACCTTAACTTTACACTTAACCTTGACCTTAACCTTAACGTCAACCTTGACCTTGTCCTTAACCTAACCTTAACCTTAACCTTATCTTACCCTTAACCTAACCCTAACCTTGACCTTGACTTTACCCTTAACCTAACCTTAACCTTAACCTGACTAAAACCATAAACTTAACCTTAACCTAACCTTAACCTTGACCTTAACTATAACCTAACCCTAACCTTGACCAAACCTTAACTTAACATTAACCTTAACCTTAACCTTACGATAAACTTAACTTTAACCTTAACCATAACCTAACCTTAAACTTGACCTTAAATATAACCTAACCCTATCCTTGACCAAACCCTTAACCTTAACCTTAACCTTTACCTAACCTTAACCTTAAACCTAACCATAACCTTAACTTTACCCTTAACCTAACCTTAACCTTAACCTAACCTCAACCATAACCTTAACCTAACCTTAACGTTAACCTTACCCTTAAGCTTATATTAACCTTACCTTAACCATAACCTTAACCTTGACCTTAAATATAACCTAACCCTAAGCTTGACCAAACCCTTAACCTTAACTTTACCCTTAACCTAACCTTAATATTAAGCCCACCCTTAACCTTGACCAAACCCTTAACCTTAACCTTAAGGGTTTGGAAAGGTTAAGGTTAAGGGTAAGATAAGGTTAAGGTTAAGGATAAGGGTAAGGTAAAGGTTAAGGTTAGGTTATAGTGAACGTTAAGGTTAAGACCCGTAACCTTAACCTTGACCTTACCCTTATCCTTAATCTTAACTTTAACCCTAACCTTGACTTTACCCTTAACTTAACCTTAACCTTCACTATAACCTAACCCTAAGCTTGACCAAACCCTTAACCTTAACCTTAACCTTAACCTTAACCTAATCATAACCTTAACCCCACCCTTATCCTTGACCAAACCCTTAACCTTAACCTTAACGTGAACCTTAACCCTAACCTTAACCTTGACTTTGCACTTAACCTTAACCTTAACCTTAACCTTGACCTTAACTATAACTTAACCCTAACCTTAACCTTGATTTTACCCTTAACGTAACCTTAACCTTGACTTTACCTAACGAAAGTTAAGGTTAAGGTTAAGGTTAAGGTAAAGGTTAAGATAAGGTTAAGGTTAGTTTAAGTTTAAGGTTACGGGTTTAGTCAGATTAAGATTAAGTTTAAGGTTAAGGTTAAGAGTTTGGGAAGGTTAAGGTTAAGGGTAAGATAAGGTTAAGGTTAAAGTTAAGGTTAAGGTTAGGTTAAGTTCAAGGTCAAGGTCAAGGTCAAGCTTAAGGGTAAAGTTAATGTCAAGGTTAGGGTTAGGTTATAGTTAAGGTTAAGGTTAGGTTAAAGGTAAAGTCAAGGTTAAGGTTAAGGTGAAGGTTAAGGGTAAGGTTAAGGTTAAGGGTTATGCCTTCAATTTACCCTTAATTTAACCTTAACCTGCACTATAACCTAACCCTAACCTTTACCAAACCCTTAACCTAACCTTAACCTTAACCTTGACCTTGACCTTAAGGGTAAGGTTTGGTAAAGGTGAGGGTTAGGTTATATTTAAGATTAAGGTTAAGGTTAGGTTAAGGTTAAGGTCAAGGTTAAGATTAAGGTTAAGTTAAGGTTAATGTTAAGGGTTTGGTAAAGGCAAGGTTAAGGTTAAGGGGTTAAGGTAAAATTAAAGTAAATTCGAGGTTAAGGTTAAGGTTAAGGTTAAGGGGGTAAGGTTAAGGTGAAGGTTAAGGTTAAGTTAAGGTTAAGGTTATGTTAAGGTTAAGGTGAAGGTTAATGTTATATTTAAGGTTAAGGTTAAGGTTAAAGTTATGGTTAAGGTTAACGTTAAGGTAAAGGGTAAACATAAGGTTATGGTTAAGGTTATGTTAAGGGTAAAGTAAAGGTTAAGGTTAGGTTAAGCTTAAGCTTAAGGTTATGGTTAAGATAAGGTCAAGATAAGGTTAAGGGTAAGGTTAAGGTTAATTTTAGGTTAAGGTTATGGTTAAGGTAAGGTTAAGTGTAAAGTTAAGGTTAAGCTTATGTTAAGGTTAAGATAAGTTTAAGGGTAAGGTTAAGGTCAAGGTCAAGGTCAAGGTTAAGGTCAAGGTCAAGGGTAAGGTCAAGGTCAAGGTTAATCTTATGGTTATGGGAAGGTTAAGGTTAAGGTTATTGTTAGGGGAAGGTTAAGGTTAAGCTTAACCTTAAGGTTAAGGTTAGGGTTAAGGTTAGGGGAAGGTTAAGGTTAAGATTAAGGTTAAGTTAAGGTTAAGGTTAAGGTTTGGTCAAGGTTAGGGTTAGGTTATGGTTAATGTTAAGGTTAGGTTGAGGGTAAATTCAAGGTTAATGTTATGGTTATGGGAAGGTTAAGGTTAATGTTAAGGGTTTAAGGTTAGGTTGAGGGTAAAGTCAAGGTAAAGGTTAAGGTGAAGTTTAAGGTTATTTTTATGGGAAGATTAAGGTTAAAGTTAATGTTAAGGTTAAGGTTAAGGGTTTGGTCAAGGTTGGGGTTAGGATATCGTTAATGTGAAGTTTAGGTTAGGTTATAGTTAAAGTTAAGGTTAAGGTCAACTTTAAGGTTAAGTTAAAGTTAAGGTTAAGTTCAAGGTAAAGTTTAAGGTTAAGGTTAGGTTAAGGGTAAGGTTAAGGTTAGGATTAGGTTATAGTTAAGGTTATGGATAGGGTAAGGTTAGGGTTAGGTTATAGTTAAGGTTAAGGTTAGGTTAAGGTTAAGGTTAGGTTAAGGTTAAGGTTAAGGTTGAGGTTATGGTTATGGTTATGGGATGGTTAAGGTTAAGGTTAAGGTTAAGTTAAGGTTAAGGTTAAGGTTAAAGTTAAGGTTAAGGTTAAGGGTTTGGTCAAGGTTAAGGTTAGGTTATAGTTAAGGTTAAGGTTAGGTTGGGTTATAGTTTAAGTTAAGGTTAAGGTTAATTTTAAGGTTAGGTTATAGTGAAGGTTAAGGTTAAGACCCGTAACCTTAACCTTGATCTTACCCTTATCATTAACCTTAACTTTAACCCTAACCTTGAATTTACCCTGAACTTAACCTTAACCTTCACTATAAAATAACCCTAACATTGACCAAACCCGTAACCTTAACCTTAGCCTTGCCCTTAACCTTAATAAAGTCGTAACCTTAACCTTAACTATAACCTAACCCTAACGTTGACCAAACCCTTCACCTTAACCTTGACCAAACTCTTAACCTTAACCTTAACCTAACTATACTCGTAACCTTAACCTTAACCTTAACTATAACCTAACCCTAACCTTGACCAAACCCTTAACCTTGACCTTGACCTTAACCTTAGCCTTCCCATAACCTTAACCCTAACCTTAACCTTTACCTTAACCTTTCCCCCTTAACCTTAACCTTAACCTTAACCTTAACCATAACCATAACCTTGTCCAAATTCTTAACCTTAAACTTAACCTTAACCTTAATCTTAACATTAACCTTGACCTTAACGTTAACATAACCTTAAACTCACCTAACCCTAAACTTAACCAAACCCTTAACCTTAACTTTACCCTTAACCTAAAATTAACCTTAACTGTAACCTAACCCTAACCTTAACAAAACCCTTAACCTTAACATTAACCTGAATAAACTCGTAACCCTTAACCTTAACCTTACCCTTAACCTTCACCTTAACCTTGACTTTGCCCTTAAACTTAACCTTAACCCTAAATTTAACCTAACCCTAACCTTGACCTTAAATTTACCCTTAACCTTGACCTTATCCTTGACCTTAACCCTTACCTTAACCTTAACCTAACCTTAATCGTAACCTTAACCTTTAACTTATCTTACCCTTAACATATCCTTAACCTTAACTATAACCTAAACCTCAGCTGAACCTAACCTTAACCTTAACCTAACCTTATCCTTCCCCCAACCTTAACCCTAACCTTAACCCCAACTGTAACCTTAACTTTACCCCTAACCTAACCATAACATTAAATTTAACCTTAACTTAACCTAAACTTAACCTTAACCAAACACTTACCCTTGACATTAACCTTAACCGTAACCTTAACCTTAACCTGACTAAAACCATAAAATTAACCTTCACCTAACCTTAACCTTGACCTTATCATAACCTAACCTTAAATTTAAAATTAATCTAACCCCGACCTTGACCAAACGCTTAACCTTAACTATAACCTAACCCTAACCTTGACCTTAACTTTACCCTTAACCTTGTCCTTAACCTTAACCTAACCTTAACCTTAAATTTACCCTTAACCTAATCTTAACCTTAACCTAACCTTAACCTTGACTATACCCTTAACCTAACCTTGACCTTGACCTTAACTATAACCTAACTGTAACCTTGACAAATCCTTAACCTTAACCTTAGTCTAATCTTAACCTTAACCTAATCGTAACCTTAACCTAACCTTAACGTTAACCTTAACCATAACTTTATCGTAACCATAACCTTAACATTAACCTTAACCTTAACCTAACCGTAACCTTAACTTTACCCTTAAGCTAACCTTAACCTTAACCTTAACCTTAAACTTATATTAACATTAACCTTGCCATAACCTTAACCTTAACCTTAACCTTAATGTTAACCTTAACCTGACTAAACCCATAACCTTAACCTTACATTAACCTAACTTTAACCTTAACGTTCTCCTAACCTTAACCTTATTCGTAACCTTAACCTTAACCTTGCGCTAACCTTACCCTAACCTTAACCTTAACTTTACCCATAACCTTACCCTTAGCCTAACCTTAACCTTCCCCTAACCTTAACCCTAACCTTCCCCTAACCTTAACCCTAACCTTAACTTTAACCTTAACCCTTAACCTTAAGGTTAAGGTTTGGTCAAGGTTAGGGTTACGGGTTAAAGGTTAAAGTTAGTTTAAGGTTAGTTTAAGGTTAAGGTTAAGGTTAGGTTAAGGTGAAGGTTAAGGTTAAGTTAAGGATAAAGTTAAGATTAAGGTTAAGGTTAAGGGTAAGATATGGTTAAGGGTTAAGCTTAAGCTTAACGTGACCTTAACCTTAACTTTACCCTTAACCTAGCCTTAACCTTAACCTAACATTCAAATTAACCTTGACTTTAACCTTAACCTTCACCTAACCTTAACCCTAACCTTAATCTTAACCTTCCCATAAGCATAACCTTAACTTTGACTTTACCCTTAACCTAACCTTATGGGTTTCATAAGGTTATGGTTAAGGTTAAGGTTACATATTTTGTCAAGTTAAGGTTATAGTTAAGGTCAAGGTTAATTTTAAGGTTAAGGTTATATTAACCTTAACCTTAACCTTATCTTAACCTTAACCTAACCTTAACCTTAACTTTACCCTTAACATTACCTTAACAATAACCTTAACCTAACCTTAACATTAACCTTACCCTTTACCTTATCTTAACCTTACCTTAACCTTGACCTTAACTATAACCTAACCCTAAACTTGACCAAACCATTAACCTTAACCGTGACCTTAAATTTACCCTTAACCTTAACCTTAACCTCAAATATAAACTAACCCTAACCTTAACCTTAACCTTAATCTTAACTATAAACTAACCCTAACCTTAAATTTAAGGTCAAGGTTAATGTTAAGGTTAAGGTTATGGTTAATGTTAACCTTAACCTTCACTATAACCTAACCCTAACCTTGACCAAACCTGTAACCTTAACCTTAACCTTACCCTTAACCTTACTAAAGCCGTAACCTTAACCTTAACCTTCACCTTAACTATAACCTAACCCTAACGTTGACCAAATCCTTAACCTTAACCTTGATTAAACTCTTAACCTTAACCTTAACTTGACTATACTCGTAACCTTAACCTTAACCTTAACTATAACCTAACCCTAACCTTGACCAAACCCTTAACCTTAACCTTAACCCTAACCTTCACCTTTACCTTAACCTTACCCCCTTAACCTTAACCTTAACCTTAACCATAACCATAACCTTGTCCAAATTATTAACCTTAAACTTAACCTTAACCTTAATCTTAACATTAACGTTGACCTTAATGTTCACATAACCTTAACCTAACCTAACCCTAAACTTGACCAAACCCTTAACCTTAACTTTACCCTTAACCTAAAATTAACCTTAACTATAACCTAACCCTAACCTTAACCAAATACTTAACCTTAATTTTAACCTGACTAAACTCATAACCCTTAACCTTCACCTTAACCTTAACCTTGACTTTACCCTTAACCTAATCTTAACCCTAAATTTAACCTAACCTTAACCTTGACCTTAAATTTACCCTTAACCTTGACCTTAACCTTTACCTTAACCCTTACCTTAACCTTAACCTAACCTTAATCGTAACCTTAACCTTTACCTTATCTTACCCTTAACATATCCTTAACCTTAACTATAACCTAAGCCTCAGCTGAATCTAACCTTAACCTTAACCTAACCTTATCCTTCCCCCAACCTTAACCCTAACCTTAACCCCAACTGTAACCTGAAATTTACCCTTAACCTAACCATAACATTAAATTTAACCTTAACTTAACCTAACCTTAACCTTAACCTTAACCAAATACTTACCCTTGACTTTAACCTTAACCGTAACCTTAACCTTAACCTGACTAAAACCGTAACCTTAACCTTCACCTTATCATAACCTAACCTTAACCTTAAAATTAATCTAACCCTGACCTTGACCAAACACTTAAGGTTATGGTTTTAGTCAGGTTAAGGTTATAGTTCAGGTCAAGGTTAAGGTTAAGGTTATATTAACCTTAACCTTAACCTTATCTTAACCTTAACCTAACCCTAACCTTAACTTTACTCTTAACATTACCTTAACCATATCCTTAACCTAACCTTAACCTTAACCTTACCCTTTACCTTATCTTAACCTTACCTTAACCATAACCTTAACCTTGACCTTAATTATAACCTAACCCTAAACTTGACCAAACCATTAACCTTAACCTTGACCTTAACTTTACCGTTAACCTTAACCTTAACCTCAACTATAAACTAACCCTAACCTTAACCTTAACCTTAACTATAAACTAACCCTAACCTTAAAGTTAACCTTAACCTTAACCTCAACTATAAACTAACCCTAACCTTAAAGTTAACCTTAACTTTAACTATAACCTAACACTAACCTTGACCAAACCCTTAACCTTAACCTTATCTTAACCTTATCCTAACCTTAACCATAACCTTAACCTAACTATAACTTTATCCTTAACCTTAACCTTGACCTTAACTATAACATAACCCTAACCTTGACCAAACCCTTAACCTTAACCTTAACCTGACTAAACTTGTGACCTTAACCTCAACCTTAACCTTAACCTTGCCCCCTTAACCTTAATTTTAACCTAATATTAACCTTAACTAAAACCTAACCCTAACCTTAACCAAACCCTTAACCTTAAACTTAACCTTAACCTTAACCTTAACCTTAACCTTAACCTAACTTTAACCTTAACCTAACCTTAACCTTAACCTTAACATAACTATAACCTTACCCATAACCTTAACCTTGACATTAACTATAACCTATCCCTAACCTTGAACTTAACTTTAACCTTAACCTTAACCTAACCTTAACCCTAAATTTACCTTAACGTTGACTTTACCCTTAAACTAACCTTAACCTTAACCTAACCCTTAACCTTGACTTTACCCTTAACATAACCTTAACCTTGACGTTAACCTGAGGTTAAGATTATGGTTAAGGTTAACGTTAAGGTTAAGGTTAAGGTTAAGGGTAAGGTTAGGGTTAATGTTAGGGTTAGGTTGAGGTTAAGGTTAGGTTAGGTTAAATTTAAGGTTAAGGTTAAGGTTAAGGTTATGGTTAAGGTTAACGTTAAGGTTAGGTTATGCTAAAGGTTAGGTTAAGGTTAAGTTTAAGGTGAAGGGTAAAGATAAGGTTATGGTTAAGTTTAAGGTTAGGGTCACGTTATAGTTAAGGTTAAGGTTAGGTTAAGGGTAAGATAATGTTAAGGTTAAGGTTAGGTTATAGTGAAGGTTAAGGTTAAGATAATATTAAGGTTATGGTTATGGGTTTGGTCAAGGTTAGGGTTAGGTTATAGTTAAGGTCAAGATTAAGCTTAGGTTATAGTGCAGGCTGAGGTTAAGATAAGGTTAAGGTTAAGGTTAACGTTAGGTAAAGGTAAAGGTAAAGGTTAATGTTAAGGTTTTGGCCAAGGTTAGTGTTAGGTTATAGTTAAGGTTACGGGTTTATTCAGGTTAAGGTTAAGGTTAAGGGTAAAGTTAGGTTAAGGGTAAATTTGAGGTTAAGGGTAAAGTCAAGGGTTTAGTCAGTCAGGTTAAGGTTAAGGGTTTGGTTAATTCTAGGGTTAGGTTCAAGTTACGGGTTTAGTCAGGTTAAGTTTAGTTTTAAGGTTAAGTCTAAGGGTAAAGTCAAGGTTAAGGTTAAGGATAAGGTTAGGTTAAGGGTAAAATTAAGGTTAACATTAAGGTTTGGCCAAGGTTAGGATTAGGTTATAGTTAAGGTTAAGATAAGGTTAAGGTTAAGGTTAAGATTATGGTTAAGGTTAGGTTAAGTTTAAGGTTAAGGTTAAGGTTAGGTTTAGGGTTAGGTTAAGTTAAGGTTAAGGTTAAGGTTTTGTCAAGGTTAGGGTTAGGTTATAGTTAAAGTTAAGGTTAAGGTCAAGGTTAAGCGAAAGGTTAAGATTAGGTTAAGGGTAAAGTTAAGGTTATGGTTAGGGTAAGGATAGGGTTAAGGTTAAGGGAAGGTTAAGGTTAAGTTCATGTTAAGGGTAAAGTGAAGGTTAAGGTTAGGTTAAGGGTAAGGGTTTGGTCAAGTTCAGGGTTTGGTTATAGTTAAGGTCAGGTTAAGGTTAAGGTTAACGGTTTGGTCAATGTTAGGGTTAGGTTATAGTTAAGGTGAAGGTTAAGGTTAGGGAAAGGTTAACGTTAAGGTTAAGGTTAAGGGTTTGGTCAAGGTTAGGGTTAGGTTATAGTTAAGGTTAAGGTTAGGTTAAGGTTAAGGATAAGGTTACAAGTTTAGTCAAGTAAATGTTAAGGTTAAGGTTAGGTTAATTTTAAGGTTAAGTTTAAGGTTAAGGTTAAGGTTATTGTTATGGTTAAGGTTAATATTAGGTTAAGGTTACGGTTAAGGTTAAGATAAGGTTAAGGTTAAGTTTAAGGTTAGGTTAAGGTTAAGAGTGAAGGTTAAGGGTAAGTTTAAGGTTAGGTTAAGGTTAAGTTTAAGGTTAAGAGTGAAGGTTAAGGGTAAGGTTAATGTTAGGTTAAGGTGAAGGTTAATGTTAAGTTAGGTTAAGTTAGATTATGGGTAAAGTCAAAGTTAGGGTTAAAGTTAAGCTTAATGTTAAGGGTAAGGTCAAGGTTATGGTTATAGGTCTTATCCTTAACCTTCACTATTAACCTAACCTTAACTATAACCTAACCCTAAATTTAACAAAATCTTAACCTTAACCTTAACCTAAACGTAACCTTAAACTTAACCTTACCTTTAACCTTAACATTAACCTTAACCTTAACCTTAACCCTAACTTATCCTTGACCTTAACTATAACCTAACCCTAACCTTCACCAAACCTTAATCTTAACCTTAACCTTCCCAAAACCATAGCCTTAACCTTAACTTTACCCTTAACCTTAACCTTACCCTTAAGGTCAAGGTTAAGGTTAAAATTATAGTTAAGGGTAAGGTTAAGTGTAAGGTTAAGGATAAGGTTAAGGGTAAAGTTAAGGTTAAGGTTAAGGTTAAGGATAAGGTTAAGTTCAAGGTTAAGGTTAAGTAAAGGTTAATATAAGGTTAAGGGTAAGTTTAAGATAAGGTTAAGGGTAAGGTTAAGGTTAAGGGTAAGGTTAAGGGTAAGGTTAAGGTTAAGGTTAAGGGTTTGGTCAAGGTTAGGGTTAGGTTATAGTGAAGGTTAAGGTTAAGTTAAGGGTAAAGTCAAGGTTAGGGTTAGGTTAAGGTTAATATTAGGTTAAGGGTAAGGTTAAGGTTAATGTTAGGTTAAGGTTAAGGTTATAGTTAAGGTCAATGTAAGATAAGGCTAAGGGTAAGTTTAAGGTTACATGTTTAGTCATGTTAAGGTTAAGGTTAAGATTAGGTTAAGGGTAAGGTTAAGGTTAGGCTAAGCTTAAATTTAATATTAAGGTTAGGGTTAGATTATATTTAAGGTCAAGGTTAAGGTTAATGGCAAGGAAACCCTTAATCTTAACCTTAACCTAAACCTTTACCCTAACCTTACCCTAACCTTGCCCTTAACCTTAACCTTAACTATAACATAGCACTAACCTTGAAAAAACATTTAACCTTAACCTTAAGATGACTAAACCTGTGAATTTAACCTTAACCTTACCATTAACCTTCACCCTTAACCTTAACCTTAACCTTACCCCCTTAACCATAACCTAACTAAACCCGTCACCTTAACCTTAACCTTAACCTGACTAAACTTGTAACCTTAACCTTAACCTTATATAACCTTAACCTTAACTTTACACTTAACCTAAACTTAACCATAACCTTAATCTTAACCTAAACTTAACCTTAAAACTAACCTTAACCTTAAACTCTATCTAACCTTAACTTTAACCTTAAACATAACCTTAACCTTAACCTTTACCCTGACCTTAACCTTAACCTTGACTAAACCCTTAACCTTAACCTTAACCTAACCTTAACCTTGACCTTAACTATAACCTAACCCTAACCTTGACCAAACCCTTAACATTAACCTTAAACTTAATCTTACCCTAACCTTAACATTAACGTTACCCTTAACCTAACCTTAACTTTATTCTTAACCTTAACCTCAGTCTTAACCTTGACTTTACCCTTAACCTAACGTTAAGTTTAATGTTAAGTTAGGTTAAGGTAAGGTTAAGGTTACGGTTAGGTCAAGGTTAAGGTTAATGTTAACGTTAAAGATAAGTTAAGGTTAAGGGTAAGATAAGGTTAAGGTTAAGGTTAAGTTATAGTTAAGGTTAAGGGTTTGGTCAAGGTTAGGGTTAGGTTATAGTTAAGGTCAAGGTTAGGTTAAGGTTAAGGTTAAGGTTAAGGTTAAGGTTAAAGTTATGGTTAAGGTTAAAGTTAAGATTAGGTAAAGGTTAGGGTTAAGGTTAAGGTAAATTTAAGGTTAGGCTTATGGTTATGGGAAGGTTATGGTTAACGTTAAGGTTAGGCTAAGGTTAAGGTTAGGTGAAGGGTAAGGTTAAGGTTAAGGTTAAGGTCAAGGTCAAGGTTAACCTTAACCTAACTGTAACCTTACCTTAACCCTTACCTAACCTTAACCTTAACCTTAACCTTACCCTTAACGTTAACCTAACTTTAACCTTGACCTTAACTATAACCTAACCCTAACCCTGACCAAACCCTTAACATTAACCTAACTTAATCTTAACCTTGACCTTGAACTTAACCGTAACCTTACTCCCTTTAACTTAACCTTAACCTTAACCTCACTAAAACCATCACGTTAACGTTAACCTTAGGCTGACTAAACCTGTAACCCTTAACATTATCTTAACCTTACCTTAACATAATTGTAACCTTGACCTTAACCTTAAACTAACCTTAACCTTGATCTTAACCTCACTAAATTCGTAACCTTTACGTTAACCTTAACCTTGCTAAACCTTAACCTTACCCCTAACCTTACCCTTAACCTTCAGCGTAATTTTAACCTAACCTTAACCTTGACTTTACCCTTAACCTAGCCTTAACCTTAACCTTAACCTTAACCTAACCTTAACCAAACCCTTAACCTTAACCTTAACCTTACTAAACCCGTAACCTTAACCATAACCTTAACCTTAACCTAATCTTAACTTTGACTTTACCCTTAACTTAACCTTAACCTTAAGCTTAACCTAACCTTAACCTTACCTTAAGGTTAGGTTAAGGTTAAGGTTAAGGTTAGGGTTAAGGTTAAGGCGGTAAGGCTAACATTAAGGTTAAGGTTAAGGTTAGGTTAAAGGTAAATTTATGGTTAAGGTGAAGGTTAAGGGTAACGTTAAGGTCAAGGTTACAGGTTTAGTTAGGTTAAGGTTAAGGTTATGGTGAAGGGTACTTTTAAGGTTAGGCTTAGGTTATAGCTAAGGCTAAGGTTAGGGTTAAGGTTAGGGTTAATGTTATAGTGAAGGTTAAGGTTAAGACCCGTAAACCTAACCTTAACCTTAACATTTACCTTAACCTTAACTTTAACTATAACCTTAACCTTAACTATGACCTAACCTTCACCTTAACCTTTACTTTACCCTTAACCTTAAGCTTAACCTTAAAATTAATCTTACCCCCTTAACATTAAACTTAACCTGACTAAACCTATAACTTTAACCTTACCCTTACCTAACCTTATCCTTAACTTAACCTTAAACTTAACTTTACCGTTAACCTAACCTACACCTTAACTATAACCTAACCCTAACCTTAAATTTAACCTTAACCTTATCTTAACCTTAACCTTCACTATAACATAACCTTGACCTTGACCTTAACTATAACCTAACGCTAACCTTGACCAAACCCTTAACCTTAACCTTAACCTGACTAAACCCGTAACACCTAACCCTAACCTTGACCAAACCCTTAACCTTAACCTTAACTTTACCCTTAACTTAATCTTAACTTTAACCTAACCTTAACCTTGACTTTACCCTTAACCTAACCTTAACCTTGACCTTAACTATAACCTAACCCTAATCTTTACCAAACCTTAACCTTAACCTTAACTTAAGCTTAACCTTGACCTTAACCTTCCCATTACCATATCCTTAACCTTAATTTTACCCTTAACCTTAACCTTAACCTTACCTTTACCTAACCTTAACCTTAACCTTAACCTAACCTTAACCTTAACATTACCCTTAACCTAACCTTAACCTTAACATTACCCTTAACCTAACCTTAACCTTGAACTTAACTATAACTTAACCATAATCTTGAACAAACCCTTAAGGTTAGGTTTAGGTTATAGTTAAGGTCAAGGTTATTTTTAGGTTATAGTGAAGGTTAAGATTAACATAAGGTTAAGGTTCGGGTCAAGGTGAAGGTTAAGGTTAGAGTAAAGTTTTAGGTTCAGGTTAAGGTTAAGGTTAGGTTATAGTGAAGGTTAACGTGAAGACCCATAACCCTAACCTTAACCTTAACCTTGAATTTACCCTTAACCTAACCTTAACCTAACCTTAATCTTAACCTTAACCTTAACCTTACCCTTAACCTTAACCTTAACCTTAACTATAACCTAACCCTAACCTTGACCAAACCCTTCACATTAACCTTAACCTTAATCTTTACTTAACCTTAACCTTGACCTTAACCTTAACCTTAATCTTAACCTTAACCTTACCCTTAACCTTAACATTAACCTTAACCTAAAACTTAACCTTAACCTAACCTTAACCTTAACCTTACCCTAACCTTAACCTTAACTTTACCCTTAACCTAACCTTAACCTTATATTAACCTTAACTATAACCTAACCCTAACCTTGACCAAATCCTTAGCTTTAACCTTAACCTCACTAACCTTAACCTGACTAAGCCTTTAAGGTTAGGGTAAAGACAAAGTTAACATTAAGGTTAAGTTAGGATAAGGTAAGGTTATAGTTAGGTTAAGGTTAAGGTTAAGGGGTAAGCCTTAACCTTAACCTGACTAAACCCATAACCTTAACCTTAACCTTAACCTAATGTTAACCTTAACTAAACCCTTAACTTTAACCTTCCCCTAACCTTAACCTTAACCTTACCCTTAACCTTTACCTAACCCTACCCATGACCTTAACCTTAACCTAACATTAACCTTAACTTTACCCTTAACCTTACCTTAACCTTAACCTTAACCTAACCTTAACCTTAAATTTACCCTTAACCTAACCCTAACCTTAAGGTCAAGGTTAAGGTTACGTTAAGGGCAAAGTTCAGGTTATGGTTAGGCTAAGGTTAGGTCAAGGTTAAGGTTAAGGTTATGATTATGGTGAGGTTAAGGTTAAGGTTAAGGTTAAGGTTATGGTTAAGGTTAAGGTTAAGTTCAAGGTTACGTTAGGTTAACGTAAGGTTAAGGTTACAGTTAGGTCATGGTTAAGGGTTTAGTCAAGTTAAGGTTAAGGTTAAGAGTTTGGTCAAGGTTATGGTTAGGTTAAGGTTAAGGGTGAAGGTTACGGGTAACTTTAAGGTTAAGGTCAAGGTTAAGATTAAGGTTATAGTTAAGGTTAAGGTTACAGTTAGGTTAATGGTAAAGTTAATGTTATGGTTAAAGTTAAGGTTAGGTTAAGGTTAAGGTTAGGTTATAGTTAAGGTCAAGGTTAGGTTAAGGATAAGGTTAGGTAAAGGTTAAGGTTAAGGTCAAGGTTAAGGTTAAGGTCAAGGTCAAGGTTAACCTTAAGCTAACCTTAACCTTAACCTTAACCCTAACCTTTACCTTAAATGTACCCTTAGGTTACGTTTTTAGTCAGTTTAAGGTTAAGGTTAAGGGTTTGGTCAAGGTTAAGGTTAACGTGAAGGTTTAGGGTAAGGTAAGGGTTAAGGGTAAATTTAAGGTTAAGGATAAGTTTATAGGTTTAGTAAGGTTAAGGTTAACATGAAGGTTAAGGGTAAGGTCAAAGTTAAGGGTAAAGTTAAGGGTAAGGTGAAGGTTAAGGGTAAGGTTAAGGTTAAGGTTACAGGTTTAGTCAGGTTAAGGTTATGGTTAAGGCTAAGGTTAAGGTTAAGGTTAGGGGAAGGTTAAGGTTAAAGTTAGGTTAAGGTAAGGGTTTGGTTAAGGTTAATGTTAAGGGTTAGGGTTAAGGTTAAGGGTTTGGTCAAGGTTAGGATTAGGTTAGAGTTAAGGTTAAGGTTAGGTTAAGGGTAAGATAAGGTAAAGGTCAAGGTTAAGGTTAGGTTAAGGTCAATGTCAAGGTTAAGGTTAAGGGTAAAGCGAAGGTTAAGGTTAAGGTCAAGGTTAGGGTAAAGGTTGAGGTTGAGGTTAAGGTCAAGGGCTTGGTAAAGGTTAGGGTTAGCTTATCCCTTAAGGTTAGGGTAAAGTTAAAGTTAAGGTTAAGGTTAGGTTAAGGTTAGGTTAACGGTAATATCAAGGTTAAGGTTATGGTTATGGGAGGGTTAAGGTTAAGGTTAAGGTTAAGGTTAAGTTAAGGTTAAGGTCAAGGTTAGGGTTAGGTTATAGTTAAGGTCAAGGTTAAGGTTAGGTTAAGGTTAAGGTCAAGGTTAGGGTTAGTTATAGTTAAGGTTAAGGTTAAAGTCAATGTTAAGGATCTGGTTAAGGTTAGGGTTAGGTTATAGTTAAGGTCAAGGTTAAGGTTAGGTTAAGGTTAATGGTTTGGTCAAGGCTAGGGTTAGGTTATAGGTAAATTTAAGGTTAAGTTTAAGGTTACATGTTTAGTCAAGTTAAGCTTAATGTTAAGGGTTTGGTCAAGGTTAAGGTTAAGGGTTTGGTCAAGGTTAATGTTAAGGTTAAGGTTAGGGTAAAGTTAAAGTTAAGGTTAATCTTAAGGTTAAGGTTAAGTGTTTGGTCAAGGTTAGGGTTAGGTTAAAGGGGTAAGGTTAATGTTAAGGTTAAGGTTAAGGTTAAGGGTTTGGTCAACGTTAGGGTTAGGCTATAGTTAAGGTCAGGTTTAAGGTTAAGTTCTAGTTAAGGATAAGGTTAAGGTTAAGTTTAAGGTTAAGGTTAGGTTAAAGTTAAAGTTAAGGTTAAGGTTAGGTTAAGGTTAATGGTTTGGTCAAGGTTAGGGTTAGGTTAAGGGGGTAAGGTTAAGGTTAAGGTTAAGGGTTTGGTCAAGGTTATTGTTAGTTTATAGTTAAGGTTAAGGCTAGGGTTAGGCTATAATTATGGTCAAGGCTAAGGTTAGTTTAATGTTAATATTAGGTCAAGGGTAAGGTTAAGGTTATGGTTAGGGTAAGGTTAAGGTTAAGGGTAAAGATAAGGCTATGGTTAAGGTTAAAGGTCAAAATTAAGGTTAAGTTAGGTTAAGGTAAGGTTAAGTTTACGGTTAGGTTAAGCTTAAGGTTAGGTTAAGTTAAGGTTAAGGTTAGGTTAAGGGTAAATTTAAGGTTAAGGTTAGGGTTAAGGTTAAGGTTATGGTTAAGGTGAACGTTAAGGGTAAGGTTAAGGGTAAGGTTAAGGTTAAGGTTATGGTTATGGGAAGGTTAAAGTTAAGGTTAAGGTTAAGTTAAGTTTAAGGGTGTTGGAGAGGTAAATCCCCTATATAGACAGAGGTGATCCCACTAGCCCTAGAGTGGGTCTAGCAACAAACAAAACACGCTACGATATCTATTCCTAGTTATAAAAGGAAAAGCTACGATAGATAGCCTACCTCAAATCCTACACTGCTGTTGTCAAAGTAGAAGCGCTGCTTCCCGTTCCTAGCTTGAAAAATCACAATCATTACGCTCACTCCATCCAAACACCTGTACACATGTAGAGAAGAAACGACGGCATACAACGTAATAATTCAAACATGTAACTATCAATCAGTCAGAAAAGATTGAATCAAATTGCGTTACAAAGATAAGCAATACAACAGGGGAACCAATAACATAGTCAAGCATATATTAAAATGTGAAATAAAGATTACAACCAAGTTTCGACGTCGCATTATTCCTTTGGCAGGGGTTCCAGCGGAGCATGTCTCACAGAGCTTGTTGGGAATTTAGACAAGGCTCTATCTCTTATGGGGTTCTCCTTACCTCTTCTTTCAATAGTCACTCAGCTATAGTTTTCTTCCCAAATTTTCAGCTAGGTTGCAAATAGAGAGGGCAGGCTTTTATAGAGGGAGAAGGAGAGGTCAAGCTCCCTATAATCATGGGGGAGGTTCATATCTCTTAGGAAGGTTCCATGAGAGGTGGAAAACCTCTTCCTAAACAAAGAGATCCGGAGCCAAACAACCCAACCTCTTTTTCATGATTCATTCTGAGGCGGTTAAAGGAAACTTCCACCTCAATTTGTTAAAAAAAATTCCAAGACAGGTTGGAGCTGGTACAACACAGGGATAGAGCACCAGTCGGTGCACCCACTAGTGTATATTTTCCCCATTGGCGTGAGGGATGAACTAGCTACTCGTGCTAATGAAAAAACATGGGTTTTTTGGGCCTTTCTGAGGAAATGTTCTCAAGGAGAATTCTTTCCCTTATGAAAAAGGATGCCATCAAGGTGTTTTCAGGACATTTTACTGTTCACAGGTCATGGGAATAGTCCTCCAATGGACGTTACGAGGGATTGCAGGGACGGTGACAAAATTTTGTGAAAAATAGGCCCCCTAAAGCATGAGGTCCGAGAGAGAGGGAGGTGTGAAATTCTTTAAGAGAACGTGTTCAGCTGAAAACACTGTCGTCGGAAGACCTACGAATACAAATGGAACTGATATCTCTGATACATGATATGTGGTATGGGCGCAACCATCCATAATAAAGTGTACAAAAACTGAGATCCAAGGTATGGATGCATCCATCTAGTAAAATAAGGATCAACAAGTAGACTCAGTTATGGTCGCAACCATCCAATCAAAAGAGTCATGTAATAAGTCATAATAATCCACAAAGAACCCGCAACCTAGATTTCATCAGACAAAATCTAGGGTCTTGCACTCCATCTCAACCCGATCAAAGTACAAGTTCAAGCATGCGAATATGTGAGTTGAAGTTGAACATGCAAGAACATTGTCTGATCACTGGCCACTGATGAAAATTGTTAACATACACGAGAGAAACCACCAATAATGAAAATGGCTCTCAAGGTACAAGAGGTACAATCCATGAAATGTGAACAAGAATCTAGCATCGAGCACCTGTAGAATCATCCGATCGAAGGCCAATCATGAAAACCTTTTGTCAAATGCAAGGAACCTACCATTGAGGCTAAGGTATTCCTTTTTCGTAAATAATCCATTCCATCCTGAAAAAGGGTTAAACATATATTGGGTAGATATCGTTTCACAACCATTTAACGAGTTCAAAATGACAAGAGTCTCGGCAACCTTTTCAATTTTTAAGAGTTAGAAAAGAGCTGAAAGTTGACTCCTCCTGGAGGAACGAGTGGTATAAAGGGTAGCAACTGGTTCCGGTAATGGTGGAACTTTTTCAGAACAAGTAAAGGTCAGGAGGCTGGCTAACAAGACCACTCATTGCAGTAGTTCCTCAGGAATGGGTAAAACAACCAAGTGAAGGTATATGATTGGCCATGTAGATGGTAACGATGGAATGAGAAAACCAAGGTTCATCTAGCAAAAAAGGCTGAAAAAATGGCAATCACGAGAGGTAAAATGAGAATGGTTTCATTTTTACACAAGCTTGAAATCAGGAAACTCTGCTTGAAGTTGGTTTCAATTTTACACAAGCTTAAAACAAAGATAAACTATGCTCGAAACCAGTTTCATTTTTACACAAGCTTGAAATGGAAACAAACTATGCTTGAAAAAAGTAAGCATGCCCCCAACATGGTAACTCGATTAGAGGTACATTCCCCCCAAGCTTCAGTCCATATGAAAGGCAAATGGAGTAAAGGTTCAAAGTACGAGATCAAGAGAAAGAATCGACTTGGATTTTACAAGATCTAATCAAAGACTCGAATTGAACGGGAATGCATTTCATTATTTTTACGAGGTTGACACATTAAAATAAATATCCTCTTGAAACCTTGTTTCATTTTTTAAGGAGCTTGACACACGAAAAAAAACCATGCTCTGACGAGAACTCATAATGATGAATAAGAAGTAATGGCTTCCAAGATTTCCGCACTGGATGGGAGTACAACATATTGGAAATCAGGACCCAATTCCCCCAACACACTATGCACAATGGCAGTATCACTGATTGCGGGCACGAGGTAGGTAGCCACATAATTAACCTATGGCGGGGAGTATACAACCGATGGATAAAGACCCAGAAGGGACGATGGTGGAGCAGATGTCATGCCAGGACCAAAGAATGAAAGCTGATCAATGGTCACGATTTGACCTTTGTGTGGAAAGGAGATCACACGAAAGAGGGAAGAGACAACTGCCCCCATGACATAAGTAGAGTCACACCCCAAGAGTAAATTGAAATCTAAGGGGCCTGGAACAACCATCACATTATATGGATGGTTTTCCCTCCCAAAGTAATAGGAAACTTCGGAGGTATCCATAACGGTTGACTGGTTTCTCTGTTAAAAGCCAACAAATTCTAGGTAACAGGCATAAGCGGTGAAGAACCAAAATATTTCCAATTAGTTGAAGACAGAATACTAACAGATGCGCATTCATCTATAATAGTGCTAGGTATGACTAGATCAAAGGTTTGTATCATGATCTCAAAAGGCACATAATATGGAAGGCGGTATCTGGAAAATCAACTCCAATCAAAGGAAGTGACCAAACTACTTGGGGGGATACCATTGAACTAAGATGATTGTCCCCCAGTGTTAATAGAGCAAGAGGAGCATCCTCTGAGACGTCCATCATGGGAGTAGAAGGAGCAGTTTCTTGGACTATAGGGATGGAAGAATCTTTCTCCAAGTCAGAATAATTTGAAGAAACAAGAAGAACATGGGGTGGATTAGACCGAATCTCAATGGAAAAGACCTGATGCACCATATATGGGGTCAGATCGACTGATTCCTTGGCCAATGGTTGGTCAGGAACAAATTCCTGAACTTGAATTTTCAGGGGAGCAGGATCAAGCAAGGATGACGCTTGACCAATCGTGGAGTCAACTAGCGAAGGACTCGAGGAAAGCTTCTGGTAACGAGTCAGAAGGCAGGGTGCAGAAACAGTGGATTTTTCCAACACTCTCTTGGCTTCATCCATATACATACAAAGGTGAATGGGATGATGCCTTTCACACAACTTACAGGGATTGGTAATCTTGCCCTGTTTTTTATGAGCCTTATCAGAGCTAGTCAAAGATGTGCTAGCAATATGACTTCCAGAAGACAACATCGGGCAATTGTCGAACCATGCTTCAAGTACCTTGGGAATACTAGGGTAGTATCGAAGCAAATGGTTACCGTTGTAGAGTATGCAAGGGAATTTGACCTTTCATGGAAGTTCAGATGATTCTACAATGGATGGTTTCCTAAGTTCAGTAGTTGCAATTTTAGTCTCTCGTTTATCTGACTTCTTCTTCTTGGTCTTCTTCTTCTTCTTCTTCTTAGCCAGATGGTTACTGGAATCCAGAATTTCACCAAGCGAAGTAGAAGAGGACGACGAGGAAATAGGAAAAGAAGGGGAGAGGTCCACCTTAGAAGTAACATGATGTTGTTCAAGCGGAGGAGATGGTTGTACGGTAAACGGAACATTCGGGACCACTGAGGTCGAAAATAACCATACATGCAATCCAACAGTTAAACCAGGTAGGGACAACGTTGCCATATAAGGAGAACCAACATTCCCAAAATCAGGAAAAGAACCAAGATTCCCTTCGAAAGGGGTTCCTGGGTTAATGAACTCTGGAAACGTTGCCATCGAAAAAAACTAAAAACAACACCCTAAGGAAACTAACTTAAACCAGGAATATTTCATAGGTAGTTAATTTTTAAAAAAATTGAAACAAAACTCTGTTGTTTCATATTTTAAGAGTCAAGAAACAGGAAAAAGGTGACTCTATCTCTTTTAGTTTTAAGCGAGTGCGAAAGGACAAGTGTTCGATGCTCTTTTCAAATTTATGGAGTCAGTAAAGATCGAAAATGACTGCTTAGGTAGTCTAGGTAAAAGGGTGTACCAGGTTCCCATGAACTACCATATACACCTTCGTTATAAAATGAAAGAGAAATCAACCAAGGACTTGACGTACATGTAGGTAGTCTACCCGAATGTTGTGTTCAATATATCATGGTTACAAGGCAGCAGACTCGGCTTCCTATGGATAAAATGATTGCAACCTAGAGGGGTATCCCTTTATATACTCGACGGTACAGGGAGCACCAGTCCGTATTAGTGTTGTTTGAAGCCAAATGGCGAACGACAGCTGCTAGGTTTAAAGACGCCAGAATACGTCTCTAACTTAGACCACTAAATATTGTGTTAAGTTTCAATGTTACCTTAGATTAATTCAGTAAATTTTAAAGTTGATCTTCAATTTACGTTTCAATTCCAAGGTCCTACCAAATGTTGAATCTCACAAATCCCTAAATGCAAGCTACGTGCCATAAGACACCATTTCATTCAATGAAGAGCTATCTATGAGAGATTTATAGATTTCAAGAAATAGCTATGATAAATCATGTGAAGACATCCACCACAATGCCTGATGTGAGCTAATGAAACTGAATTCCCTAGAATTATATAATGCTAGAAATGCGAAATATTTTCCAATTTTCACTATGCTAATCAAGAATGCAAAAGATTTTTTTTTTTGTTTTTTCAATATATCAGAGAAAGCACACTAGATGATATGAAAAATAAATCAAAACATTGATTTTGAGAATGGTGAAGAGAGAGCTAAAACAAAACAATTTATGTCAACTGAAAACAAGCAAAGCAAGACTCAAACTATTGACGAAATCCTTCAAATTGAAGGAAGACCTCAAAAGAGACCCAAACAAGCTGTGTAATCTAGGCTTGGAGTGACAAGAGTAAAACTGAACGAAAGAGAGGACAATCACTCAATTAATGAAATCACTCAAATGCATCCAAGAAGCTAAATGCAAAGAAGTAGAAACGAAGTTGACTGGGAAACCAAGGACTTGAAACTCCCATGGGAGGCTCAGCAGGCTAAAACACCTAGAAAACCTAGGGTTGAAAATAAAAAATGACAGAAAAGGGAAAAAAATTGAAGGAAAAGGGTTGATCTCAGTAAAAAATGACTCTAAAGCACTCAACAAGTCAGATAAAACAACCCAGGGTCAAAGCTCAGGCTCAAAAACTCCAAAACCAAGAAAACCACAAACCATACCAGGGTTGGCGCACCTGTTTGGCTGTAATCTGCGCCAAAAAAGGAATGGCGCGATTAATGAACTAGAAACTCACGCCCATTGGCACGATTGTCAGGTGGGAAAAAGTGCCAAGCAGGTTTACTCAGATAAAAAGGAAAAATGAACAAAGAAAGAGAGGTTTGATCTCTAGGGGGCTGAACAGGGGTTTCAAACCAAGCAAAATGAACCAGGAAGGATAACTAGAATAAAAAGAAGCCAAAACACAACCCAATGGGAGAGGGACTAACTCACACTGTTCCCCAGTGGAGTCACCAATTTTTTGGAGAGGTAAGTCCCCTCTACGAACAGAGGCGATCCCACTAGCCCTAGAGTGGGTTTAGCAACAAACAAAACATGCTACGATATCAATTCCTAGTTACAAAAGACAAAGTTGTGTTAGATAGCCTATCTCAACTCCTACGCTGGTGTTTTCGAAGAAGAAGTTTTGCTTCCCATTCCTAGCTTGACAAATCACAATCCTTACGCTCACCACGTTCAGACACCTGTACACATGCAGAGAAGAAACAATGGCATACAACGTAATAATTCAAACATGTAACTATCAATCGGTCGGAAAATATTGAATCAAATTGCATTATAAAGATAATCAATACAATAGTGGAACCAATAACATAGTCTAGCATATATTAAAATTTGAAATAAATATTACAGACGAGTTCCAATGTTGTGTTCTTCCTTTGGCAGGGCTTCCATTGGAGCGTATCTCACAAAGCTTGTTAGGAATTTAGACAAGGCTCTCTCTCTTACGGGGTTCTCCTTAACTATGCTTTTAATAGTCACTCTATATTTTTCTTCCCAAATGTTCAGCTAGGTTGAAAGTAGATAGGGCAGGCTTTTATGGACGGAGAAGGAGAGGTTAGGCTCCCTATAATCATGGGGGAGAGTCCTATCTCTTAGGAAGGTTCCATGAGAGGTGGAAAACCTCTTCCTAAACAAGGAGATCCAAAGCCAAATAGCCCAACCTCTTTTTCATGATTCATTCCTGAGGTGGTTAAAGGAAACTTCCACCTCAATTTGTTAAAAAAAATCAAAAACAAGTTGGCGTGGGTACAACACAGGGACAAAGTACCAGCTGGCATGCGCACTAGTGTAAATTTTCCCCATTGGCACGAGGGATGAACTGGCTACTCGCACCAATGCCAAAACCATGTTTTTGGGGCATTTCTGAGGAAATGTTCTCAAGGAAAATTATTACCCTTATGCAGAAGGATGCCATTAAGGTGTTTTCAGGACATTTTAATGTTCACAGGTCATGAGAATAGTCCTTACATGTACAGGACGAGGGATTTCAGGGACAGTGAAAAATTTATGTGTAATAAAGGGTAAGGGTTTGGTCCAGGTTAGGGTTAGGTTATAGTTAAGGCTAAGATTAAGGTTAAGGTTAGGTTAAGGGTAAAGTTACGATTAAGGTTAAGGTTTGGTAAGGTTAAGGTTAAGGTGAAGGTTAAGGGTAATTTTAAGGGTAAGGTTAAGGTTAAGGTTACGTTTAGGTTAAGGTTAGGTTAAGGTTAAGGGTTTGGGATGGTTAAGGTTAAGGTTAAGGGTTTGGTCAAGGTTAGGGTTAGGTTATATTTAAGATTATTGTTAAGTTAATATTAATATAAAGTTAAGGGTATGAATTTAGTAAGGTTAAAGTTCATTTTAAGGTCAAGGTCAAGGTAATTTTAAGGGTAAAGTTTAGCTTAACCTTGACCTTGACCTTAACCCTAACCCTAACCTTGACCTTGACCTTAACCTTAAGCTTAACCTAACCTTAACCTTAACTTTAACCTTAACCTTAACCTTTACCTTAACCTTACCTTGACCTTAACCTTAACCTAACCTTAAAATTAACCCTAAACTTAACCTTGACCTTAACATAACCATTAACCTTAACGTTATCCTTTCCTTAATGCTAACCTTAACCTTAACCTTATCCTTAACCTTAACCTTGACTTTACCCTTAACGTAACATTAACCTTCACCTTAACCTTAACCTTAACCTTACCCTTAACCTATATCCCGACTAAACCTATATCCTTAACCTTACCCTTAACTATAATCTAACCCTATCCTTGACCAAACCATTAACCTTAACCTCAACTTTAAACTTAACCTTCCCCTAACCTTAACCCTAACCTTAACCTTAACTTTACCCTTAACCTAGCCATAACCTTAACTTTACCCTTAACCTAATATTAACCTTAATCTAACCTTAACCTTACCCTTAACCTTGACCTTAACCTTAACTTAACCTAACCTTAAATATAACCTAACCCTAACCTTCACCAAACCCTTAACCTTATCCTTATCTTAACTATAACCTAACCTTAGCCTTAAACTTAACCTAACTGTAAACTTACCCTTAACCTTAACCTTGACCTTAACTATAACCTAACCCTAACCTTGACCAAACCCTCAAAACTAACATGAACCTAACCCTAACCTTGACCAAACCCTTAACCTTAACCTTAACCTTAACCTAATCTTAACCTTAACCTAACCATAACCTTAACCTAACCTTAACCTTACCCATAACCTAACCCTAAACTTGACCAAACCTTAACCTTAACCTTAACCTTAACCTTCCCATAACATTAACCTTGACCTTAACTATAACCTAACCTTGAACTTGACCAAACCCTTATCGATAACCTTAACCTAAACCTAACCTTAACCTTAACCTTATCCTTATCTTAACCTTAACCTTAACCTTAGCCTTAACCGTAACCTTAAGGTTAAAGTTATGGGTAAGGTAAGGGTTAAGGTTAGGGTTAGGTTATAGTTAAGGTCAAGGTTAAGGTTATGGGTTTAGTGAGGTTAAGGTTATGGGTTTAGTGAGGTTAAGCTTAAGGTTATGGGTTTAGTGAGGTTAAGATTAGGTTATAGGTAAATTCAAGGTTAAGGTTATGGTTATGGGAAGGTTAAGGTTAAGGTTATAGTTAAGGTTAAGGTTGGGTTAAGGTTAAGATAAGGTTAAGGTTACAGTTATGTTAAGGGTAAAGTCAAGGTTAAGGATAGGCTAAGGTTAAGATAAGGTTAAGGTTAAGGTTAAGGTTAAGGATAGGTTAAGGGTAAAGTTATGGTTAATATTAGGGTTAAGGTTAAGGTTAGGTTAAGTTTAAGGTTACGGGTAAGGTTATACTTACGTTAAAGTTAAGGTTAAGGTTACATTTGGGTTAAGATTAGGCTAATGTCCTTAACTTTATCCTTAACCTTAACCTAACCTTAATCTTGACCTTAACCTTAAAATTAAGCTTACCTTAACCTAACTTTAACCTTAACCTTTCCATAACCTTAACCTTTACCTAAACTTCCCAAAACCATAACCTTAACCTTAACCTTAACGTAAACTAACCTTAACCTTGCCCTTAACCGTCACGTTAACCTTAACCTTGACTTTACCCTTAACCTAACCTTAACCTTAACTATAACTTAACCCTAACCCTAACCTTAACTAAACCTTACTTTACCTTACTTTACCCTTTAGGTTAAGGTAAGGGTAAGGTTAAAGTTAAGGTTAAGGTTAAGGTTAAGGTTAAGATAAGGTTAAGGTTAGGTTAACCTTAACCTTAACCTGACTAAACCCAAACCTTAACGTTAACCTTAACTTTAACTTTAAGGTTAAGGTAAGGGTAAGTTTAAATTTAAGGTTAAGGTTAAGATAAGGTTAAGTTTAAGGTTATGGGATTAGTTAGGTTAAGGTTAAGGTTAAGGTTAAGGTTAAGTTAAGGTCAAGGTCAAGGCTAAGGTTAATATTAGGGTAAGGTTAAGGATAAAGTTAAGGTTAAGGTTAAGGTTAAGGTTAAGATAAGGTTAAGGGTAAAGTCAAGGTTAAGGTAAAGGTTAAGGTTAAGGTAAGGGTAAGTTTAAGGTTACGTTAAGGTAAAGGTTATGGTTAAGGTTAGGGTTAAGGGTAAAATCAAAGTTAAGGTTAGTTTAAGGTTCAAGATACGGGTTTAGTTAGTTTAAGGTTATGTTAAGCTAAACGTTAAGGTTAAGGTTATGTTAAGGTAAAGGATACGGTTACGGTTAGGGTTAAGGGTAAATTCAAGGTTAAGGTTAGGTTAAGATTAAGGTTAAGGTTAAGTAAAGGTTAAGATTAAGGGTTTGGTTAAGGTTAAGGTTATATTTAAGGTCATGTTTAAGGTTAATGTTATGGTTAAGGTTAAGGTTAAGTTTAGTTAAAGGTTAATGTTAAGGGTAGGTTATAGTGAAGGTTGATGTTAAAACCCGTAACCTTAAACCTTATCCTTAACCTAACCTTAAACTTAACCTTATCTTAACCTTAAGCTTAACCTTAACCTAACCTAACCTTAATGTTAACTTTACCCTTAACCTTAGCTTAACCATAAACTTAACATAACCTTAACCTTAGCCTTACCCTTAACCTTATCTTGACCTTACTTTAACCATAACCTTAACCTTGACCTTAACTATAACCTAACCCTAACCTTGACCAAACCCTTAACATTAAACTTAACCTTAATTAAACCCTTAACCTCAACCTTAACCTTAACATTAACATTAACCTTAGCCATAACCTTACCCTAACCATAACCTTAACCTTACCCTTAACCTTGACCTTAACCTTAACCTAAACCCTGACCTTGACCTTAACCTAACCTTAACCTTATCTTACCCTTAACCTAACCCTAACCTTCACCTTGACTTTACTCTTAGCCTAACTTTAACCTTAACCTTAACCTTAACCTGACTAAAACGATAACCTTAACGTTAACCTAACCTTAACCTTGACCTTAAATACAACCTAACCCTAACCTTGACCAAACCTTAACTTTAACTTTAACTTAACATTAACCCTTCCATAACCTTAATCTTAACCTTAACCATAACCTAACATTAACCTTGACCTTAACTATAAGCTAACCCTATCCTTGACCAAACCCTTAACCTTAACCTTAATCTTAACCTTAACCTTAACCTTTACCTAACCTTAACCTTAACCTAATCCTAACCTTACCCTAACCTTAACCCTAACCATAACCTTAACTTTACCCTTAACCTAACATCAACCATAACCTTAACCTAACCCTAATGTTAACCTTACCCTTAACCTTATCTTATCCTTGCCTTAACCATAACCTTAACTATAACCTAACCCTAAGCTTGACCAAACCCTTAACCTTAACCTTAAGCTTAACATTACCCTTAACCTAACCTTAACCTTAACCTTACCCTTAACTTTAACCAAACCCTTAACCTTAACCTTAACATGAACCTTAACCCTACTCTTAACCTTAACCTAACCTTAACCTTGACTTTACCCTTAACCTTAACCTTAACCTAGCTAAACCTGTTACCTTAACCTTAATATTAACCTTGACCTTAACTATAACCTAACCCTAACCTTAACATTGAATTTACACTTAACTTAACCTTAACCTTGACTTTACCTAACCAAAGTTAAGGTTAAGGTTAAGGTTAAGGTAAAGGTTAAGATAAGGTTAATGTTAGGTTAAGGTTAAGCTTAAGGTTATGGGTTTAGTCAGGTTAAGGTTAATGGTTTGCGAAGGTTAAGGTTAAGCGTAAGATAAGGTTAAGGTTAGGTTAAGGTCAAGGTCAAGGTTAAGGTTAAGGTTGAGGTCAAGGTTAAGGGTAAAGTTAAGGTCAAGGTTAGGGTTACATTATAGTTAAGGTTAAGCTTAAGTTAAGGGTAAAGTCAAGGTTAAGTTTAAGGTGAAGGTTAAGGGTAAGGTTAAGGTTAAGGGTTACGCCTTGACTTTACCCTTAACTTAACCTTGAACTTCACTATAACCTAACTCTAACCTTGACCAAACCCTTAACCTAACCTTAATCTTAACCTTCCCAAAACCATAACCTTAACCTAAGCTTAACCTTAGCCTTAACCTTTAAGGTTAAGGTTTGGTCAAGGTTAGCATTAGGTTATAGTGAAGGTTAAGGTTAAGGTTAAGGTTAAGGTTAAGTTAAGGTTAATGTTAAGGGTTTGGTTAAGGTTAAATTTAAGGTTAATGTTTAATGTTAAGGTTAAGGTTAAGGTTAAGGTTTAAGGTTAAGGGTAAATTTAAGGTTAAGGTTAAGGGGTTAAGGTAAGGTTAAGGTAAAGTCAAGGTTAAAGTTAATGTTAAGGTTAAGGGGGTAAAGTTAAGGTGAAGGTTAAGGTTAAGGTTATGGTTAAGTTAAGGTTAAGGTTTGGTTAAATTTAAGGGTAAATGCAAGGGTAAGGTTAAGGTTAAGGTGAAGGTTAAGGTTATAGTTAAGTTAAGGTTAAGGTTAAGGTGAAGGTTAAGGTTATAGTTAAGTTAAGGTTAAGGTTAAGGTTAATGTTATGGTTAATTTAAGATTAAGGTTAAGGTTAAGGAAAAGGTTATGGTTAAGATTACGTTCAGGGAAAATTCAAAGTTAAGGTTATGATAAGCTTAAGTTTAAGGTTATGGTTAAGATACTGTTAAGATAAGGGAAATGTTAAGGTTAGATTAAGGTTATGGTTAAGGAAAGGTTAAGTGTAAAGTTAAGGTTAAGGTTAGGTTAAGGTTAAGATAAGTTTAAATGTAAAGTTAAGGTCAAGGTCAAGGTTAAGGTTAAGGTTAAGGTCAAGGGTAAGGTCAAGGTCAAGGTTAAGGTTATGGTTATGGGAAGGTTAAGGTTATGCTTAAACTTAAGGTTAAGGTTAGGGTTAAGGTTATGGGAAGTTTAAGGTTAAGGTTAATGTTAAGGTTAGGTTAAGGGTGAATGAAATGTTAAGGTTATGGTTATGGGAAGGTTAAGGTTAATGTTAAGGGGTTAATGTTAAGTTAAGGGTAAAGTCAAGGTAAAGGTTAAGGTGAAGGTTAAGGTTAAGGTTAAGGTTATGTTTAGGGGAAGCTTAAGGTTAACGTTAAAGTTAAGGGTTTGGTCAAGGTTAGGGTTAGGTTAGTTTATAGTTAAAGTTAAGGTTAAGGTTAAGGTTAAGTTTGAGTTAAGGTTAAGGTTAAGGTTAAGGTTAAGGTCAAGGTCAAGGTTAAGGTTAAGTTAAGGGTACGATTAAGGTTAGGATTAGGTTATAGTTAAGGTAAGGTTAGGGTTAGGTTATAGTTAAGGTTAAGGTTAGGTTAAGGTTAAGGTTAAGTTAAGGTTAAGGTTAAGGTTAAATTTAAGGTTAAGGGTTTGGTCAGGGTTAGGGTTAGGTTATAGTTAAGATTAAGGTTAGGTTGTGGTATAGTTAAATTTAAGGTTAAGGTTAAGGTTTATAGTGAAGGTTAAGGTTAAGACCTGTAACCTTAGCCTTTACCTTACCCTTATCCTTAACCTTAACATTAACCCTAACCTTGACTTTACCCTTAACTTAACCTTAACCTTCACTATAACCTAACCCTAACCTTGACCAAACCCTTAACCTTAACTTTAACCTTACCCTTAACCTTAACCTTAGCCTTACTAAATTCGTAACCTTAACCTTACCTATAACCTAACCCTAACCTTGACCAAACCCTTAACCTTAACCTTAACCTAACTAAATCCATAACCTTAACCTTAATCTTAACCTTAACTATAACCTAACCCTAACCTTGACCAAACCCTTAACCTTAACCTTAACCTTAACCTTCCCCTAACCTTAACATTAACCTTAACTCTTAACCTCAACCTTACCCCCTTAACCTTAACCATAAACCTAACCTTGACCAAATTATTAACCTTAACCTTAACCTTAACCTTAACCTTAACATTAACCTTGACCTTAACGTTAACATAACCTTAAACTAACCTAACCCTAACCTTGACCAAACCCTTAACCTTAACTTTACCCTTAACCTAAAATTAACCTTAACTATAACCTAACGCTAACCTTGACCAAACCCTTAACCTTAACCTTAACCTGAATAAACCTGTAACCTTAACATTAACCTTACCTTAACCTTGCTTGAACCTAACTTTGACCTTAATGTTACACAACATTTTGTCACCATCTCTACAATCCCTCGCCCCGCATATTGGAGGGTATTTCCTGTGACCTGTGAGCAGTATTAGGTCTTTGTTATTTAGTAGAATGGCAAGAATAAATGTTGTAGAGACTACATAAAAAACTACTTTGGGATTCTAGGATCTAGCCCTCCTGAATCTAGAGAGGGATCTCTCTATAAGTGTAAATATTGATTTATATTTAAGGCTTTTAGTATGATATTAAGCTGGTTATTAAGAACAAGGGTTTTTGTTTGTTTGGTTGGTCCGGTATGATCTTTAATTGGATGGAATATCACAAAATGAAAGAGTTTCAAAGGATGAAGATGCAAGTATATTGAGAAGTGTTCAGTAGATAGGATTAGTGTGAAGCAACTTTAATCCATTGGGCAATGGAGTCACATAAGGGTTTAATTGTACAACAATTTCAAGAGTGTTCCAAGGGGAAAGTCATCTATATCAAAAGATCCTTTAGATTTAAATGATGCAGTGGAACATTAAAAGTGTTGAGAAATTGGAAAAAGCCAATAATTTCAACAAGGATTTATCAACTTTCCATACAAGAAAAGCCTTTTTAAGAAAATTTTTGAAACCAGCCAAAGGACAGGGCTAACCATAGACTTCTTTATACAAGCTTGTATTAAAGCTAACTTATCAGACAAAAATCCAGTAATCACACTAGACTACTTTCAGAAGGGATGAAAACAGATAAGAAAACAAAGTGCAACTTAAGATCAAGTCAGATATCATTAAAATCCAAGCTTTCTTTCAGCATACTATTAGGGAAACTTTCAAACAACCTTTGGAGGAAGAACTAGAAGACAGGGAAAACCATAAACTTTCCTAGTTTAACTCTACTTAGCATGTAATGAAAATATCATTCAAGAACTTCCTTTCAAGTTTTGCACTTCAAGACATGGACTAACCAAAATTCCTTGATAATGTTTATACTTACTTTAAGTCATTCTCAAATATCACAATTAGCGGAAAACATATAGATAAAGCTTATCAGTGAGAGTAGGGTACTTTAGTAGTAAATCCTAGCTTTATGCTTGTTGTTCTTTATCAGAGAAAAGTGAACAAAATGGAACACATGAAAGGAAAACAATAACAGTAAGAGGTACTTCACCAATGATATAGACCAGGATCACAAGAATAAGCTTGTATATATATTGTTTATCCAGTTACAAACTAAAAACTACAATGTCCAATGCTTTATCACAGCTTCAACTTCTCTTCTCAGCCTAACTTCTTCAATAAATTAACAGAGCTTCAGAGCTTCAGAACTTATTTACACTCAACAATGATTCGATACAATAACTATTACATCAAATTCCAACAGCCAACCCTTTACAATGTGCTCCTCAAGGAGATTTTATAAGGAAATGAGGAGGTGGAAGAGTTTTTAGGGTTGAGTATCATTAATTCTATACTAAATGAAATTCCTAGCCTTGAAAACCATGCAAGGCATAAGGAAGGAATGCATTGAATTACAACTCTGTTTCATTTATTCCATTTATGATTTTTAGGCCTAGTGGACAAAAATATTGACTTCAAGGCTTTCTTTATCTTTTACAATAACTTTACTGACAGTTTTAAAATATATCCTTTTGTTTGAACTAACTGTTCAGCTATATTTAGGCAAATATCTTCTAACTGGGAAATAACTATGCATTTATTTATTTATTGAAGCTGCAAGTGGCACTTTTAGTAGCTGAAAGGATATTTTAGCCTCTGATGTGGCAATGGAGGCTTCCTTCGACTAATCTGACTATGATGTGGGATTTAGGCTTCATTAAGCCTTTTTAAACTATATTTGTCTTCAGCTTGTGTCTTTATCCTCTTAAACAATAGATTTAAACTATTAATCTTCAATCTTATGATTTAATCCTTTAACTCTGCTCTTCTGTAAAGGTGTATGGGGTTTTCTGATCTGTATTTTTTTTTTGTGGGATGATGATGGTGATTCATCGACTGTTAGCATTGAAATAAACCCTTCATTCATCCCCCTCATGATATTTAGGTTGCAGGATCGTCACCCTGGACCTTTCTGTCACCTGCCTGTGACTGTGGGGAAAAATAGATATAAAACACCATTAAACCTACAAAAAATGATAAACACATCATAAAAAACCTGTGGGAGTGGGAAATAATGTTTCAGAGGCTCATGAGGGTGGAAAAGAAATGAGAAAAAATGTGAATGCAACAGAAAAATGGGAGGAAAACCCAGTAGAGCAGCTAACCAGGTGCAAATGGAAGTTTGGGTGCGACGACGAGCAAGAGCCATTGGATTAGAGAAATCAATGATTGATATTGCTTGATGAATTGTTTTGGGGGCAAGTTAGGCGGGACATGGATGGGGGGTGAGATTAAAAGAGGATCGTCCGATCTCAGAGATCGATGGCAGAGATCTTTCGATGGAGCGTTTGGGAGAATAGATGAATGGAAAATGAATGGGGTTGTGATATAACACAAGTCGTTCGATCTTAGAGAACGAAGGTTGAGATTAAAAGTGAAAATGAGGTTAAGGAGGGCAGCGATATGGCGGAAAAACGACAGCGGTTTTTGCAAAATATTTGGGGGGTAGGCGGTATTTCCTGAAAAAATGCAATTCCATACATCGCTTGACACGTATCCCTTTCAATACCACCTGTTTCACAAAATATTTTGGCGTTAAGCTTCAGGTGAAAAAAAATTGCAATATGCAACACCCACCGTCGGATTAGAGGCTCCAGATCCTACGGTGCAGATCGCATGCGACCGGGTGAGAGATGCACAGACGAGGGATGGTGGGACTGCAGAATGTGTTAGTAACTTCGTCATGTAATGGAAAAAGTTATTTGGCGGAGTGATTTATCAAATGGAGAGTTTATACTATCGGATTAAATTGTAATCATAAGATCTTAAGAACGAACGGTCACGATTAAAGGAAGGAGTGGATCATGTTGAAAAGTGAAAAGGGATGAGAGGCGAAAAGACAGAGGAAAGGTGGCCTGATGGCTATTGATCTTTATAGATCAACGGTCGAGATTCATTTAAAATATTACATGTCGGGAATGGAAAAATAAAATGAAATAGGGGTTTGGGAAAGGTTTTTGATCCATTTAGTGCCCAATTGCAGGGCATTAGGATGCATGGAGGAAGGGGCTAAAGGAATAAGCCATCGGGGGCTTAAATACTTTATAGTACTAAAACTGATTTTTAGGCCAAAAAATAGGGTTTTTAAGGCTAAGTAAGGGTTCTGATAGAGGGAAGAAAGGGTTTTTAAACCAGATAAAGGTAAGATATGAGGTTTAAAGGGGGTTTTGAGATAATCTTGGAGGTTAAATGAAGGTTAATGGAGGGATTTTATGAAGGAAATAAGGATGAAATGGGGTTATTGGTGAGTGAAAAGGAGGAGTGGAATGATGGAAAATGGAGTTTTTAAGCAGTCTTTCTTGGTAAACCGTAGGTACTTTAGGACTAACAGTGAAACAATAGTGAAGATTAACTCAAAGGGTAAATAACATCATAATACTTCAAAAGATGATAAGTTTTCAAAGGAAACTATCTCTTGAAGGCTAAAAAAGATTTAGCCACCATTTGGTATGAAAAAATTTTATAGGTGGCTAACAGTGGATCCACATGGGGATGGAATCTTCTTGAAGGTGTCAAGAACTTCAGCTATTGATCTCTAGCTTTTAAGTAAACCAGTGTCTTTTCCATTGAGCAACAATTTTTCTTTCCTTTGGCCGACCTTTCTTTGATCTGACAATCTTTGAAACAGTCTGAAACAATGGAATTCTATCAAAAAAACATCTCTACTTACCCATTCCAAATGATCCTAACATTTTTTCTTCTTTCAGAGTGCATTTGGGCTAGAAAACTCTCTTCATCAACATTTTAGTTGAAAAATGAAAAACTAGTCTGATTCTACTCTTATTTCTCCATGAATTCAGATTACGCAATTGAACTCATAAGTTTCTCTACTTAACTATTGTATGTCAGGATTAGACTGTCTGACAGACCTTTATTCTCTAAATTCTAAAACAGAAAATTTAAAAGCAGCTAAGCCAAGATTAAGCAGTCTGACTTGCTGTTGGTCTATGGCATAAAAAAAAGCTGCAAATAGACTATTATTTGCAGAAAAGTAAAAAAAAATTGTGTAGGCTTAAGATCTGGAATTCAAAAACATCCTTCATTATTCTTCAGCTCTGGTTTTGATTTTGTTTGAGCTGTCTTCTTTTTCTTTTCTGGTTCAAGTTTTGAGCTTTTTAGAACCAGTTTGTTTTCTATATTTGGCTCAACATTTAATATAATTAGAGCCATTCTTATTTTGAAACTCATAGGTTCATATTTTGAATTTGTATGAACCTTTGTTTTTCTATCCTAATCTACCTTACTGATAAGCTGAGAGTGAGCTGTTTGGCTGATCTAATTCACTAACCTAGTAGCAGTAAATTGAAAACTAATTAGTCATGATTAGGCTATATGACTAACTAGAAGTGTGTTTTTAGGAGTGGCATTTGAGCTTGCACACTTTCAGACTTTGTCTCTCTTTTTTGGTATGGGGCTGTACCTTTCCTGTTTTCATTCTGCCCTCTTTTCTATTTTTACTATTTTTCTCTTTTTCTCTTTTTCCTTCAAAGAAAAAAATCAACAGCTAACTAAATGGTCAAATTTGAGATTTATTGACATTCCTATCTAACCTATTCTAACTCTTGAAATATTTCAACTTTTTATAGTATAATAGTGCTAATGTAGCCAGCTGAGTAGTGACAAAAAGGAAAAGAGACCCTGGCTACTAGTCAGAGGTAACCACAATACATATTGAATATTAATCGTTAAAATCAAGGCTATCATAGAAGATGACAACGTTTCATGTCTTTGGCTCTTGCAAAGGATCCATGCTTGAGAATTTGAGCCAATTGGGGCCTCCACACACTCTTCCATAGGATAAACAAAGAAAAGATGAGAATTATTTTCTTCTTGGCCCTCTATGATTGGTAGATTGTCTGCCTCTAAGACATCAGCCTTGTGGACTGTACCTTCAGCATGTCCCTTGGAATCATCATCATCGTTTACCTACAAATCAACAAGCAGTGAAATTTATTTTTTCCTTAAATCTATGCTTGCTTCTAATGTAAATTTAGGTTCTTTGGATGATAGATTGATATCAGCAATGGGAAAAGGTTTCTCTTGAAAAGATGGTATATCCTTAGTAGGATAGTCTTCTATTTGTTTTTCTTCCCCAAAGACTTGTCAGTACTTTTTATGGTTTGGGTCAGCTGGTCTGAATTTTTCTTGAATTGTATATTGTTTGCTTTCCCAAGGTTTTAGACATGTACTAACAACAAGGGCTAATCCATTGGAAAAATTGTTTTGGTCTTTAGGAACAAGGGTAAGTTGGTATTATTTAAAATATTTTAAAAAATCCACAGAATCATCCTTATAGGCTCTAAGTCTGGGATGTTTAATCATGTATTCTTCATTTACTTGCCTAATTGCCAATTCTGCATTCCCATGAACTGTTATCCTCTGGGCTCCTAATTTCTTCAATAAGTGCAGCCCTAAAAGAAGTGCCTCATACTCCACTATGTTACTTGTGCATTGAAAATTCAATTTATATGAATGGCCTTCAAAATGATTGTTTTCTATATTGTAAAGCCATATTCCTGCACCTGCACTAGTTTTAGTACATGACCCATCAAAGCTCATAGTCCATAGAGGACTAGTTTCATATTTATCATTAATTTCCTTAATCTCCTCTTTGTCTTGAGTGCCATTGAGTTTTTCTATGGGATAGGCACTGGGTTGATGATTATCGCGTTCCAATGAAGGTTTGAAGGCTAGATTCTTGTTTAGTATTTGATCAATTTCTTCTTTTGTCAAAGGGGAGATATCTCTTTTCGCATAAACAAAAGTAAAACCAACTTCTTTCTCTTGTGTTAACTAGTTTTGAGGCTAAATGTTACCTTGAGCCCCTTCTATTGAATCAGAGCTTGTGGTTGAAGGGAAACCTTGAGGATTTTATACTATTTCCTAATTTGCTTTTGTTTTAAACAACTCATGATTGTTATGATGCTCAATTTGAATACAAGGTTCATGAGTTGTTTCTTCTACATTATCAGGATGCCACCCTCTTCTTAAATTATAAAATGAGTTATAACATAGAGGGAGAGTTCCCAATGTATTGGTTTTTCCTCTATTCTAGGTTATATGTTTTCCAAATGACTACTTGTTTCCTCAAAGCACTACTCACTATTTGTATTTATATTTTGGTCATGAAGTTCCCTTAACAGTGCTATACAAGATAGAGGTATGCTGTCAGGACTTTCTTGATCTTTATTCATTGTTTTCTCTAAAATATTGCTCATCATACATATCTTGCTCATTGTTTAGCTCTTGTAGTGGTTGAGCTTGTGTTTGGTTTGGGAAAGGCATAGGTTTCTCTGGATCACCAATATTCAAATTAACATCATACCTATCCATTCTCTTTCCAAGCATGTACATCATTTTTTCCATCATGACCATTAGTTTGGCTTCTGGGTCTATGTCTAAATCCATGTTTGTAAATCAGAAAAGAGGTCACTGTATCTTGTCAACCAGTTCAGAGTCTTCTACCAGTGGAGTCATTTGGTATTTTAAGAGTTGTGGAGTCGTCAGGTGGATGATTTAAATTTTTCTGTCCACCAACAGTATGATTTGGCTTACTCAATGAAATCCCAAAGGGATTTACAAAGACTAGAGGGATATTAGGCCTACTAGAGGCCAGTGGAGTCACCAGGTGGAAATTTTTAGCTCTTTTGGAGGTAAAATGTTTTATGGTCCACCACCATATACCAATCTAAATGTTTTGTTTTTTTTGAGTTTTTTCAGTCCTATAGGTTATGAGAGGGTCCTAAATCTATTTCAACACATAGCTATGGTGATGAGACAAACAGAGTTTGCTCTTATGGCTTAGCTAGTTGATTCCTTCAAGGTTTGATAAGACTCTATGAGAATCCTAAGGGTTACTTAGTTTGTCACTAATTCAAATAAGTCCTATCATGATCACCATTTGCTTTGGTAGTGCTTGAAGAAAGCTACTTATACTACACTGAACAATGAGTGTTTTGTTTTAAGGATTTTACTCAGATAATCCCCACTATGTTTGCCAAGAATGTTAGGTCTCTGTAATTTAGTAGAAGGGCAAGACTCAACGTTGCAGAGACTACATCAAAAACCATTTTGCGATTCTAGGATCTAGCCCTCCTGAATCTAGAGAGGGATCTCTCTATAAGTGCAATGATTGATTTATCTTTAAGGCTTTTAGTATGATATTAGGCTAGTTATCAAGAACAAGGGTTTTTGTCTATTTGGTTGGTCGGGTATGATCTTTAATTGGATGGAATATCAAAAAATGAAAGAGTTTCAAAGGATGAAGATGCAAGTATATTGAGAAGTGTTTAGCAGATAGGATTAGTGTGAAGCAGCTTTAATCCATTGCGCAATGGAGTAACAAAAGGGTTTAATTGTACAACAATTTCAAGAGTGGTCCAAGGGGCAAGTCATATATATCAAAATATCCTTTAGATTTAAATGATGGAGTGGAACATTAAAAGTGTTGAGAAAGTGGAAAAAGATAATAATTTAAATAAGGATTTATCAAATTTCCATACAAGAAAAGCCTTTTTAAGCAATTGTTTGAAACCAGCCAAAGGACAGGACCAACCATAGACTTCTTTGGACAAGCTTGTATTAAAGCTAACTTATCAGACAACAATCCAGTAATCACACTAGACTACATTCAGAAGGGATGAAAACAGATAAGAAAAAAAGTGCAACTTAAGATCAGGTCAGATATCATTAAAATCCAGGCTTGCTTTCATCATACTCTTAGGGAAACTTTCAAACAACCTTTGGAGGAATAACTAGAAGACAGGGCAAACCATAAAATTTCCTAGTTTAACTCTACTTAGCATGTAATGAAAATATCATTCAATAACTTCCTTTCAAGTTTTGCACTTCAAGACATGGATTAACCAACATTCCTTGATAATTTTTATACTTAATTTAATTCATTCTAAAATATCACAATTAGCAGAAAACATATAGATAAAGCTTATCAGTCAGAGTAGGGTACTTTAGCAGTAAATCCTAGCTCTATGCTTTTTGTTCTTTATCAGAGAAAAGTGAACAAAATGGAACACATGAAATGAAAAAAATAACAGTAAGAGGTGCTTCACCAATGATATAGACCACGATCCCAAGAATCAACTTCTATATTGATTGTCAATCCAGTTACAAACTACAATGTTCAATGCTTCATCACAGCTTCAACTTCTCTTCTCATCCTAACTTATTCAATAACTTAACAGAGCTTCAAAGCTTTAGAACTTATTTACACTCAAGAATGATTCGATACAACAACTATTACATCAAAGTCCAACAACCAACCCTTTATAATGTGCTCCTCAAGGAGATTTTATAACGAAATGAGGAGGTGGAAGATTTTCTAGGGTTGAGTATCATTAATTCTATACTAAATGAAATTCCTAGCCTTGAAAACCATGCAAGGCATAAGGCAGGAATGCATTGAATTACAACTCTGTTTCATTTATTCCATTTATGTTTTTTAGGCCTAGTGGACAAAAAGATTGACTTCAAGGCTTTCTTTATATTTTACAATAACTTTACTGAAATTTTTAAAATACATCCTTTTGTTTGAAATAATTGTTCAGCTGTCTTTAGGGAAATATCTTCTGACTGGGAAATAACTATGCCTTCTTTTGATTTATTGAAGCTGCAGGTGGCACTTTTAGTAGCTGAAAGGATATTTTAGCCTCTGATGTGGCACTGGAGGCTTCCTTCGACTGATCTAACTGTGATGTGGGATTTAGGCTTCATTAAGCCTTTTTAAACCATATTTGTCTTCGTCTTGTGTCTTTATCCTCTTAAACAATAGATTTAAACTATTAATCTTCAATCTTATGATTTAATCCTTTAACTCTGCTCTTCTGTACAGGTGTCTGGGGTTTGCTGATCTGGAGGGTTTTTTTGTGGGCCGATGATCGTGATTAGTCAACTGTTAGCATTGAAATCAACCCTTTATTCATCCCCCATGTGATATTTAGGTTGCAAGATTGTCACCCTGGATATTTTTGTCACCTACCTGTGACTGTGGGGAAAAATAGAGATAAAACACCATTAAACCTACAAAAAATGATAAACACATCATAAAAACCTGTGGAAGTGTGAAAGACTGCTTCAGAGGCTCGTGAGGGTGGAGGAGAAATGAGAAAAAATTTGGATTCAGCGAAAAAATGGGAGGAAACCCCGGCAAAGCAGCTAACTAGGTGCAAATGGAAGTTTGGGCGCGACAATGAACAGGAGCCATTGGATTAGAGCAATCAACGGTCGATATTGCTTGATGAAATGTTTCGGGGGAAAGTTAGGTGGGACATGGATTGGGGGTGAGATTAAAAAAGGATCATCCAATCTCAGAGATCGACGGCGGAGATCTTTTGATGGAGCGTTTGGGAGAATAGATGAATGGAAAATTAATGGGGTTGCAATATAACACAATTCGTTCGATCTCAGAGATCGACGACTGAGATTAAAAGTGAAAATGAGTTTAAGGAGAGCAGCGGTATGGCAGAAAAATGGCAGTGATTTTCGCAAAATATTTTGGGGGTAGGTGGTATTTCCTGAAAAAATGTGATTCCATACATCGCTTGACACTTGTCCCTTTCAATACAGCCTATTTAACAAAATCTTTTGGCGTAAAGCTTTGAGCGCAAAAAATTTGCGATATGCAACATCCACCATCGGATTGGAGGCTCTAGATCCGATGGTGTGGATCACACATGATGGGGTGAGAGATGCATAAACGAGGGAAGGTGGGACCACAGGATGTGTCAGTAACTTTGTCACGTAATGGAAAAAGTTATTTGGCGGAGTGATTTATCAAATGGAGAGTTTAGACTATTAGATTATATCCCGATTGTAGGATCTTAAGAACGAACGGTCACGATTAAAGGAAGGAGTGGATCATGTTGAAAAGAGAAAAGGGACAAGAGGCAAAAAGGTAGAGGAAAGAAGGCCCAATGGCCGTTGATCTCTGCAGATCAAAGGTCGAGATTCATTTAAAATATTACATGTCGGGAATGGAAAAATAAAAAGAAATAGGGGTTCGGGAAAGGTTTTTGATTCCTTTAGCACCCGATTGCGGGGATTTAGGATGCATGGAGAAAGGCGCTAAAGGAAATAAGCCCTCAGGGGCTTAAATAATTTATAGTGCTAAAACTGATTTTTTGGCCAAAAAACAGGGTTTTTAAGGCTAAGTAAGGGTTCCGATAGAGGGAAGAAAGGGTTTTTAAACCAGATAAAGGTAAGATATGAGGTTTAAAGGGGGTTCTCAGATGATCTTGGAGGTTAAATGAAGGTTAATGGAGGGATTTAATGAAGGAAATAAGGATGAAAATGGGGTTATTGGTGAGTGAAAAGGAGGAGTGGAATGATGGAAAATGGAGTTTTTAAGCAGTCTTCCTTGGTAAATAGCAGGTATTTTAGGACTAACAGTGAAACAGCAGTGAAGATTAACTCAAAGGGTAAAGAAAAACATAAGACTTCAAAAGATGATAAGTTTTCAAAGGAAAATATCTCTTGAAGGCTAAAAAATATTTAGCCACCATTTGGTATGACAAATTTTTATAGGTGGCTAACAAGCAATATTGTTTCTCCTATTGAAAATTTCCTCAGAAAGCCCATAAAAACCTATGTTTCGGCATTGGCGCGGGTAGCCAGTTCACCCCTCGCGCCAGTGTGGAGGATGTACAATAGAGGCCGCACCAGCTGGCGCTCTGTCTCTTTGTTTTGCCCGCGCCAGCCTTTTTGGAATTTTTTTTAACAAATTAGAGGCGAAAGTTTCCTTTAACCACCTCAGGGATGAGTCACAGCAAGTATTTGAACTTTATGAGCCACATATCTCTTCCTTCAGGTAGTGGTTTTTAACCTTCTATGGAACATTCTTTGAAGATAGGAATCCCCTCCATGATTATAGGGATCCTAACCTCTCACTCTTCCTCTATATAAACAGGCCTTCTCCCTTTACAAAAGATAGATGAACATATAGCCAAGAAGCTGAACTTGGAGAAGAGATACTACATCTAATTAATCGCTATTGAGAAGGTAGAACCAAGGAGAATTTCATAGAGAGAGCACCGTCTGAATTCCTGATGAGCTTTGTGAGACGCGCTCCGCTGGAACCCTATTGGAGGAGACTGCAACATCGAAGCTTGGTTGTACTCTTCCTTCCTTTCAATAATATACTCGACTATGGTATTGGTTCCATCTTTGTGTTGTGTTTATTGATGCATTGATTTAGTCTTCTTCGGCTGACTGATAGTTATGGATGCGAAATAGTATGTTGTATATCATCTTTTTTTCTTGTGTATGTGCAGGTATCCGAGCATGAGAATGAGCAGATCGTGATTTGTTGAACCAGGAGCGAGAGCTAGCCACTCTTTTGACATAAAAAACAACGCAGGATATACGGTAAGTTATCTATCGAATCTTCGTCCATCCGTTAACTAGGAATTGATGTCATAGCATTTCTTGTTTGTGGCTAGACCCACTCTACGGCTAGTGGGATCACCTCTATCTTCAAATGGAATTTACCTCACCAACACTTAACGTTAACCTTACCTTAACCTTACCCTTAACCTTCACCTTAAGCTTAAGCTTAAGCTTAAGCTTAACCTTAACCTTAACCTTAACCTAACCTAACATAACCTTAACCTTAACCTTAACCAAACCCTTACCCTTGAATTTAACCTTAACCTTAACCTGACTAAACCTGTAACCTTAACCTTAACCTAACTTTAACCTTGACCTTATCCTAACCTAACCTTAACCTTAAACTTAATTTAAGCCTAACCTTGATCAAACCCTTAACCTTGACCTTAACTTTACACTTAACCTTGGCCTTAACCTCAACCTAACCTTAACCTTAACTTTACCCTTAACCTACTTTTAACCTTAACCTAACCTTAAACTTGACTTTACACTTAACGTAACCTTAACATTGACCTTAACATTAACCTGACCTTAGTCTTGACCAAACCTTAACCTTAACCTTAACCTAATATTAACCTTAACCTAACCATAACCTTAACCTAACCATAACTTTAACCCTAACCTTAACCTTAGCCTAACCATAACCTTAGCTTTAATGTTAACCTAACCCTAACCTTAACTTTACCCATAACCTAACCTTAACCTTAACCTTATATTAACCTTAACCTTACCCTAACCTTAACCTTAACCTTAACGTTTACCTTAACATAAATTAAACCGTAACCTTAACCTTACATTAACTTAACTTTAACCTTAACCTCCCCCTAACCTTAACCTTATCCTTAACCTTACCCTAACCTTAACCTTAACCTTAACCTTAACCTTACCCTAACCTTAACCTTGACTTTACCCATAACCTTAGAATTAACCTAACCTTAACCTTGACCTTGACCAAACCCTTAACCTAACCTTAACCTTAACCTTAATCTAACCCTAACCAAGGTTAAGGTTAAGGTTAAGGTTAGGTTAAGGGTATAGTTAAGGTTAAGGTTATGGTTTGGTCAAGGTTAAGGTTAGGTTATAGTTAAGGTTAAGATAAGGTTAAGGTTAAGGTTAAGGTTAAGGGTAAGGTTAGGTTAAGGGTAAAGTTAAGGTTAAGGGTAAGGGTAAGGTTAAGGTTAAGGTCAAGGTCAAGGTCAAGGTCAAGGTCAAGGTTAAGGTTAGGTTAAGGGTAAATTAAAGGTTAAGGTGAAGGTTAAGGGTAAGGTTAAGGTTAAGGTGAAGGTTAAGGGTAAGGTTAAGGTTAAGGTTGTGGGTTTAGTCAGGTTAAGGTTAAGGGCTTGGTAACGGTTAGGGTTAGGTTATAGTGAAGGTTAAGGTTAAGTTAAGGGTAATGTCCAGGTTAAGGTTATGGTAAGGTCACGGTTAAGGGCAAAGTCAAGGTTAAGGTTAAGTTAAGGGAAAATTCAAGGTTAGTGTTAGGTTAGTGTTAGGTTATAGTTAAGGTCAAGGTTAAGGTTAAGGGTAAGGTTATAGTTAGGTTAAGGTTAAGGTTAAGGTTAGGATAAGGTTAAGATAAGGCTAACATTAAGGGTTTGGTCAAGGTTAGAGTTAGGATATAATTAAGGTTAAGGTTAAGGTTAGGTTAAGCTAAGCTTAAGTTTAAGGTTAAGGGTAAGGTTAAGGTTAGGTTAAGGTTAATATTAGGTTAAAGGTAAAGTTAAGGTTAAGGTTAGGTTAAGGTTATGGGTAAAGTTCAAGTTAAGGTTAGGTTAAGGTTAGGGGAAGGTTAAGGTTAAATTTAAGGTTAAGGTTAAGGGTTTAGTCAAGGTTAGGGTTAGGTTATAGTTAAGGTTAAGGTTAAGGTTATGCTGAAGGTTAAGGGTAAGGTTAATGTTAACGATATGGATTTAGTCAGGTTAAGGTTACGGGTTTATTCAGTTTAATGTTAGGGTTAAGGGTTTGGTCAAGGTTCGGGTTAGGTTAAGGGTAAATTTCAGGTTAAGGTTAGGTTAAGGTTAAGGTTAAGGTTAGGGTAAGGCTAGGGCAAGGCTAAAGGTTAAGGATAACTTAACCTTAACCTTAACCTTAACCGTAACCGTAACCTTAACCTTAACCTTAACCTAACTAAACTCGTAACCTTTACCTAACCTTAACCTTAACCTTAACCTTAACCTTAACCTAACTAAACTTGTAGCCTATACCTAACCTTAACCTTAACCTTAACCTTCCCATATCCATAGCATTCACCTTAACCTTGACCTTACCTTTAAACTTAACCTTAACCTTACCTAACTAACCTTAACATTAACCTTACAACATTAACCTTAACCTTTACCTAACCTTAACCTTAACCTAACCTTGACATTCACTATAACCTAACCCTAACCTTGGTAAGGTCAAGGTTAAGGTTAAGGTTATGGTTATGGGAAGGTTAAGGTTAAGGTTATGGTTAAGGTTCAGGTAAAGAGTTTGGTTAAGGTTAGGTTTAGGTTATAGTTAAGGTGAAGGTTAAGGTTAAGTTATGGTTAAGGTTAAGGTTACGGGTTTAGTCAAGTTAAGGTTAAGGTTAAGGGTAAATTCAAGCTTAACATTACGTTAAGGTTAAGGATAGGGTTAAGGTTCAAGTTAAGGTTAAGGTTAGGGTTAGGAGAAGGTTAAGGTTAAGGTTAAGGTTATAGCTAAGGTTAGGTTAAGGTTAAGGGTGAAGGTTAAGGTTAAAGGTCGTAACGTTAACCTTAACCTTAACCTTAACCCTTAACCTTAACCTTAACATTCACTATAACCTAAAATTAAGCTTGACCTTAAATATAACCTAACCTTGACCTTAACCGTAACAGTACCTTTACCTTAACCTTACCCTTAACCTTAACCAAACCATTAATCTTAACCCTAACCTTACCCTTAACCTTGACCTTAACCTTAACTTAACCTAACCTTAACCTTAACCTTAACTATAACCTACCCCTAACCATGACCAAACCCTTAACCTTAACCTTATCGTAACCTTAACCTAACCTTAAACTTAAACTTAACCTCACTATGACCTTACCCTTAACTTTAACCTTGACCTTAACTATAACCTAACCCTAACCTTAAAAAAACCCTTAAAATTAACCTTGACATAGCCCCAACCTTGACTAAACCCTTAACATTAACCTTAAACTTAACCTTAACCTTAACCTAATCTTAACCTTAGCCTAACTATAACCTTAACCTAACCTTAACCTTAACATTAACCTTAAATGTGACCTTAGCCTAACCATAACCTTAACCTTAACCTTAACCTAAAAATAACCTGAACTTTACCCTTAACCTAGCCTTAACCTTAACCTTAACCTTAAACTTACCCTAACCTTAACATTGCCCTTAACACTAACCTTAACCTTAACCTTACATTAACCTTAACCTTAACCTTACCTTGACCTTAACTATAACCTCACCAAACCCTTAACCTTAACCTTAACCTTACCTTGGCCCTAACTATAACCTCACCAAACCCTTAACCTTAACCTGAACCTGAACCTTTACCCTTAACCTTAAACTTTACCTAGCCTTGACCTTAACTATAACCTAACCCTAACCTTAACCTTAACCTAACATTAACCTTGACCTTAACTATAACCTAACCTTAACCTTGACCAAAATCTTAACGTAACCTTAACCTTGACTTTACCCTTAACGAAACCTTAACCTTGACCTTAACCTTACCCATAACATTAACCTTAACCTTAACTTTACCCTTTACCTTAACCTTAACCTTAACCTTAACCATAACTTAAACTTAACCTTGACCTTAACTATAACCTAAACCTAACCTTAACCAAACCCTTACCTTAAACTTAACCTTAACCCTAACCTTACCCCTAACCTTACCCTTAACCTTACCCTTAACCTTAACATTAACCTTACTTTAAGGTTAAGGGTTCGGTCAAGGTTAGGGTTTGCTTATTGTTAAATTTAAGGTCAAGGTCAAGGTTAACCTTAACTTAACCTTCCCCTAACCTTAACCTTAACCTAAAACTTTACCCTTAACCTAACCGTAACCTTAACCTTCACCATAACCTTAACCTTAACCTTGAACTTAACCTTAACCTTAACCTTAACTTAACTATAACCTTAACCTTCACCTTAACTTTAACCTTAGCCTTGACTTTACCCCTAAATTAACCTTAACCTAACCTTAACCTTAACCTTATCCTTAGCCTTAACCTTAAACTTAACCCTAACATTAACCTTAACATTAGTCTAAACATAACGTTAACCTTAATCTTAACCTAACCCTAACCTTAGCCTTACCCTTAACCTAACCTTAATCTTAACCTTAACTTTACCCTTAACCTTGACCTTACCCTTAACCTTCATTATAACCTAACCTTAACCTTAAGGTTAGGGTTCATTTAGGGTTAGGTTATAGTTAAGGTCAAGGTTAAGTTTAAGGTTACAGGTTTAATGAGGTTAAGGTTAAGGTTAGGGTTAATGTTAAGCGTAAGGTCAAGGTCAAGGTTAAGGTTAGGGTTAGGTTATAGTTAAGGTCAAGGTTAAGTTTAAGGTTAAGAGTAAGGTTAAGGTTAAGTATAAGGTTAATGTTAAGGGTAATGTCAAGGGTTCGGTCAAGGTGAGTGTTAGGTTATATTTAAGGTCAACATTAAGGTTACGTTAGAGCTAAGGTTAAGTCTAAGGTTATGGGAAGGTTAATGTTAGGTTAAGGGTAAAGTCAAGGTTAAGGGTAAAGTTAAGGTGAAGGTGAAGGTTAAGGGTAAGGTTAAAGTTAAGGTTAATATAAGGTTAAGGGTAAGGTTAAGGTTAAGGTTAGGTTAAGCATAAAGTTAAGGTTAAGGGTAAAGTTAAGGTTAAGGTTACGGGTAAGGTTAATGTTAAGGTTATGGTTAAGGTCAAGGTCAACGTTAGAATTAAGTTAGGTTAACGTAAGGTTAAGTTTATGGTTAGGTTTAGGCTATAGTTAAGGTTAAGGTTATGGTTATGGGAAGGTTAAGGTTAAGGTTAAGGTTAAAGTTAAGGTTAAGGGTTTTGTCAAGGTTAAGTGTTTGGTTAAGGTTAAGGTTAAGGTTAACGTTAGGGTAAAGGTTCAAATGCTTAACCTTAACCTTAACCCCACCCTTAAAATTAACCTTAACCTTAACTATAACGCAACCCTAACCTTGACCAAACCATTAACCTTAACCTTGACCAAAAACTTAACCTTAACCTTAACCTCACTAAACCCATAACCTTAACCTTAACCTTAGCCTTAACTATGACCTAACCCTAACCTTGACCAAAAACTTAACCTTAAGCTTAACCTTCCCCCAACCTTAACCTTAACCTTAACTCTTAACCTTAACCTTACCCCCTTAACATTAACCTTATCCTTAACCCTAACCTTGACTAAATTCTTAATCTTAACCTTAACTTGAACCTTTACCCTAACCTTGACCAAATTCTTAACCTTAACCTTAACCTGAACCTTTACCCTAGCCATAACCCTAACCTTAACCTTAACCTTAACTTTACCCTTAACCTAACCTTAACCTTAACTATAACCTAGCCCTAAGCTTGACCAAACCCTTAACCTTAACCTTAACCTGACTAAACCCGTAACCTTAACCTTACCTTAACATTAACCTTTCCTTAACCTAAATTTAACCTTAACCTTCCCCTAACCTTACCGTAACCTTACCCCTAACCCTAACCTTGACCAAAACCTTAACCTTAACCTTAACCTTAACCTTACCCTTAACATTCACCTTAACCTTCACGTTAACCTTAACATGACTAAACCCGTAACCCTTAACCTTAGCATTCACCTTAACCTTAACTTTGACTTTACCCTTAACCTAACCCTAACCTTGACCTTAACTTTACCCTTAACCTTGGCCTTAACCTTAACCTTAACCTTGACTTGGCCTTAACCTAACTTTAACCTTAACATTATCTTACCCTTAACCTAACCTTAACCTTAACTATAACCTAACCCTCACCTTAACCTAACCTTAACCTTAACCTTAACCTTAACCTAACCTTAACCTTTCCCTAACCTTAACTCTAACCTTAAACCTAACTTTAACCTTAAATTTACCCTTAACCTAACCTTAACCTTAACTTAACCTAACCTTAACCTTAACCTTAACCAAACACTTAAACTTGACTTTAACCTTAACCGTAACCTTAAACTTAACCTGAATAAACCTGTAACCTTAACTTTAACCTTAACCTGAATCTTAACTTGAGGTTCAGATTATCATTTAAGGTTAAAGTTAAGGATAAGTTAATGTTAAGGTTAAGGTTAAGGTTACTGGTTTAGTCAGGTTAAGGTTAAGGTCAAGGTTAAGGTTAGGTTAAGGGTAAAGTTAAGGTTAAGGTGAAGGTTAATGGTAAGGCTAAGGACAAGGTTACGGGTTTAATGAGTTTAAGGTAGGGTTAGGTTATAGTTAAGGTTAAGGTTAGGTTAAAGGTAAATTTAATGTTATGGCTAGGTTAAGGTTAAGATAAGGTTAAGGGTAAGGTTAAGGTTAACATTAAAGGTTAAGGTTAAGATTAGGTTAAGGGTAAAGATAAGGTTAAGGTTAGGGTTAGAGTTAGGGTTAAGGTTAGGGGAAGGTTAAGGTTAAAGTTAGGTTAAAGTTAAGGTTCCAGGTTTATTTAGGTTAAGGTTAAGGTTAAGGGTTTGGTCAAGGTTAGGGTTAGGTATTACTGGTTTAGTGAGGTTAAGGTTAAATTTAAGCATTTAGTCAAGGTTATGGTTAGGCTATAGCCTTAACCTTAACCTTAACCTTAACCTATACATAACCTTAACCTTGACCTTAACCTTAACCTTAACCTTAACCTTAACTATCACCTAACACTAACCTTAACCTCACCCTTAACTCTACCTATAACCTAACCCTAACCTTGACTTTAAATATAACCTTAAACCTAACATTAACCTTAACCTTAACCTAATCTTAACCTTAACCTAACCTTAGCCTTGAATTTACCCTTAAACTAACCTTAACCTTAAACTAACCTTAAACTTACCTTAAATTAACTTAACCTTAACATTGACCTTGACCTTAACCTTAACTTTAAATTTACCCTTAACATAACCTTAACCCTAACTGTAACCGAACCCTAACCTTGACCTTAACTTTACCCTTAACCTTAACCTTAACCTGACTAAATACGTAACCTTAACCTTACCCTTAACGTTAAATTGAACCTTTACCCTTAAGGTTAGGTTAAGGGTAAAGTCAAGGTTAAGGTTATGGTTATGGGAATGTTTAGCTTAAGGTTAAAGTTAAGGTTAAGCCTTAACCTTAACCTGACTAAACCCAAACCTTAACCTTAACCTTGACTTTACCCTTAACCTAATCTTAACCTTAACCTTGACTTTAACCTTAACCTTACCCTAAGCCTTAACATTAACCTCAACCTTAACCTTAACTATAACCTAACATAACCCTAAGGTTAAGGTTAACGCTAAGGTTACGAGTTTAGTAAGGTTAAATTTAAGGTTAATATTAGGTTAAAGTTAAGGTTAAGGTTAAACCTAACCTTGACTTTACCCTTAACCTTATCTTAACCTTAACATAACATTAACCTTAACCTAACCTTGACCTTGACCTTAACCTTAACCTTAACCTTAACTGTAACATTAACCTAAACCTTGACCTTAACATTAACCTTAACCCTAACCTTAACCAAACCATATCCTTAACCTTAACGTTAACTTAACCTTATCTTACCCTTGACCTTAAGTTTAACCTAAACCCTTAACCTAACCTAACCTTAACCTTAACCTAAGGTTAAAGTTAGGTTAAGGTAAGGCTAAGGTTAGGTCAAGGTTACGATTAAGGCTAGGTAAAGGTTAATTTTAAGGGTAGGTTATTATGAAGGTCAAGGGTAAGGTTAATGTTAAGACACGTAACCTTAACCTTCACCCTTAACCTTAACCTGACTAAACTTGTATCCTTAACCTTAACCTTAACCTTAACCTTATCTTAACCTTTTCCTAACCTTAACTTTAACCTAACTAAACCCTTAAGGTTAGGGTAAAGTTAAAGTTAATATTAATTTTAGGTTAAGGGTAAAGTCAGGTTAAGGGAAAGGTTAAGGGTAAGGTTAGGTTAAGGGTATTCTTGACCTTAACCTAACTTAACCCATAACCTTAACCTTATCCTTCCCATAATCATAATGTTAACCTAACCTTAACCTTACCCTTAACCTTGAACTTAACATTAACCTTAACCATACTTTTACCTTAACCTTAACTATAACCTAACCCTAACCTTAACCTTAACCTTAACTTAACCTTAACTTAATCTTAAACTTAACTATAACCTAACCCTAACCTTGACTAAACCTTAACCTTAATCTTCACTTTACCCTTACCCTAACCTTAACCTTACCCTTGACCTTACCCTTAACCTTACCATAGCCTTAACCTTAACCCTTAACCTTAAGTTTACCCTTGACCTTGACTTTAACCTTTACCTTCCCCTAACCTTAACCTTCCCCTAACCTTAAGCCTAACCTTAACCTTAACCTTAACTTTAAGCCTAACCCTTAACCTTAAGGTTAAGTTTTGGTCAAGTTTAGGGTTAGGTTATAGTTAAGGTTAAGGTTAGGGGAAGGTTAAGGTTAGGCTAAGGTTAAGGTTAAGGTTAACCTAAGGTTAGGGTTAGGTTAAGGCTAAGGTTAAGGTTAATATTAGGGTTAGGTTATAGTTAAGGACAAGTTTAAGGGTATGGATAACGTAAGGTTAAGATAAGGTTATGGGTAAGATTAAGCTTAAGGTTAGGTTAAGGTTATGGTTAAGCTAAGGTTAAGGGAAAATTTAAGGTTAGGTTATAGTTAAGGTTAATGATAAGGTTAAGGTTAAGGGTTTGGTCAAGGTTAGGGTTAGGTTATAGTTAAGGTTAAGGTTCAGGGTTTGGTCAAGCTTACGGTTAGGTTATAGTTAAGGTTAGGTTAAAGTTAAGTTAAGGGTAAAGTTAAGGTTAAAATCAAAGGTCAAGGGATTGGGGATTAAGAGTAAATTCAAAGTCAAGGTTAGGGTTAGGTAAAGGTAAAATCAAGGTTATAGTTAAGGTTAGGTTAAAGTTAAGTTAAGGGTAAAGTTAAGGTTAAGGTTAAGTGTTTGGTCAAGGTTAGGGATAAGTTATAGTTAAGGTTAAGATTAGGTTAAGGGCAAAGTTAAGGTTAAGGTTAGGGTTAATGTTAGGGGAAGGTTTTAGTTAAGGTTAAGGTTAAGGTTAAGGTTAGGTTAAGGTTAAGATAAAGTTAAGTATTAGGTTAAGGCTAAGCTTAAGGTTAGGTTAAGGGTAAAGTTAAGGTTAGGTTAGATTAAGGTTAAGGTTAGGTTAAGGTTAAGGTTAATGTTAAGGTTAAGGGTTTGGTCAATGTTATGGTTAGGTTATATTTAAGGATAGATTAAGGTTAGGTTAAGAGTAAATTTAAGGTTAAGGTGAAGGTTAAGGGTAAGGTTAAGGTTAAGGTTAGGTTAAGGGTAAAGTAAAGCTTAAGGTTATGGTTAAGGTTAAGGGTAAGATAACGTTAAGGTTAAGGTTAAGGGGGTAAGGTTAAGGTTAAGGCTAAGGTTACGGTTAGGTGAAGGTGAAGGCTACAGTTAGGTCAAGGTTAAGGTTAAGGTTAAGTTAATGTTAAGGGTAATATAAGGTTAAGATTAAGCTTAAGCTTAAGACTAGGTTAAGGGTAAAGTCAAACCTTAAAATTAACCTTCCGCTAACCTTAACCCTAACCTGAACCTGAGCCCTAACCTTAATCTAAACTTAAAAATAACCTTAACCTTAACTTTACCCTTAAACCAACCTTCAACTTACGCTAACCATAACCTAAACTTTACCCTTAACCTAATCTTAACCTTAACCTAACCTTAACCTTGACTTTACCCTTAATCGCTAACGCGAAGGTAGAATCAAGGAGAATTTCGTAGAGAGAGCGTCGTTTGAATTCCTGACGAGCTTTGTGAGATGCGCTCCACTGGAACCCTATTGGAGGAGACTGCAACGTCGAAGCTTGGTTGTACTCTTCCTTCCTTTCAATAATATACTTGACTATGGTATTGGTTCCATCTTTGTGTTGTGTTTATTGATGCATTGATTTAATTTTCTTCGGCTGACTGATAGTTACAGATGCGAAATAGTATGTTGTATATCATCTTTGTTTCTTGTGTATGTGCAGGTATCCGAGTGTGAGAATGAGCGGATCATGATCTGTCGAACCAGGAGCGAGACGTAGCCACTCATTTGACAACAACAATAGCGCAGGATATACAGTAAGTTATTTATCGAATCTACGTCCATCCGTTAACTAGGAATTTATGTCATAACGTGTCCTGTTTATGGCTAGACCCACTCTAGGGCCAGTGGGATCACCTCTGTCTGCAAAGGGGATTTACCTCACCAACACTTAACCTTAACCTTACCTTAACCTTACCCTTAACCTTCACCTTAACCTTCACCTTAACCTTACCTTAACCTTACCCTTAACCTTCACCTTAACCTTCACCTTAACCTTCACCTTAACCTAACCTAACCTAACCTAACCTTAACCTTATCTTTAACCTAACATTAACCTTAACCTTAACCTTAACCTTAACCAAACCCTTACCCTTGACTTTAACCTTAACCGTAACCTTAACCTTAACCTGAATAAACCCGTAACCTTAACCTTAACCTAACTTTAACCTTAACCTTATCCTAACCTAACCTTAACCTTAAACTTAATCTAAGCCTAACCTTGATCAAACCCTTAACGTTGACCTTAACTTTACCCTTAAACTTAGCCTTAACCTTAACCTAACCTTAACATTAACTTTACCCTTAACCTAATTTTAACCTTAAGCTAACCTTAACCTTGAATTTACCCTTAACCTAACCTTAACATTGACCTTAACATTAACCTAACCTTAACCTTGACCAAACCTTAACATTAACCTTAACCTAACCGTAACCGTAACCTTAACCTTAGACTAATCATAACCTTAACCTTAACGTTAATCTAACCCTAACCTTAACTTTACCCATAACCTAACCTTAACCTTAACCTTAACCTTAACCTTAACCTTAACCTGACTTAAACTGTAACCTTAAACTTACATTAACATAACTTTAACCTTAACCTCCCCCTAACATTAACCTTATCCTTATCCTTAACCTTACCCTAACCTTAACCTTAACCTTACCCTAACCTTACCCTAACATTAACCTTAACATTACCCATAACCTTACAATTAAGCTAAACTTAACCTTGACCTTCATCAAACCATTAACCTAACCTTAACCTTAACCTTAACCTAACCCTCACCAAGGTTAAGGTTAAGGTTAAAGTTAGGTTAAGGGTAAAGTTAAGGTTAAGGTTAAGGTTTGGTCAAGGTTAGGGTTAGGTTATAGTTAAGGTTAAGATAAGGTTAAGGTTAAGGGTAAGGTTAGGTTAAGGGAAAAGTTAAGGTTAAGGGTAAGGGTAAGGTTAAGGTTAAGGATAAGGTTAAGGGTTAACGTTAGGGTATGTTGTGGTTAGGTTAAGGTTAATGTTAGGTTAGGTTAAGGTTAGTTAAGGTTAAGTTTAATGTTAAGGTAAGGTTAAGGTTAAGGTTAAAGTTATGGTTAAGGTTAAGGTTAGTTAGGTTAAGGTGGAAGGTTAGGTTAAGGTTAAGGTTAAGTTTAAGGTTAGGTTATGGGTAAGGTTAGGGTTATAGTTAAGGTAAGGTCAAGGTTAAGGTTAAAGTTAAGGTTAGTTTAAGGTTAAGGTGAAGGTTATGGATTTAGTCAGGTTAAGGTTAAGGTTAAGGTCAAGTTCAAGGTCAAGGTTAAGGTTAGGTTATAGTGAAGGTTCAGGTTAACGGTAAGGTTAGGGTAAAAGTTCACGTTAAGGTTAAGGTTAAGGTTAAGGTTAGGGTTAGGGTTAAGGTGAGGGTTAGGTTAACCTTAAGATAAAAATAAGGTTAAGGTTAAGGTTAAGGTTAGGTTAACGTTAATGTTACGGTTAAGGTTAATGTTAGGGTTAGGTTAAGGTTAAGATAAGGATAAGGTTAAGGTTAAGGTTCAAGTTAGGGTAAAGTTTAAGGTTAAGGTTAAGGTTAAGGTTAGGTTAAGGTTAATTTAAGGGTAAATTGAACCCGTAACTTTAAACTTCACATTAACTATAACTGAACCCTAACCTTGACCAAACCCTTAACATTAATTATAACCTATCCTTATCCTTAACCAAACCCTTAACCTTAACGTTGACTTTACCCTTAGCTTAACCTTAACCTTAACCTTAACTATAGCCTTAACCTTACCTTAACCTAACTTAACCTTAACCTTGACCTAGACCTTAACCTTAACCTTAAATTTACCCTAACCTTAAGGGTTTAGTAAGGTTAATGTTAAGGTTAAGGGTTTGGTTAAGGTTAGGGTTAGATTGAGGTTAAGGGTGAAGGTTAAGGGTAAGGGTAAGGTTAAGGTTAGGCTAAGGATAAAGTTAAGGTTAAGGTTAGGGTTAAGGTTGGGGGAAGGTCAAGGTTAAATTCAAGGTTAAGTTGAAGGTTAAGGGTAAAGATAGGGTAAGGTTAAGGTTAAGGTGAAGGTTAAGGTTAATTTAGGTTAAGGTAAGGTTAAGGTTACGGTTAGGTTAAGGTTAAGGTTAGGTTAAGGTTAAAGTTAAGGTTAAGGTTAGGTTAAGCTTAGGGTTAAGGTTAGGTTAAGGGTAAAGTCAAGGTTAAGGTTACGTTAAGGGTAAGGGTTTGGTCAAGGTTAAGGTTAGGTTATAGTTAAGTTCAGGTTAAGGTTAAGGTTAAGGGTTTGGTCAAGGTTAGGATTAGGTTATAGTTAAGGTTAAGGTTAAGGTTAACGGTAAAGATAATGTTATGGTTAAGGTTAAGGTTAGGGTTAGTTTACAGTTAACGTTAAGATTAGGTTAAGGGTAAAGTTAACGTTAAGGTTAGGGTAAGGTTTTAGTTAAGGTTAAGGTTAGGTTAAGGTTAAGGTTTTGTTCATGGTTAGGGTTTGGTTAAGGTTAAGGTTAGGGTTAGGTTAACGGTAAAGTCAAGGTTAAGATTATGATTAAGGTTATGGGTTTAGTTAGGTTAATTTTAAGGTTAAGGTTAATGTCAAGGGTTTGGGAAGGTTAAGGTTAATGTTAAGGGTAAGATAAGATTAAGGTTAGGTTAATCTAAAAGTCAAGGTTAAGGTTAAGGTCAATGTTAAGTTTTGATTAGGGTTAGGTTATAGTTAAGGCTAAGATAAGGTTAATGTTAGGTTAAGGTTAAGGATAAGGTTATGGTTATGGTTAAGGTTAAGGTTATGGTTAGTGACCTAACCCTAACCTTGACCAAACTCTTAACCTTAACCTTAAACCTTAACCTTAACCTTAACTTGAACCTTTACTCTAACCTTAACATTAACATTAACCTAACCTTAACCTTAACTTTACATTAACCTTCACTTTACCCTTAACCTAACCTTAATAATAACCTTAACCTTATCTAAACCCTAACCTAACCTCAAACTTAACCTTATCCTCAACCTTAACATTAACCTAACCATAACCTTAACCTTAACTATAACCTTATCTTTACCCTTAACCTTAACCTTAACCTAACCGAAACCTTAAATTTACCCTTAACCTAACCTTAACCTTAACCTAACAATAACCTTGACCAAACCCTTAACCATAACCTTAGCCTTAACCTTAACTTTAACCTTTACTTAACCTTAACATTAACCTTACCCTTAACCTTAACTTAACCTTAACGTAACTGTAACCTTAACCGTAACCTTAAACTTAGCCTTATGTTAACCTTAACCTAGCATTAACCTTTAATTTACCCTTAACATAACCTTAACCTTAACCTTTACCGTACCCTTAACCTTATCGTAACCTTAACCTAACTTAATATTAACCTTAACCTTAACCCTAACCTTAAATTTAACCTTAACCTTAACCTTAACCTTAACCAAACCCTTAACATTAACCTTAACTTAACCTTAACCTTACCTTAACCTTGACCTTAACCTTGACCTTAACTATAACCTAACCCTAACCTTAACCTAACCTTACCCATAACTTTAACCTTAAGGTTAGGGCTAAGGTTAGGGTCAAGGTTAAGGTTAGGTTAAGGTTAAGATAAGGATAAGGTTAAGGTTAAGGTTAGGTTTAGGTTAAGGTTAAGGGTAAGGGTAAGGTTATGGTTAAGGTAAGCATAATGTTAAGATTAGGTTAAGGGTAAGGTTAAGGTTAAGGGTAAATTCAAGGTTAAGGTTACGTTAAGGGTAAGGTTAAGGTTAAAGTTTGGTTCAGGTTAGGGTTAGGTTATAGTTAAGGTCAAGGTTAACATTAAAATTAACCTTAACGTAACCTTAACCTTAACTAAACCCTTAAACTTAACCTTAACCTTAACCTTAACATTAACCTTAACCATAACCTTACCCTAACCATAACCTTAACCTTACCCTAAACTTACCCTAACCATAACCTTAACTTTAACCTTAACCTAACCTTAACCAAACCCTTAACCCTAACCTTAACCTTAACCAAACCCTTAACCTTAACCTTAACCTTAACCTAACATTAACTTTGAATTTTCCCTTAACCTAACCTTAAACTTAACTATAACCTAACCCTAACCTTGACCTTAACTTTACGCTTAACCTTGACCTTAACGTTAACGTCAACCTTGACCTTGTCCTTAACGTAACCTTAAGCTTAACATTATCTTACCCTTAACCTAACCCTAACCTTGACCTTGACTTTACCCTTAACATAACCTTAACCTTAACCTAAACCTTAACCTGACTAAAACCATAAACTTAACCTTAAACTTGACCTTAACTGTAACCTAACCCTACCCTTGACCAAACGTTAACTTAACATTAACCTTAAACTTAAATTTCTGATATACTTAACATTAACCTTAACCGTAACCTAACCTTAAACTTGACCTTAAATATGAACTAACCCTAACCTTGACCAAACCCTTAACCTTAACCTTAACCTTAACCTTTACCTAACCCTAACCTTAAACATAACCATAACCTTAACTTTACCCTTAACCTAACCTTAACCTTAACCTAACCTCAACCATAACCTCAACCTAACCTTAACGTTAACCTTACCCTTAACCTTATATTAGCCTTACCTTAAACATAACCTTAACCTTTACCTTAAATATAACCTAACCCTAAGCTTGACCAAACCCTTAACCTTAACCTTAACTTTACCCTTAACCTAACCTTAATATTAAGGCCACCCTTAACCTTGACCAAATCCTTAACCTTAAGCTTAACATGAACCTTAACCTTAAGGGTTTGGGAAGGTTAAGGTTAAGGGTAAGATAAGGTTAAGGTTAAGGATAATGGTAAGGTAAAGGTTAAGGTTAGGTTATAGTGAATGTTAAGGTTAAGACCCGTAACCTTAACCTTGACCTTACCCTTATCCTTAACCTTAAATTTAACCCTAACCTTGACTTTACCCTTAACTTAACGTTAACCTTCACTATAACCTAACCCTAAGCTTGACCAAACCCTTAACCTTAACCTTAAACTTAGCCTTAACTTTACCCTTAACCTAACCTTAACCTTAACCCCGCCCTTAACGTTGACCAAACCCTTAACCTTAACGTGAGCCTTAACCCTAACCTTAACCTTGACTTTACACTTAACCTTAACCTTAACTTGAGTAAACCCGTAACCTTAACCTTAACCTTGACCTTAACTATAACTTAACCCTAACCTTAACCTTGAGTTTACCCTTAACATAACCTAAACCTTGACTCTACCTAACCAAAGTTAAGGTTAAGGTTAAGGTTAATGTAAAGGTTAAGATAAGGTTAAGGTTAGGTTAAGGTTAAGGTTAAGGTTATGGTTTTAGTCAGGTTAAGATTAAGTTTAAGGTTAAGGTTAAGGGTTTGGGAAGGTTAAGGTTAAGGGTAATATAAGGTTAAGGTTAAATTTATGGTTAAGGTTAGGTTAAGTTCAAGGTCAATGTCAAGTTCAAGGTTTACCCTTAACCTTGAACTTAACCTTGACCTTAACCCTTACCTTAACCTTAACCTAACCTTAACCTTTAGCTTATCTTACCCTTAACATATCCTTAACCTTAACTATAACCTAAGCCTCAGCTGAACCTAACCTTAACCTTTACCTTATCTTACCCTTAACATATCTTTAACCTTAACTATAACCTAAGCCTCAGCTGAACCTAACATTAACCTTAACCTAACCTTATCCTTCCCCCAACCTTAACCCTAATTGTAACCTTAACTTTACCCTTAACGTAACCATAACATTAAATTTAACCTTAACTCAACCTAACCTTAACCTTAACCTTAATCAAACACTTACCCTTGACTTTAACCTTAATCGTAACCTTAACCGTAACCTTAACCTTCACCTAACCTTAACCTTGACCTTATCATAACCTAATCTTAACCTTAAAATTAATCTAACCCTGACCTTGACCAAATGCTTAACCTTAACTATAACCTAACCCTAAGCTTGATCTTAACTTTACCCTTAACCTTCACCTTAACCTTAACCTAACCTTAACCTTAAATTTACCCTTAACCTAATATTAAACTTAACCTAACCTTAACCTTGAATTTACCCTTAACCTAACCTTGACCTTTACCTTAACTATAACCTAACTGTAACCTTGACAAAACCTTAACCTTAACCTTAGCCTAATATTAACCTTAACCTAACCGTAACCTTAACCTTAAACTTAACCTTAACCATAACCTTATCCTAACCATAACCTTAACCTTAACCTTAACCTAACCCTAACCTTAACTTTACCCTTAAGCTAACCTTAACCTTAACCTTAAACTTATATTAACATTAACCTTACCATAACCTTAACCTTAACCTTAACCTAACTAAACCTGTAACCTTAACCTTAGATTAACCTAACTTTAACCTTAATGTTATCCTAACCTTAACCTTATCCGTAACCTTAACCTTAACCCTACGCTAACCTTACCCTAACCTTAACCTTAACTTTACCCACAACCTTACCTTTAACCTAACCTTAACCTTCCCATAACCTTAACCCTAACCTTCCCCTAACCTTAACCCTAACCTTAACCTTAACCTTAAATTTAACCTTAACCCTTAACCTTAAGGTTAAGGTTTGGTCAAGGTTAGGGTTAGGTTGTAGTTAAGGTTAAGTTTCAGGTTAAGGTTAGGGGAAGGTTAAGTTTAAGGTTAAGGTTAAGGTTAAGGTTAAGGTTATGGTTAGGCCAAGGTTAAGGTTAAGGTTAACCTAAGGTTAGGGTTAGGTTAATGTTAAGGTTAAGGTTAGGTTATAGTTAAGGACAATTTTAAGGGTATGGTTAAGGAAAGGTTAAGATAAGGTTAAGGGTAAGCTTAAGGTTAAGGTTAAGGTTAGGTTAAGGTTAAGGTTAAGGTAAGGTTAAGGGAACATTTAAGGTTAGGCTATAGTTAAGGTTAAGGGTTTGGTCAAGGTTTGGGTTAGGTGATAGTTAAGGTTAAGGTTAAGGTTAAGGTTTAGGTTTTGGTCAAGGTTAGGGTTAGGTTATAGTGAAGGTTAAGTTAAGGGTAAAGTTAAGGTTAAGTGAAGGTTAAGGTTAAGGGGCTAAGGTAAGGTCAAGGTTAGGGTTAGGTTAAGGTAAAGTCAAGGTTAAGGTTAGGGTTAGGTTAAGGTTAAGGGTAAGGGTAAGGGTAAGGTTCAGGTTAGGGTAAATTTAAATTTAAGGTTAAGTCAAGGTTAGTTTAAGGTTAAGGTTAAGGTCAAGGTTAGGGTTAGGTTAAGTTAAGGTTAAGATTAAGGTTAAGTTTCAGGTTAAGGGTAAGGTTATGGTTAGGTTAAGGTTAAGTTTAAGGTTGGGTTAAGGTTAACATAAGGTTAAGGTTAGGGTTAGGGTTTAGGTTAAGGTTAGGTTAAGGTGAAGGTTAAGGGTTTGGTCAAGGTTAACCTAACCTCAAGGTTAGGGTTAGTTTATGGGTAATGTTCAGGTTAGGTTAGGGTAAAGTCAAGGTTAAGGTTAAGGTTAAGGTCAAGGGGAAGGTTAAGGTTAAGGTCAGTGTTGAGCCCCAAAGATGTCCTTTTCTTTCACCAAATTTCACTTCATTTCCTTTGTCCCTTATCAATTACAGGCTTAAATGATCAATAGGATTAATTAAAGTCACTTTAGAAATGTATACAATGACTGACGTGCTATATTTTCGTGGTTTTGTTGTTGTAGTAATTTTTTACTAGACTCAGCTACAGAATGCAGCCATTCTGTAGCTAGTCGCCTATTCTGCAGTTATCTTCATGTTCTCATAGGTTACAGGTGTCACTTCAAAGAAAAATTCATATGGTTGAATTCCACAACACTCCCCCATAATTTCTTGCTTTCTACGAAGTCTGAGAAAGAATCTATAGGTGGTTATGCACGTGGAAGAGATCAAAACTCAGAAGCAGATTCCTACCAGGATAGGGACTCTACAGATGTCTCTAGCAAGAGTACGAGGCTTCCACAAGAGTTATAATTTTATTTTAATTGGGAAATACACTTATCCCTATTTCATCTCAAGGGTAGTTCTGTATTTCTTTTATAAGAATGACTCCGGAGATCGAGAGACAGTTAGCTAGATTGATGTTTTGTTAGATTTCAAAAGTTCGTAATACTCTGTTTCTGAAGAATTTTCCCTTTAATGAAAGACATTCAACTTCATTGCATGATCTAAGGCAATCTTGAGGAGATTTGTATGCTAATCCGATGGTAGAGGGCCTTTACTGCCCGAGAAGCTCTATGTATATTGTTTAGATAAGTAACTCTAGCAAATGGGGTAGCAAGCTAAGTGGGCTTGATTGTGGGGAAAAACTCCACAGTTAAGTGCGCTTGAGCCAGAGGAGTTATGGGATGGGTGACCTCCTGGGAAGTCCTGGTTATCGAGTGCAAGCCCCGGAAGTGATGATTGACGCTATGTGATTCATTTCACTAGTTTCAATCCCACTTCTTCACCCCTGATGATAAATTAGTCAGTTACCATTACCTCTCATGGAAATGGTCATAGATGAATGACTAAATTAACGTAGTTGAATCCCAAAAATGATATCTAATATAATGCACTGCAGAAACCCCTAATACTTAAAAAACTCTAGCTTTGTTTCATTCCTAATTTAAATAGTTTTATGAAATTTATGTTTTTATGCTCATTCACATCAAATGTTACAGCTAGTCTTGTTCTTATGAATTGTTCCAAAATATCACTAACACTGAATGAGATATAGCTGTATTATTTTAGAAATTAGTTGCATTTTAGTTTAATTGTAAAACTCTGGAGGTTATTGGCACTCTAGTTCAATTATGTTCACTGTATTTCAAGTTTGATTGATTGCATTCTTGTTTAGTTCTGTCTAATGTATTTCAAGTTTCATTAGTTAGTTGTATGCTAGTTCTGTTCCATTAGACTTCAAGGCCTTCATTATTTACAAACTACTCTTGTTATTAATCTCTTCCAACACATCATCATATGGACAGGAATTAGTGATATCAGTTCAAGGCCTTGACTGTTCTGCAATCTCTTATAATTTCACAAACTGCCTCTTTTCCAAAACTATTCCAAAAGATTTGTAAGTTTCAAATGAGGCTTAGTAGTGAAAATTCGAGTTGCAGAATGGATTAATTTCAGTGTCATAGGTTAATTTAGAGTAGATTTCCTCACTATGTTGCAGATTATCTTTTCCAATTGCGTTCCAACAAATTTCTAGCCATGGATGAGATTTTCACTGTGATATTGTAGATTGTTGTTTACTTAGAAGAACATCATTGCATTAAACTTATCCTTTTCTCAAGTTATTCCAACATATTTCTAATGAATGAATTGGACTGAGTTCATGTTATGAGTTATTTTTCTTGTTAAAGTTTTGCATTTTCTGTTCTCAAGTGCCATACATAGTTTAGAATAGGTTTTTCTATGTTTTAGTGTGACCAACAACTTCTCTTTACCAACACTTAGTTCTTTTCCTCTTAGAATAAAAACACAAAACCAAAAACATTGGAAAAACACTAAACACAACGTAGTGAGAAACAAATACCTAGGCACATATAGTGCACTTCACTTCAACAGTTTACTAGCCCTGGTTGATAATTTATGACATCAATTTAGGAACACTAAGTTGAACAGACATTTTGGTGCCATTGCCGGGGAAGTGTAACTAGGTATCCTTGTTTCTTACCTCCCAAAAACAATGACATGCGTAGAGAAAGAGACTCAAGGGGTAGATTCATAAGAAGAAGAAGCTTGATTCCTAGAACACCACTTGCTTCACCAAGATCAAGAGCCAGCACATCTCCAACTCAAACCCACATCATTTACTGATCCTAGACTTCCAAAGAACTTAAGATCAGATATTCCATTAGAAAGACCTTCCACCTCATCCATTGAACCTTTCTTAGAAGAATATTCTAGGACCCCTGCTAGGGGCATAAACTTTCCAACTTCCACAGAAGAATCAACTATGGTAGAAGAAGGGGGAGGAGGAGTTTTTAATGGAGAACACACACTATTTGGAGGGGGTAGAGGTATAGGTAGAGGAGAAGGAGGTAGAGATGCAGAAGGAGAAGGAGGCAGAGGAAGAGGTAGAAGAGAAATGGGAAGCTCTTTTGGGTTTCCTATAGTAGATGAAGAAACCAATGCAACTATGAAAAAAATTTCACCCTTTGTCCTTCCAAACTTTTATGGACTCAAAACTGAAGATCCTTAAACCTTTCTATTTGAATTTGAAGTCCTATGTAGAACCTATGATTATTTGCAAGATGCCCAAAAACTTAAACTGTTCCCTTCAACATTGAAAGGAGCAACATTAAAATGGTTTATGAGTTTAATCAGCGGTTCTATTAGGACATGGGAAGACATGAAACAGGAATTTATAGAGAGGTATTTGGATTACTGTATACCATTCAACCATAATGAGGAAGTGTTTAAAATGTTACAAAAAGAGGATGAAAATTTTGAAGATTTGTTGAAGAGGTTTAACTATAACATCAAGAGGGAAGAAATGGAAAACTTAGATCAAGACACTTTGAAAGCTCTCTTATTAAATAAAATTAGGGATGAATGGTTAGATATCCTTAACATGATGGGAAAAGGGGATATATCTCAGCTCACATTACCTGAAATAGCTGAATTATGTATCAACCTTTCAAGAGGGAAATCTAAAACTGTAAAAGGACCAAGAGACCCTCCTCTTGCAAGGGCAACTAAGTCTGCTTCTGGGACAGTAAGTAGGGCAGAAATAGGAAATATTCTTGATGAATTCAAATATGATATTTTAGGGAGTCTTAGTGAACAAATAGACACCCTTAAGTTACAAAACAATCAGAAAACTGAATCTGATGCCCTAGCAATCTTTTGTCCCAAATGTAGAAAGAAGCATGCCTTGAGAGAGTGCCCTTTGGATGCAAAAGTAGTAGAGACCTGTGTAATTTGTTCAGAAAAACATGAGGTCAAGATTTTTCTTTCACTTTCTGGTCTTAAAGCTGTCTTTCAAGAAGAAACCTCTACAAATTCCACAGAATCTCTCAATTTTGTCTCTAGAAGGTCGTGGCAAGGACCTCAAACACAAGGATTCCATGATCAACTATATAATCAACCCCCACCAAATTGGAATTCTTTGCAGAAACCTTCGCCCCAATTCCAAAATCAATCTCAAAATTGGGCACAAGGAGCACAAAATCCCTATGGAAGATACTCTTAGTACTATCAATATCCACCATATCCACATTTCCCTCAACAAAATTTTCAACAAAATCCTCAAGAAAATCATCAAAATCCACCACTTCCATTACCATTTCCTCAGAAAACAAATCATTTACCTGCCCAACCCATACCAAACCCCAACAATAAAAATCCTCAGAATACATACATGATAGAAGGTCAACAGTTTCCAACTTATTTGATTACTCCTTTAGACCTTAGTGATGTTCAACTTAGGTCGGGAAGAATACTTGAAAAGAAGAAACTTTATGTAATCATACAAGAGCAAAACAACTCTGAGGAAGATTCTCTACTGGTGAATAAAAGTCTTGAAGAGAACAGACCTTTCCAAGACCCAAACATTGAAAAATAAAAACAAAAAGAACCAATAATTTCAACTCCTACATTAGAGCAGCCATCAACATCCACTTCTACACCTCCCTTTCCAGAAAGATTACAAATTGATAGAGGTGTAGAAAAACAAATTATGGTGCCTAATTATGATTTCCTAGATGAGCTGAGAAATGTTTGTATTAAGATCCCATTATTGCAAGCTATCAAGGAAATTCCAATCTTAGCAAATACAATAAAGGAGTTGAGCATGAAGAAAACAGGAAAAAGAATAAGAGAAAAAGAAAATTCAACTGGCAGGAAAAATAGCAGATATCATGATGGGTAAGATTTCTATTCCAAAGTATCTAGACCCAGTAAATCCAGTTGTTAAAATACACATCAATGGAACTGAGATCCAAAACACACTTATTGATTTAGGAGCAGCAATCAATATCATGAGTAGACAAATCATGGATAAACTGAAACTTCCTAATCTTCTTCTTACACCCACATTATTACAATTAGCAAACAAATTTGTGATCAAACCTGATGGGGTAATAGAAGACATTCCAGCATCCCTAGATTCTTGGGAGTATCCTGTGGATTTTATGATCCTAACTCCTAAGAGCAATCTAGGAGGGAATCCTATTTTATTAGGAAGACCTTGGTTAGCTACAACTGATGCTTTCATTAGTTGTAGATCCGGTTATTGTACATCTCTGATGCTATTTCAACCAAGAAATTTACCTTGTATCCTCCAGCAAAAACAATTACAGAATTAGATGATACTCAATGGATAGAGGATGAAGAAGACTTACAACCTCTCTTCACAATTTCAGAAATTAGTGAAGATAGCCAGATTTTGAATACCTTAGAAAAATTTGAATCCTCTTTGGAATAAAAACATGAACAATTTCAAGAAGAATCCAACATTGAGTTTTTATCATCAAGACAGATGTCTCTCTATTCCATCGATAAATTTGGCAGCTCTACAATTGAGATATTTCTAGGCAAAACTTTAAACATAAACAAGAACCTAGAGAAATCTCAACAAGTAGAGCTAGTCAAGATATTATAGAGACGTTCTTTTGCATATGCATGGGAGTACACTGATATGAAAGGGATAAGCCCCAAGACTTGCACTCATCACATCTACATAGAGGAAAATTGTAAACCAATCAGACAACCTCAAAGATGGATGAATACAAATCTTAGGGAAATTGTTAAAGAAGAATTGCAGAAATTGTTAAATGTCAACTTTATCTATCCCATTTCAGATAGTCAGTGGGTTTCTCCTTTGGTAATTGTGAAAAATAAAAATGGTAAATTGAGGGTATGTATTGACTACCGAGAATTAAACAAATCTACTCTTAAGATCATTTTCCCCTACCTTTCATAGATCAAGTGTTAGATACATTAGCTAGAAAAAATTACTTCTCATTTTTAGATGGGTTTAGTGGTTATAACCAAATTCAAGTAGCACTTGAAGATCAAGACAAAACCACATTTACCTGTCCTTGGGGTACCTATGCTTACCGAGTATTTCCATTTGGATTATGCAATTCACCTGCAACATTTCAAAGGGAAGTACTAGAAATTTTTTCAGATCTAATACATGATTGTGTAGAGGTATATATGGATGATTTCATAGCTTATGGAAACACATTTGAAGAATCCTTAGCGAAATTGGAAATTTTTTTAAAGAGATGTAAAGAAGAAAATATTTCACTAAGTCATGATAAGTGTTTTATGATGTTTTCTGAAGAAATTGTTTTAGGACATCACATTTCAGGGGATGGGATTAGAGTTGATGAGTCAAAAGTTGAAGTCATCTCTAACTTGACTATTCCAAGTTGTCAAAAATATGTTAGGATTTTTCTCGGATTTACAGGATATTATCGAAGGTTTATATAAAAATTCACCAAGATAGCATCTCCACTTTTAAAATTACTTACCAAGGACTATGAATTCAAGTGGAATCCTGATTGCTAGTTAGCCTTTGAGACCCTAAAAAAAAAAATCTCTGAAGAACATATTTTAAGGGGACCTAATTGGAAGTTACCTTTTCATATTTCAACAGATGCCTCAGATACAGCTTTAGGAGCAGTATTGGGACAAAAATACCTGATTCTTTATGCCATCTACTATACAAGTAAAAATTTGACTCCTTTAGAGTTAAATTATACTATAACTGAAAAAGAGTTTTTAACTGTTTTTCATGCGATAAAAAAATTCAGAGACTATATAACAGGCTATGAAACTTTTGTTGACACAGATCACTCTGCAATTAGATATCTAATGAACAAATCAATTACTAATGCCAAAGTTATAAGATGGTTATTTCTTTTACAGGAGTTCAACATTACCATTCTAGATAAGCCTGGAAAACAAAACACAATAGCTGATTTCCTATCTAGACTCCAAAACATCAAAGACAACACCCTAGTTGAAGATCAATTCCCTGATGAATATCTTTTTGCAATTTCTACTCAAATTCCTTGGTTTGCTGACATTGCTAATTATTTAGTTTCAGGGAATTTTCCTTCAATAATGAATGCAAGAAACTAAAGAAATATCATTTATGACAGTGAAAAATATTCATGGGTTGCTAATGAGTTATACAAAACAGGTCCAAATTTTATCATTAGGAGATGTGTTCAGGAAGATGAGATGCCTGAGATCGTCAAGGCATGTCATGATGAATCCTGTGGCGGACACTTTGCTGATAAAAGGACAGCTTATAAGGTCCTTCATTTAGGATACTATTGGCCATCCCTATTTAAATATGCTAAAGAGTATGTTAAAAGATGTGACAGTTGCCAAAGGGTAGAGAAACCTTCTCCTTCAGGTGAGATGCCATTGCAGCCTCAGGTACATATTGAACCTTTTGAGAAATGGGCTTTACATTTTGTAGGACCTATTAGTCCTCCATCAAGAAAAAAGAAATATATATTAGTTTGCACTGATTATATTACCAAATGGGTAGAGGCCAAGCCATTACTTTCTACTACTGAAGCATCTGTAGTTAATTTTCTTTTTGAGGATATTTTTACTTGTTTTGGTGTCCCAAGGGAAATTGTTACAAATCAAGGAGCTCAATTCACATCAAGGCTAGTGGAACAAATGATGGAAAGGTATAAAATCAGACACAGAAAATCTACTCCCTATCATCCATAAGCAAATGGTCAAGTGGAATCTACCAATAAAGCCATTGAAGGGATCCTAACAAAAAATGTTCACTTACATAGAAGAGATTGGGCAGACAGGCTTCTTAAAGCCTTGTGGGCCTATAGAACTACATGGAGAAGCACAACAGGTCATACTCCCTATGAACTTGTTTATGGAAAACAAGTTTTGTTTCCCATAGAGTTTCAGATTCAAACTTTTAAAATGGAAGTTCAGCTAGGACTTGATCTAACAGAGGCACAAAAGAACAGATTGGAGCAGATTAATGAATTGAATGAGATTAGACAAGATGAAGTCCATAAAAAAAGTATAGTTCAACAGTAAAGGACTAGATGTCATGATAAGTACATCAAGGAAAAGAAGTTCAAAGAAGGTGACTGGACTCTCTTGTTTGATTCAAAGTTCAAAGATTTTCAAGGTGAATTCCAAACACATTAGCTTGGGCCATATGAAATTATGAGAATTTTTGACAATGGAGAAATAAAAATTAGGACAATAGATGAAGAGAAGGTCACTTTTCTTGTAAATGGTCATAAATTGAAGTTGTATCATAAGCCACTTTCAAGAGAAGAATTTTTCAAGAGATTCCAGGAAAACAGTGATATGAAGTTAATGAAGAAGACTTTTTCTGAATTCAAATGAAAAAAAAAATTAAATTAAATAAATAAATAAAGTATAAACATCAAAACTAGTCACTAATTAGCATGTTTATACAGAAAAGATAAAGTGAAAATTAGAATCCTTCTGACACTTTAGCTTTTCAAATTTTTTCTTTTTCTGCAAGCAGCTATCACAAAATCATAAGTCTCACTCCATCATGTCTCACTTCATTCATATTTCATTCACTCCATTCATTCATATTTCATTCATTCCATTCATTCATATTTCATTCACTCCACTCATCCATACTTCATTCACTCCATTCCATGGTCCACCTCATTTTCATCTCAGATTTTTAAAATTTGATCTCTTTCTGCAATTGAATATTACAAATCATAAGTTGCAAACCACTTTTCATATTTCACTCCACTTTACATTTATAATCCATTTCATTCCATTACATTTCACTTCACTCATGCTCCATTACACCATATTTCATGATCCATTCTAATTCACTTCATACAACATTCCATTCCATGTCTCAAAGCTCCTACAAGTATATTCTATAGTCAGACATTCTGCAGCCAGCTAGACATTCTGCAGCCAGATATCCTGAAGACAATTATCCAGCAACCACTTTTTCAGCAGCAAATTAACCCTGCACACCTATGTCAACAAGCAAAATCAAAGGGATTATGAAGACTGAAGAATCAATGATTTTCAAAGGAGGACAAAGCATATCAAAACCAAAAAAATTAAAGGAAAGGCAAAGGTAAAGTTGTGAAATTATTATGATGACAGAATATGAAAGTTATAGTATAGTTAAGTCATGTATGATTCAAAAATTTGTTTTGATTATTCGTGTTGATCATGCCTATTAAACTTATCATAAAAAATTTGGACAAAATCCCTTCCATTCTCCATTTCAAATCATCATTTAAAACTTAACGGTTAAGTACTGAAATGACCTATTCGGTCACGTCACTAGCCGAAGTATTCAGTGATGATTTTGAATTTCTCACGAGATGTTTTCCGCGGTCTTTTATTCCATGATGGCTCTCAAAATCATTAATTCATGTGAATCACCCTCACCATATTTCACTCATTCTATAACCTCTTCATGTCATCCTTCCGTAGCTAATTCCTACTGCATAAATAGAGAATGCACCTTTGGGATAAAAACAACTCTTTAAGAGCCATTTTCACCGTGGATAGAAGAGCATTAAATTGAAGGTTGAGAAGAAAAGCCATGGGTCTCATAGTAAGGTCCGAACCAGTCGGAACCAAATACTTAGAGGGTTACCCACAGATTAGAGAAATGCTACAACAGTTTGGGTGGTTACAGTTTTTGGAAAAAATCAATGGTTTTCATAAAAAGGTAACTAAGACATTTGCACAATCCTTCAATGGAGCAGAAATTGAAATAGGAGATGTTAAATTCACTATTACAGAATCTTTCATTGCAGAAGCAGCGGAATTACCCAGGCAAGGTGAATGATGGTTCAAAAATAGGCAATTTCATAATGAGGCATGGAGGCAAATACTCAAAACACCAGGTATGGATATTTCCATTTTTAAGAAGGGCATTCCTAGCGCAGCACTGAAGAATAAATGGTGGAATATGTTGCTCATTTTGCAAAAGTTTATAACTTGTGAGGAAGTTTTGGTACCCTATATGTTTATCATATTCGGCTAATGATGCATTTCTTAGATGAAGAAATCAATTTACCCTTTCTCTTACTTCATAGCCTAAAGAGAATGGCCTCTAATGTTCAAAAGAGGGTTCAATTTTTGGAAACCACTTTGTATCACCATGGCCTAGTTAAAATCCTAATTGAACATCATTTGATAAAGGTGGGAGACAATTGGGATGAGTTCCTAGTGAGGAATCACTTTGAAGAACCCAAGGAATCTCCATCTGAAGGCAAACTTACAAGAAGAAGCAGGAGAGGGAAAATTTCCAAATCTGTTGAAATTAAAACTGGTAAGTCCATACAAGAGGACAGTGAGGAGATTATTTCTGAGAAATTGGATGAAATTAAGAAACATCTTAAAAAGGAGAAGATAATAAGAAAGTATGCCAAGGAGAGAGGAGACAGACCATCTCAACTAAGACGAAGCCATATACTTAGAGGTATATTGAAGAGAACAGGGGGTAAACAAACAGGAATCATAAACATTGAGGATGAAGAAACACCAACTGCTAGATCACCTGAGTATCAGTACGAAGAGGATCTTGATGAAGGAACTTCAGAGATAGACCCAGCACAACAAGAAATCTATAATTATGTTGAGTCATTAGAGAAGAGGGCCTCAGAAAGTAGAGGAAGAACTCCTAGCCCACCAGGATTTGCAATTGATGTACTAAGAAGAGACAAATATGAGTTAGAAGTACTCAATAGGAACATAAAGAATGAAAATGGCATTTTAAGGGAGCAAGTTAAGCTGAAAAGTGATATGAATACAACTCTCTCTCTACAAATGGAAAAATTGTACAAGGCTAGTGAGAAATTGAAGAAGAAAAACAAAAAGTTGAGCAGGGCACTTATAAATTTGAGATTCAATTTGGTCATAAGGGAGCCTAGGAGGCCATTGAATATCAGGAAAAGTAGAAGAAGGAGCCTAGATGTCCTAGCAGAAGTCTCAGAATACATGAATTGATTGCATGAGGACATGCAAAAACTTTGCAGTGGGGGTATGTTGAGCCCCAAAGATGTCCTTTTCTTTCAAAAAATTTCACTTCATTTCCTTAGTCCCTTATCAATTACAGGCTTAAATGATCAATAGGATTAATTAAAGTCACTTTAGGAATGTATAAAATGACTAACTTGCTATATTTTAATGGTTTTGTTGCTGTAGTAATTTTTGACTAGACTTAGCTACAAAATGCAGCCATTTTGTAGCTAGTCGCCTATTCCACAACTATCTTCATGTTCTCACAGGTTACAGGTTTCACTTCAAGGAAAAATGCATATGGTTGAATTCCACAAAACTTCCCCATCATTTCTTGTTCTCTACGAAGTCTGAGCAAGAATCTACAGGTGGTTATGCACGTGGAAGAGATGAAAACTAAGAAGCAGATTCCTACCAGGACAGGGACTCTACAGATGTCTCCAACAAGAGTACGAGGCTTCCAAAGAGTTCTAATTTGATTTTAATTGGGAAAGACACTTATCCCTATTTCCTCTCAAGGGTAGTTATATATTTCTTATATAAGAATGACTTGGGAGACCGAGAGACAGTTAGCTAGATTGATGTTTTGTGGTTAGATCTCAAAAGTCCGTAATACTCTGTTTTTGAAGTATTTTTCCATTAATGAAAGAAGAGCAACTTTAATACCAAATTTGAAGCAATCTTGAGTAGATTTGTGTGCTAATCCGGTGCTAGAGGGCCCCTACTACCCGAGAAGCTCTGTGCATACTGTTTAGATAAGTAACTTTAGCCTTATTTCATTTCTAATTCAAGTAGTTTTCTAAAATTTATGTTTTATGCTCACTTAAATCGGATGTTACAGCCAGTCTTGTTCTTATGAATTGTTCCAAAATATCACTAACACTGAATGAGACATAGCTGTGGTGTTTTAGAACCTAGTTGCATTTTTTTCTTAACTTTATATTTTTATGCTCACTGACAGCAACTTTTGCAGCCAGTCTTGTTCTTATGAATTGTTCCAAAATATCACTAACACCGAATGAGATAGAGCTGTAGTATTTCAATGATTAGTTGCATTTTATTTTAGTTGTAAAACTCTAGAGGTTAATGGCACTCTAGTTCAATTCTGTTCACTGTATTTCAAGTTAATTTATTTCATTCTAGTTCCGTTCTATTCATTGTATTTCTATTTTTATTAGTTAGTTGTATTTTAGTTTTGTTAAATTAGACTTAACAGCCTTCATTATTTACAAACCACTCTTGTTCTTAATTTCTACTAATACATCATCATCATAGGAACAATAATTGGTAATGTGATTTTGAAGTCTTGACTGTTCTGCAATTTCTCATAATTTCACAAACTGCCTTTTTTCCAAAGCTATTCCAAAAGATTTCTAACTCTTGAATGAGGCTTAAAAGTGATATTTTGAGTTGTAGAATGGATTAATTTCAGTGTCATAGGCTAATTTAGAGTAGAGTTCCTCACTATGTTGCAGACTATCTTTTCCAAATGTGTTCCAACAAATTTCTAGCCATGGACGAGATTTTATCTGTGATATTGTAGATTGTTGTTTACTTAGAATAACCTCATTGCTTTAAACTTATCCTTTTCTCAAGTTATTCCAACATATTTCTAATGAATGAATTGGATTGAGTTCATGTTATGAGTTATTGAGTTCATGTTATGAGTTATTTTTCTTGTTAAAGTTTTGTATTTTCGATTCTCAAGTGCCATAAATCGTTTAGAATAGGTTTTGATCTGTTTTAGTGTGACCAAAAACTTCTCTTTACCAACACTTAGTTATTTTCCTCTTAGAATAAAAACACAAAACCAAAAACATTGGAAAAACACTAAATACAACGTAGTGAGAAACAGATACCTAGGCACATATAGTGCACTTCACTTCAACAGTTTACTAGCCCTGGTTGAAAATTTATGAAATCAATTTAGGAACACTAAGTTGAGCAGACATAGACCATAACCCCAACTATGACACAACCACCTAATGATGATCCTAGACCCCCCGACACTGGCTCTTCAACTCTTGGAAGATAGACACTTGTACAATTGATAAATTTACAATGACTTAGTACAATGATACCTTTATAATGACTGTATGCAGTGCTGCCCACTTGAAGAATTCATGTGGTGAACTTCTTGCTGCTGTTTTGCACGTTTACTGTTGCTATTTTCATGATACCCTCTGCTGCACCTTGCTTCGCTTTGCTAGCCTAGAAAGTTTGGTCCTTTGCAGCCGTTGACAACACATGATCTAGCTTTTTCTTACCTTCTAGGATCTAGATATTGAATCTGATGTATATCTGTTATTTTAGATCCCCAATATGTTATTTTTGGTTCTGTAGTATTCTTTTGAGCCTTATTTTCAATGCCATAGTTCTGACCCAAATTGGATTCTTCAAGGGAGAGTTATGCCCAATCTCTCACAATGACCTAATTATGGACTGTTTCTTCATTCAGCTCTAAACTTGATACAGTGAAAACTAAAGTCCGTGCAATATCTGCCACTTTTTATAGAATTCCAATCCGATACTCAAAGGGAGAGTTATGATGATTTTCCCAAGGTCACTTCTTTGAGATGAAGTTCAGTAGCCTGCCAAAACATTGATTTCCACTGATCATATCTCCGAAAATATTGCACACCATGATATGAAATTTTTATAGGAACTTCCTCAATATTTTAGCTTCATCTCATACACATTTTGGCTTCTTAACCTTTGTAGAAAAAAAATTAGAGCGCAAATTCCATGATGACCTGTTTCAGGTAGCAAAATCACTACCTAAGTAGGATATGAGGATCACAATTTATATAAATGCTTAGGTTGAGAGGGGCTTCAACAAGTGAACATGGGAGGGATTTTAGGAGCTTAAAAATTATTAATTATTGAATTTTCAATGACCCATGCCACAACCCCCTGGGGTTTTAGCCCACTCATTAGGGTTACAAAATTCAAACATGAATATCTCTCAAACCGTGAAGAATTGCGTGGCGTGCCATATATCAACGGAAACATATTGACAAGTAGAAACCATCTAAAGAATTATTGACCTAGAATACAGTAATTTGGTAGGTCAAAATTCCCATGAAATATTGGAGTAGCCCTTGGTGCTACTTGGGTTGACATCAATGACAACCACTGATAAAAAATCTCCCCCTTTGGCATTGATGGCAACACAAGTACTCCCCCTGCGATCATGAAACCTATTCCTACAACATTCTCTCCCCCTTTGAAATCAATGGCAAAGGGTAACTCCCCCTGATATACAACCATCCTACAGACCTGTACACACTTCCACTCCCCCTTTATATTTTGAATAAGGAAAATATGATGAGAACTTGGGAGAATCCCAAGCTTCTGGCGAAGATATTCAAATGATTCACGAGTACTCTTACGATCATCAATGTTTCCTGCCCAATATACATATGTAAAGGCTTGAATAATGAGATTGTTACCCTTGGGATACCACATGCCATATTCTGCTGTTCCCTTTAGATATCAAAGAATTCTTTTGAAGACAATATTATGTGATTCTTTTTGTGTTGCTTGGAATCTTGCTACTTGTCCAATTTCTTGCATAACATCTGGCTCAGAAGTTGTTACATATAGAAGACTACCAATCATAGATCCATAGAACTTCTTATCCACATCCTTAGATGAGTCGTCTATGCTCAATTTTCAACTTGATACCATCAGATTAAGGATGGGTTTGCAATATTCCATTTTGAATTTCTTGACCATTTCCTTGATGTACTTGGATTGACATATAAATATTCGTTTCTCCTGCTGAGATATTTGAAGCCCTAAGAAGTATGCCAGCTCACCAAGTAAATACATCTCGAGCTCACTTTGCATATTTGTAGCAATTTTCTTACTTAGTCGATCATCAATGCTACCGAATATTATTTCATCCTCTTTAGCTAAAGATGTGCTTTAGTTGCTTCATACATAACATATATGTCGTTTGGAGCTCGACTTGTTGTAGCCACAACTTAACCATACCTGCCTTTCCTAATTTCACATTTTGTGGAGCTTAATAGTATTGTGTGTCCTTGATCACACATTTTTGCAACATTGAGGAGATTGTGATTCATGTTTTCAACCAATAGATCATTCTTGGCTAGAGCATATTTGCTTCTGAGAGTGACGGTACCTGATCCTATAACATTCTAATATCCATCATTTTTAAAGGACATGGTTCCATCCTTATTCTCTTTCAGAGATATAAATTTATTTCTATCTTCAGTCATATGCATTGAGCAATTGATATCAACATACAACAAATCTTTGTTGTTTTGAGCCTTGAGAGCGAAAGCACAATTATCAGTCTTCTTCTTCTTCCATGTCCGTTCGTTCTGTGGCTTCAAAGATTCTTATGGAGGATTTTCAAGTCTGCAGTCTTTGGCTATGTGTCCAAAGTTTCAACATTTGTAACATTCAATATTATTTCTTAAATGTTCAAATCTATTGATGTTTCACTGAGTGCTGGGAGGTTCATATTTGACAGATCTCCTGGAACTGTATTGGTTCCTAGGGTACGTGTGACATTCTACATCTATATGACCAAATTTTCCACCTGAATAACAATAGCCATAAAAAATATGTTGGTACCTAGATGGAAATCTTCGTTGAGGAATTGTCTTCTAAGGCTGTTCTTGCGAATCTTGTCCAATGAAGTCTACATGCATGTCAGATCTCATAGGTTCATTGTATTTTGTTGTACAAGGTCATGCTTGTTCTTCTTTGTTACCGAGGCCAGTTCTGTCATTGTAAGATCGTTGATTGTTGATGAGTTCTTCCAATGCCCTTGAGTTGTTGGCATAGTTTTGGATAGTTTTTCATTTCTTCACTTCCTTACGTAGCGAGACTACTTCCACTTATAATTCTTCCATTTCTTGGTTGCTTTCTTCCAAATTCTTTTGAAGTGACTCTTCAATGCATTTGTGTTCTTCAACTTCAATTTTGAGACCTTGAAATTGTTCTTCAAGAGTATTGGAACAGATCTTCTCAGCCTTGAGATCTTTTACAAGCTTGATTTCTTCCTTAGAAAATTATTCTATGGTCAACCCTTCTTCTTCGTTGTTTGATACCTCTTGTTTATTGTGCTTAGCCATAAACAATACTCTCTCATTGGCTTCTTCTTCGCTGTAATTTTCTTCATCGGATGATGAGCTATCTTCTTTAGAGAGAAAGTTCCTTTTGGATCCTTTCTTGTTGAATTTCTTAAAGCCTTTATTTCCTTCTGAGTTGCCATCACTTCTATTCGGACATTTTGCTGCGAAATGTCCAACCTCACCACAGTCGAAACATATCAATGGAAGTTTACCTTTGAATTTTTCCTTACCAATTTTTAGTTTTCTCATAAAGTAAGCATATTATTCATCTGAAAGACCACCTTCATCATCTCCCTTTTCTTCACACTTGCAGGTGCATGTCTTTTCAATTGAAGGTTGTTTGTCCTTATTAGTTTTCTTAGATGCAACGAGCAAAATTTATAGATGCGAAGTACCCTCTTCTTCATCAAGTCTCATTTCATATGATATGAGAAATCCATGTAATTCCTCTTTGCTGAGTTTGTCTAGATTTTCATTTTATTCCAAGACCGATACCTTTGGGTTGAATCTCCCTGGTAACGTTCTAATAATAATATTCTAGTCAACTAGCTCTCCCAATCCTTCCAGAGTATTGGTTATTTCATCAACGTGTTGGAAGTATGTAGCAATGTTGCCATCTTCTTTCATTTTGATTTGCTCAAATTTTGATCTATAGATTTGAAGCTTTGATTCTTTGACATTTGAGTCACCTACATATATATTCTCAATCTTGTCCCATACATTTTTGGCAGTTTTACAACCCAACACCTTATGATAAGTAGATTCAATAAGTCCACTGATAATAATATTCTTTGCTTTTGTATCATTTACCAAATTCTTCTTACCTTGGTCATCCACGGTTGATGTAAATCCAGTTTGAATAGTGTCCCATACTTCATGACCTTGCGCCAAAAGATATACCTCCATTCTTCCTTTCCATAATGCATAATTATTTTCATTGAACAGAGGTACACCATTCTTCATATGCTCCATGAACTCCTTCTAGCTGTTAAACTGTTATTGAAGGAATCATGCTTTGATACCAATTGTTGGAAATACTGAGAGGGGGGCTGAATCAGTATTCCTTTCAATTAGAGCATTATTTAATCTTCAATTATTATTAGCGTTTATACAATGATAACAGTAAACAAAAGGAACACAAATGCACATATTTTTTAAGGTGGAAACCCTTTCTGGGACAAAAACCACTTGAATTATTTTCTAATAATTCTTTAATATTCAATTCCAATTGAAAATAAACCTTCAACTTCCTAGAATCTAAAAAAATATTCTTCTCCAGCTCCCACTGTATGGATGCTCCAACGCCCGAGATTCTTCAGTACTCAAGTGAACAGATGCCCCAACACCCAATGAGCTACAACTCACCCTAGCACCACCCTACCACCCTAAAGTTTTTACAAGGTTCAACCTATTGGTGACTTCATGCACTAGCTTAACACCACCCTACCACCCTATCGAAGAATAAAATAAGAATGGACTCCCGTACCAAGGAAAATGATCCACTTTACAATAATATAGAATGATGTAGAAGAAGAATACACACTATACCATAACCCAAACTATGACACAAAAACCTAATGATGATCCTAGACCTCCTGACACTATCTCTTCAACTCTTGGCAGATAGACACTTGTACAATTGATACATTTACAATGAATTAGTACAATGATACCTTTATAATGACTGTATGGAGTGCTGCCCACTTGAAGACTTCATGCAGTGAAATTCTTGCTGATATTATGAACCTTGATTGCTACTCTTATATGCTACCCTCTGCTGCACCTTTCTTTGCTTTGCTACCCTAGAAAGTATGGTCCTTTGCAGCCCTTGACAACGGATGATCTAGTTTTTTCTTGCCTTATAGGATTAAGATATTGAATCTGTTGTATCTATGTTATTTTAGACCCCAAATATGTGATTTTCGGTTCTATAGTAATCTTCTGAGCCTTCTTTCCAATGCCATAGGTCTGACCCAAATTGGATTCTTCAAGAGATATTTATGCCCAATATCTCACAATGACCTAATTATGGACTGGTTCAGTAGAGCGGAATTATATGGCATGCCATGTGTCACTGTTTCTTCATTCAACTCTAAACTTGATAAAATAAAAACTATAGTCCGTGCGCTATCTGTCACTTTTTACAAAATTCAAATCCGATACTCAGAGAGAGAGAGTTATGACACTTTTCCGAAGGTCACTTCTTTGAGATGAAGTTTAGGAGCCTGCCAAAACATTGACTTCCACTGATCATATCTCCGAAAATATTGCGCACCTTGATCTAAAATTTTTACAGAAAATTCATCAGGATTTCGGCTTCATCTCGTAAACATTTTATCTTCTAAATATTAGTAGAAAAAAATTTAGAACGAAAATGCCATGATTACCTGTTTCAGGTAGCGAAATCCCTACCTAAGGAGGATATGAGGATCACAATTTATATAAATGCTTAGGTTGAGAGGGGCTTCAACAAGTGAACGTGGGAGGGATTTTAGGAGCTTAAAAATTATTAATTATTTAATTTTCAATGACCCATGCCACAACCCCATGGGGTTTTAGCCCACTAACTGGGGTTACAAAATTCAAACATGAATATCTCTCTAACCGTGAAGAATTACGTGGCGTGCCATATATCAACGGAAACATCTCGACAAGTAGCAACCATCTAAATAATTATTGACCTAGAATATAGTAATTTGGTAGGTCAAAATTCCCATGCAATATTGGGGCAGCGCTTGGTGCTGCTTGGGTTTAGAAAACGACTAGTTTAAACATCTCTACATCTATTTAAGCTTATTGATTTGATCTGATCTCTCACCTAGTCCTGATGATGAACCACACTAGTTGGTTCGAAACGCGTCGACAACGTTCCATTATATGTGATTATTACCAAAAGAGATTTTACAATTAATGACAATCGATGATCAACAGCTGAAACATAACATTAAAAAAAATACCATGCATTCCTTGTGGTATCACCTATGCACCTTCACATAGGAAAGTTGTGGTGTTCAAGTGCCTCTTTACCTTTTCCAGATTTTTCCATCTTTCCTTCATTTCAAAAGATAATCAAGAGGGATCCACTCATCACAATTCATCAAGGAGGTTAGAAATATCCAAGTGCTCAAATATACATGAAGTAAGTAATGACTAGAAACATTAAATAGATCCATGAGAATAAATGAGATTAAGGTAATAAGTCAAGGAATACTTATATTCAATGAGAGATGATCCTCTCCCTCTTGAACCAACCTTTAAGAGCCATCCATAGTTCATAAAATAATGTTTCCCTCAATCAACATATTTATCAACAACCAGGTCATTTTTCAAATCTATCCCAAGCGCTTGAGAATCTTCACAAAGGCCATGCGAGGGTTTGATATAACAAATCTCAAGAATTTACCATAAACTAGGGTTTCTCTCAGACCCTTAAACACTAATTTCCTAGGGTTTTCTTCCTACCATAGAATTATTTTAGGCCTATACCATCCTCTTCTTGCTTCCATAAAAGTGTCTCCATGGGGGTGATCTTCATGGATTTCCTTTAACCCATATATGATACCATGTTAATTTTTCCATAGAGAAACATTGTTCTTTTCTTTGATAGTTATATTTTTTCAAGAACATGTTAAGTTCACGCCAAATAATTATATCATTATACATATCTACAATATCAACCATCAGAATATGAAACTATGTAGAAATAACATCATCCTAATCATCATCTAAGCAACGAAATGTAAAAGGATCAAAGGAAGAGAAGCATGAACACGTAGAGACACCACAATTGGTCTGAGACCAGGAAAAAAACCACTATGGGGAAAACCATTGCAAATTCTTCTTCATAGATCATCATCAAATGATTCAGCAACAAGAGTAAAATGATCCATAGATCTATAACTTCATGATGCAGTAAAACAAATAACACATGTATAATTTGACCTTACACATATCTCTACTGAAGGAACTTGATTCTGAGAACTGACATTAGCTGAAGCATACTAATGAATACTATTGATATTGAGTTAAGACTGTAGATACATCTTGCAGTAGAAATACATAGAGAAGATCTACACATATGTAGATCTACAACATTAAGAGTATGTATCTGATAGATCACCAAGAGATATAAACAACCATGTCCTAGATCTGAATCTAGGATGCTATAGAAGACTGTTCTGAAGTGATTGTGACTAAGCGACAAAAGAATTAAGATAATGAGAAATATATTGAATGTGGTCCAATTTAGATTTTCCCATAAAACTCTTCAACTGAGGCCTTAACACTATGAGCCTGCAGTTATACAAGCCCTGACCGTGACTTGTAAATTTTGTGCCCATAGCTGAGGTCCATATTATTTTTATCTGACTTAGAAACCCTAGCCGCACTGTGAAGAAGATATTCCCATGTTTATGCTAGCCCAATCACGGCCTTGGCATGGCCTGGCCATGGTTTTGGCTTAGCTCAACAACTACCTCACCGTGGATTGCCCGTGGCTCTGGCCCATCATACTCAGATCAAATACAAACCTCTATTTGTGATCTCAATCCTTTGCGCGAGCTTCTCCTAACGTACCTGTGTGAGCCAAGACATAAAAATACGAATCAATTCCAAGAGAGCATGAAGAATATCTCATGAGAGAGTGTGTGCAAATGAGCTTGAGGTCGCCACTATTTATAGCTTTCACATGTGACCACTTGGGGTCAAGGCTAACTCCACATGTGGTTATGCTGAGCCATTACATTTCACTTTAATAAATTAATTAATTCATAATTTAACTTTTTCTTAACCGATTAGGGTGATCTATAGGTCGATTTTGGTCCTTTTGAAAAGAGGAATCTAATGCAATTATAATGTCAACCATATGAGTTGTCCATAATGTAATGTACCACATTTGAATAATTTTACCACATGGAACACGTATTCCAAGGTGAATGTTGGGAAAGACATCCTAGTGTGGGTGCTCATATGGTTTACTATGGCTATGGAAAATGGAAATGAAATGGATAAGGCTTTGGAAAGGAAAAGTGGCTTTTATTTATGTAAATAATGGAAAATAGGAGAAAAGGGAGGTGAAAGGTCACATGTTACATGTGAGGAGGAAAAAGAAGGAAAATAATGGAAAATTAAGAAACTTAGAGGCCTCATTAATAAAAGGGCTTTTGAGGACCAGTTCATGGATTCTGGTCAGTGCAGTTTTGGAGCTCTTATTATTCTCTTTCTCTCTCTCTCATACTCTTGGATACTTATAATTTCATGGAGCACTCCTGGAGAATGTGGCATACTTGGAGGTTTGCAGAAAGAAGTAAAATGAAGAGAAATAAATCACAAGAGGACATCGGTATCAAAAACTACAACGGATTCTGTTTGAAGGTACCGAGTTGCATATATGTTTTCCTCACTATTTTTGGCATGCTTTCCATATGCATGGGGTTTCTTAGTCATGATTCATCACTGGCATGGAGGATTTCCTGGATTGATAGTGGATTTTCCTAGCCTTGCCATTTCTTGGATAACCTTGGTGTTGTGGGTTCATTTCATTGCTTGTTTTTCTGGTTGGTTCGCATGTGCTTTTGGCTATGGATTGAGTTATTAGTTCCGATAAGCCTTAGTTGGACAAACACTCTAGAATCCATGTAACAACTTGGGTTGAGTTAATAGTATTGGAATCCCTAGTTGGAAAAACGCTCTGGAATCCCTTTGTGGGTTGAGTTAATAGTCATGGAAGCCTTGGTTGGGAAAATGCTCTTGAAGCCTGATGATAGCTGTAGGTTGAGTTAGTAGTCCAAAAATCGCTGGGTGGGAAAAATATGTTGGACATGGGACCCCTCGATGAAAGGAGTTAAAGAAGACTCTGCATATCAAGGAGTAGATCTTGAACGCAGAGTCCATTTTGAGAGTTAGGGGCTTTGGGGTGGGTCAAAGCCCCTTATTATGTGAACTTTGAACTCCACCCATGGTTTTCAGACCATGGTATTGTAAATGAAAAATATATTAAACGATTCTAGATAGAAGTCATAAGGTAGTCCATGAATGAAAATATATAAACAATGAGACGCATTTGGATGTAAAAATATTTTAAGCCACAGTCTATGGTTTTGGGTTAGAGGAAAGGCTCCTTCTGCTGAGTGCGTGTAGACCTTAGGAAGTTTGTAGCTAAGTGCGTAGACCCCTGTAGTTGAGTGTGTAAGGTGGAAGTGAATGTATGAGTAAGATCCGAGAAATTCATGAAAGATCTATTGAGATAGATTTGTGTTTCTGTTGATGTGTTTTAATTTATTTGTTGTTTATGAATATCTGTGCTAAGTAATATTTTTGATCTGTAATTTCATATTTTAGTTTTTATTATTATTATTTATATTTACCTTTTTTTATGCATGATTAATAAATATCGTAGTATTCTAGTAAGTTAAATATATGTGTTGAACAACACTTGTATAATTAATAGATCTATTTTATGAATCTCTACTAATGAATAAAAGTGCTAAATCCATAGTTCATTACTCGTCTGGATGCAGAAACCTAGTTCTAGGATCCCCCTACATTTCCTTGGGTGAGACTTCTATCTGCATAATCAAATAATTGTCAAAAGGGCCATTAAAAACTAGTTTTGTTGGTTTGTGCAACCATATTTGAATTCCTGAGTCAGAAGGATAGTGTGAGCTTGTAAGGCCTGAAGTAGCAATGTCGGATGTAGCACAACCTGTCAGGACTCAACAAGTCAACATAGGCTCAGAGGTGGAGCTTAAATTTTCAAATATTGGGGACTATTAGGATGATGACATAGTAAGCAAGGTCGTTGAATTGCTGTGTGAATACAAGGACCTGTTGCCAACAAAGTTCACGGAATTGAAAGGTATTGTGGGTGATCTATGACTCATGCACATCACTTTGAATCCTGATGCGAAACCAGTCAAACCATGCCCATATCAGCTATGTTAGCACAAGGAGTCACTCCTTGACTGCAAAAGGAGTAAGCCTTACACATCATAGTTCATTTCAAATTTTAAAGGGTTTTTTGAGTTGCGGGATGAATTCTCAAAGATTTTGAAATGATTTTTTTAGATTCTTTAAATATTTCATGCATTTGGAAAGCTATGGAAAGCATAAATGGTATGGTTAAATTGGTAGTATAGGGAACAAAGTGTAACAAATCGAAGAGGATGGATAAATGATACCTATTCTATGAAATATTCCTATCCTAAATCAATCACACAACTACGATGATGGCTCTTTACAAAAACTTTGTTTATGAAAATTAAACAACATTCAGAAAGTAGATTTCATGTATAAAGTATTCCAAAAATCGTTTATGAAATCTTCACTCAGATGTTATACAACACATATATGATTTGCAGAAAACTGAAAGAAGATAATTTACTATTAAATCCTTTAATAGTTTCTCACTCACACCTTACTTGTTGTTGCAACTCATAATTTAGATGAAATTAACAAAGAAAGAAGACACACCATACATTATATGCTCCTTGAGTCACAAAATCCTCCAACATGAAGTAAAAAGGCTTTTATTTATTATATTTAGTCTTCAGGTAGACCAACATCCAACCTGGAAAAGGTATTTACAAATGGTATTTATAGCAAGAGAGGCACCAACTCCATCTCTTCTAAAAAGAAGGAAAAATTACTCCTAACATTAAATAGGTGTCAGAATACATTACATCCATATCCCATCAAAATCTAACTGAAAGGACAAATGTAGAAGAAAGAAGAGAAGAAATCTGGGCTGAAATGCTAAGTGTGCTATCATGCTGCCCCTTTTTTTGTTGATTTGTCTCCTTCTGCCTTTGGTCTTTAAATAACCATGTATCTTCATTTAATAAGGCCTCCAAAAACCTCATAACCACATTTCACCATCAGTAGTTATATCCTGGTCCTTATCCTTCCTTAACTGGCTCGGAAAATTTTGCTGACAGGTGTCAAAATTCAGTTAAAATAGGCGCTACTAGAAATTCCGGGAAAAACCTGTAACTACACAAAAAATGGAGTGCTACTAGAATTTCCAGTAGCTCTCTGTTTATTTTTAAAAAATGCACAAAAAATGTTGAAAAACCATGTGCAGATTTATATTCCTTGATATCTAAGTTGTTGTCCAAAATTGTGATTGATAAGCAAAAAGGTATTTGTATCAAAAAACATTTTTACCTTCCTTCTATGTGGGCTACAACTTTAGTAAGCTTATCCAAGTCTGTTTTGTTGTTAGCAGCTGACCTAGATCTGGTTGTTCTTGTGGGTGCTTCCTTGACAATGGCTTTCTCCTCCTTAGTGACCCTTTTGTATCTTTCTTCTCTTTGAGGGCTTTGAGTGCAGCTTTGAAGGGGTTTTGTTTTTGTTTTTCTTCATGTATTTTTCTGTCTTTGACCCTTTAGATTTAGCTTCTATATCAATGACCTCTGTCATTAAGCTTGGATTGTGTAGAGCCTTTGACTTAAGCCTAAACTTTTTGTTGTCTTTGGTATGCCTCTTTCTGTTACTAGCAACAGGTTTGACTTCCTTTTTCTTCTTCTTACTGTTGATCTCATATCCAACATCTTTGAGGATTTCTTCATCAAATTTTGTAGGTTGATACTATTTCTACATATTCTGCTGAATATATTTTTCCATAATTTCCAATAGCACTTGTTTTTTAGATTTCTCTACAGTTGCAGACCTTCCTCTTCAAGCTCTTGTGTAGACATTAGGAAAAGGAGGAACAAGGGGCACCATTTTCATAGATTTATTTTTACTTGCTGTTATAGGTCAATTTGGTCATCATTCCCAATGAACTGGCTAACTAGGCATCATCTCCAGGACCAATGAATAAGGGTCTATCATCCCCTATCATTTCAAGTTTCTATATGCCCTAAGACATGAAAAAGGAAAATCAAGCATGACTTTCATCAAGCAAAGATTTCCAAAGTTTGAAGTTTATAATATATCATATGAGAGCTCTTCAACGCTGCCTCTAAAGGGACTAAGTGCGTTGCATATGCTGGTAGCCCCATGCAAGGCTACTCTGCAAAGCACTTCTCGAAATCTATGGGTGCATTGGCCACATTGGGAGCGAAATTCTCATTGTTCCAGAATCTCCACTTGGCCAGTTCCTTCTAGAAGAGTTCACATGTGTCAAACTTTGAATCCATGTGTCCATTTGACATCTACAAGATTGGGAACATGTCTTGCCTATTATTGGAAAGTCATTGATTATAAAACTACCTCAGATTCTCTATAAATTGAGCACAGATCTTAGTGTTTGAGAAGGAAGATTTTGAGTAGAGAAATTCTGGTGGATTTTCAATTGAGAGTTAGATTTGTGTAATAGTTGCTGGAGAGATTTACACTATGATGAGGCTAGGAATGTTTCTAGAATTTTCACTTCAAATCAGTCACTAGTGTTCATTCTTGGAGGAAGCATTTTGCACAAACTGCTGGAATTTGGAGCTGCAACGGAAGCGATAGAAGGAACCATTTGGAAGCGCTTGGATTCTAAGTAAGCTTCTAATCTATTATGTGTGTCTATTCTTAGTTAGGAGAAGAATTCGTATAGTCTTTAATCTATTGTTCTAGATTATCACCTATCTATGGAAGCGTGTTTTATCTGTAATTCACAATTCTGTCCAACAAATTGGCAACTCCGTTGGGGAGAATTTCTCTTAGTTCTAGGTGTTTTAGCCTTTGATTTGCTCTGTTTATCCACCCAATAGTTGTTATTCACAAAGATCAAAATTTTTGTAATATTAATTTGCAAAATAAGTATGTTAAACAATGGTGTTTTTCCTGATACACTGCACCCAATGCACTCTTCAATATGACACAGTGCTTTGTAGAGCACTTTCTCCCTTTCAGGCCTGTGTTGCATAGCACTGTCTCCCCTTAGAGACTGCATTGCCTCCCGAAACCATCCAGATTCCTTTGAATTTGTCTTTGCAAATTGATTCAGTTTTGTTTTCTACTGTGTTTTGGAAAAGTTTGAACCTCATATTGACCAGTGAATCTATATATTTCTTCCTCCTTTGAAAGAAAATTTGTTTAATTTTTGTTTAAAATGTTTTTCTTTATCATTGAAAGATTTATTTCAAAGTATTTTTACCATTGCATTAAGCTCATCTACGTTCGAAATAGGAAATTGTCGTAAATTCTTCATTTCCTGATAGGAGAAATTATTGTTAAACTCCTCATTTTTCCTTCAAAAGAGAAATTGTTGTTTGTATTCCTCATTTCTCGAAAGTAAAAAGAATTTGATTCGTTGGTTTAGTGCACTTAGTTTCTTTTCTGCATTCATAACATTAAAGGAACTGAAAAAGAAAAACTTGCATTTGCATGTAAGATTTTGTGTGTTTTGCAAAAGAAACAATTGGGAAATCTGCATTTAGTTTGTGCTCATTGATTTGTTTGCTCACAAATTGTTTGCTCTTTCCCCTTAGTAGCTAGGTTTTCATTGAAGAAACTAAAAGTGAAAGATTGTTTATCATTCTTAGTTTTCATTTTAGGATTTTCCTATACATCATCGCGGTGAACCTTTGAAAGGAAAATTGTTAAGCAAGATCAACATAAAATTTATCTCAATTTACCTAACAAAGCATTGGAACCATAACAATAACATTTAGAAGGTCTAGGCTAGAGACGTGTTCCAGCGTCATAGAACATAGCAGCTGTCGTTAACTTGTCTGCGATACATTCTGAGTGTGATACCTCACTCCACGTACTTAAGTTTATCATAGCTCGTCCACGTACTTTTGGGTATATCGGGCAGTGTTACAGTACGATAAGTATAAAGGGGTGCTCTCACTGTGTGGTTTTTCATCAAACAGTGCTAATATGGACTTGGGCTTCCACGTACCTTCATGTATATTTGGGAGGACAACTTTTAGGTGCTATCAATCCATAGTGAGCCGATTCAACTGCCTTGTAAATTGTGATAGACTGAACACATCATTTAGGGAGATTTCTTGCCTGTACTTCTTGGTTCGCCAGGAGGTATTTTGTTGTTCAAAGTTTCTTGGTAAACCCTTTTACCTCGCATTACCCTTTTATTTTGTTTATTTTTTTTAGTTAAAATAAATCATTAATCGTGGAATAACAAAATCCTTTCCCCATAATTCGCGTAGACTAGCGTTAAAACCACCTTTACCGCCAAAAGTTACTTCTGGTAGGTGAAGGCGATCACGATTTGCCAAATCAAGTACAATTCATACCTCTGGTGAAACATCATTTTGCAATAAAACAAAGTCAGCTCAAATTTTTTCTACACATCCTGGTTCATCTACTGTTGTCGAAATGGAGTCTTCATAGCTACCCATGGTCACAATCAATCCAATCAGTGATACCATACCTCCTGGATCCAACGTTTTTCAACCAGAAATTGATCCAGATCCTATCTCTTCTTTTCCAGAACATCTGAATCCTGAAGTCGAACAACTAAAAGTTTTTCCTACCTTGGTCATCCCACAAATTTCTATAGCCATTGAAACTCCTATATCACACAGTCAACCGCCTGAAATATACTTTGGGCTTGATGGTGAAATACTTCCACCTGGTTTAATTGCAATTGAAGAAATCCCACAATACAATGCACCTTTAACTCCAACTCATTTTGGGGAGGACCTTTACCTATATGAGTCTTTTTCTCAATCAACACCATCTTCTTTTGTTGATCCTGTTCCTTTTCAATCTCTCATCGATTCAAAGGGGTATAAATTTGGTCAAGTAACCATGACTGAACCAACATCTTTGGTTGGGCCATCTGTTCTAATTATGTCAGCTCCCGCCCTAGCTACCCCATCAATGTTTACAACTTCACCAAAGTCATATTTTCATGGAGGCCCTTTGGTCCCATTAGGTTACAAATAATTATCTGGAATTTTCTCTGGTGCATCTTCAAATCCATTGACTTTACCAATGTCATCATCTGGTATTTTAACTGGTAATCCTATAATAAGTACTGAACGACTTGATTCATTATACACATCTTCATGGAAATATCAAGCCGGTCCTTTTGGGTCTATTCCTTCAAGTACCATATCAATATTTTCCATCTTATTATCCTCCTCATGTTGGGGGGAAACCTTTGGTCACCCAATATGATAGTACTCTGTCACTTTTTGGTCAATATAATGTTGAAACGAATGTTTGTCAATGAAAGCCCACTTTGCCTATCCAACCACAAACGATTGTACACTCTTATCAACCAGTTCAACCTATTACACCCACTTCATTACCTCTTGTTAATACATATTTACCCCTATTACAGAATTAGAATGTTGTACATCAACGTTATCAAGTGGGTCCTTCAACTTAATACCATCAAATGTTGGGTCCACAGACTCCAAATCCTTTGGTTAATTTACAACAACCCGTATTCAGAATCATTTATTCACGAGCTGGCCTACCATTTTATGGGATGTCACAACTGCAACCTGGTTATACATACCAACCCAATCCAAGTTATCTTAATTTGGGTTATAACATTGGTGGACAGACCCCTTGGAAATCTCAGGCAAAAATGCCTCAAACTTCTTTTCAACAAGTATCATATCCAGGTTTTGGTCAACGGAATACTCAAGCATTTGCTACGCAAAACAACCCCTATCTGGGTTACTAGTAGTAGATTCCTTATGCTGGTGCTCAAAGGCCTATTGCTTAAGAAATTCCATCTTACCCTGGCTATGCTCAACCTTACCTTAATTGACATTTTCCCTTTGTTGCAAATTCAAAGTTACCATATTTAAATCGGATAACTAATGATCCAATTAACTATGCTCCTTGGTGGCCAGTGATACCTCAAAAATTACCCTCGGATATTCCTAAGTTCAATGGAAACCCTGGAGAAGATCCGTCGACTCATGTTATGACTTATCATTTATGGTGTTCATCAAATTCCTTGAATGATAATTCTGTTTGACTACGTCTTTTCCAGTGTACGTTCACAATTCTGGCTGCAAAATGGTACATTGAATTACTTAGAGCTTCTTTTGATAATTTCACAGCCCTAACTACTGTCTTTTTGACGCATTTATAGTTACCCATAAGATATGAAACTGGAACGGAACTCTTGACCAATTTCAAACAAGCTAATGCTACTCACATCTTTGATCATATTCATGAGTGGCGTCGTCATCATCGAATGGTTAAAACCTTTGTTGTAGATCAGCTCCTTGCTGAATGATTCATTAAGTCCCTGTTACCATCTATAACTGAGGATGTGGCTAAGGGCGGTGTCATCACAGAAGAGAAAGTTATCGCACATGCCCAATATTTAGACTTGATTTATACTCAGTCTGGCATGATCTATGAAACAATTCCTAACACGTCGAGATCTAATTTCAATGTTCCCCCTCAATTAAAGGACTCTCATGCCAGAGACAACTTGATAGGCATTGTAAGCACACACCACACTACTGCATCTGATCCTACTCCTTCTTTCGAAATTAATGCCATGTCATTTGACAAAGGCAAAGGTGACAAACAACCAAGAAGTAAGAAAAAGGGGAAATCTAAGAAAAATAAAACTTCTAACCTACAGGAAATATCATCTGATCGATCGTCTGGACCTCATAAACCTTGTTATCCATGCATAATCTATAATGAGGAACAATTTTTTAGGGGTTTTCCTCACCGCGCTGAAGTCTCAAAAATCATCAAGACTTCCCATGCGTCAGCTGTGTTGATAGACTCATTTCCAAATCCGGACACTAATTTGGTTGCTACGGATCCAGCTCCTAGTTCCCAAGTGTTAATGTTATCCGTCACAAAAAATTCAATAGATATTTCGCTCTCAATGCGTAATAAATATTATGGTAGTCATGCCACTGATCAACCTACTACCTCGACTATGAATCCATCTACGGAATCAATACCACCTACTGTTATTCCTAAATTGACAATCAAGCCACCAAAGGGGGTAATTTACAAATCGACATATAATCCTCGAGCAAGAGCTGCCCAAAATTATAATATAGTTGAAGATTTGGTTCAATCGCCTTCAGCTATGTTTGATCTTGAGGTATTACAAAATTGTCCCTCCCAAAAATAAGCTTTAATGTTGGCTATTGGTGGAATTGATCCAACTGATTCTAATCTTGTTGTCTTTAATCATACAGGCTATGTGCCATAATTACCAGCAGAATTTGCATTCTCCATAAAAGTAAATGTTCTCAATGACCTTGTTCATTGCACTATTATTGATGAGGGAGCATCTACATGCATTATGTCTCTAAACTGTTGGAAGTCACTTGGCTCGCCGCGCTTATCACAATCATCAACGACGTTGAAGGCTTTTGATGGATGAACATATAAACCTTTGTGGTATTATTAATAATTTGCATGTTGAGCTAGGGAGAAAAACAATGAATATTGATGTTGAAGTTGTTGATGGACCACTTGAATATAATATTTTACTTGGAAGGCCATGAGTATATGCGATGAATTCTATTGTTTCTACATATTTTAGAATGATTTCCTTTCCATTAAAAGGTACAATTACAGTCATTAATCAACTATCCTTCTTTGCCTCTACTTCGAAAGTAACTGGAAGCGTTCCGTTCATTCACATACCCCAACTATAAATTCAGAACATTGGAGTAGGACTCTTAAAGGATTCCACTCTTATTGGAACCTTTGCATTACCGCCACCTCCAACGTCCGCAGAAATTGCAAGTATAGAGACCTGCTACATGATCTCTTCCACTCTATCTGGCTTAAGGGAGAGTACGGGTGATTTTGATATTTCTACGTTGGATGAGTTTCTTCCACCTAGCCATATTGAGCTGGTATAACAATCAATCTATCTAGCTTGGGTAGAAAATTCGGAATTAGCATCACCGAGTGTTTGGGTTGATCGTTCCTTAGATTTTGGTACTCCATCTAATCCATTTTCCTCAATGTTCTTGACAAATGAGAATATTTTGGAAGCCATGATGTCAGAAGGAGAACCATGGGAAGATTATCATCATCGTTCCCATCTTCCTGATTATGAAGAAAATAATCTTAGTGAACTATATCACCCATCCATCAAAAATTTATTTTTGAATTCTTTACCCATTAATGCTGTCGATTTCGAGCGAAATCTGTCAAATATTGAAGAAACCATTTCTATCGATATTTTGACCAAACCTGTCATTGTAGAGAATGTTCATGTTGGTGTATCTTGTTCTCCATCAGAACTTAAATCATATCACTCTCTATTTCGTGAATTTCGTTATGTATTTGCTTGGTCTTACGAGGAAATTCCAAGCATAGATACTAGTATAGTTGAACACACTATTAATATGTATCCTAATGTGAAACCGGTGTGTCAATGAATTTGTCCTGTTCATCCGAAGAAAGCCGCTGCCATCAAGGCAGAAGTTGAGAAAATTTTGCGTGCTGGTTTCATATACCCTGTTCTGCTAGCTGAGTGGGTTTCCAATATCATTCCTGTTATGAAAAAAAAAGCAACCATTAGAGTGTGCGTCGATTATCGAGATGTTAATCATGCTTGTCCAAAAGACAACTATCCTACTCTCTTTATTGACAATTGTGGTGGAAGCAAAATTTTTTCATTCATGGATGGATTTTCCAGCTACAATCAAATCAATATCCACCCAGATGATCAACTTAAGACAAAAATCATCTGTCCCTGGGGCACATTCACTTATAGGAAACTTTCGTTTGGTTTAAAGAAAGCTAGGGCAACTTTTCAGAGAGAAATGGATTATGCTTTCAATGACATCAAGCACGTTGTTCAACTGTATCTAGATGATTTACCAGTGCACTCAAGAAATCAGAATTATCACATGATGCATTTGAGAACCATTTTCTTACGCCTCTGACACTACAAAATACACCTCAATCCACATAAATGTGTATTTTGTGTTGGTTCTGGTTTTTTTTCTTGGATTCGTAGTCTGAAAAGAAGGAATTTGAATTGACCCTTTGAAGGTTTAGGCCATTCTTGATTTTCCTGCGTCATCAAACTTACTTCAGATACAAAAAATTCCAGGAAAGGCTAACTTCCTAAGAAGGTTCATTCCAAATTACGCCGAAATGGCTAAAGTTTTTACTCGACTCTTGAAAAAGGGGGTTCCCTTCCATTGGGACTAAGTTGCACAAGCTTCTTTTGATGTTGTCAAGGACACTCTTGTCCGAGCGTCATTAATGTATCCTCCTAATTATCAAAAATATTATTTCCTATATATCGCCACGGCCAAAAAAACCATTGCTATGGTATTGGTCCAAGTAGAAGATAGAATTGAACATCCGATATATTATTTGAGTCGTAATCTCAATGATACGAAAGTTAAGTACTCATACGTAGAAAAGCTTGCCTTGGAAGCTGTTGAAGCTATCAAAAGGTTTCGCCATTATATGATACTCCGAAAAATAACTATCGTTCCAGATTGCAACCCCATGACTTATATCTTATCACGTCAATTTCTGGGGGGGAAATATTCAAAATGGATTGTCATTTTGTAGGAATTTGATTTGGAATTTATCAAATCCAAGTCAAAGAAGTCTTTATTTTTGGCTGAGCTTCTCTGTGACCTTCCCTCTGATTGTACTGCAACTATGTTGGAACCATCAATTCTTGACGAGTCTCTGTTTCTGATTGGATCATATGATCCTTGGTATGGGGATTTCATCATTTATCTCCAAACCCAAACTTTTTGACCTAATACCTCTCGCTCTGAACAACGACGTATTCAATACCAAGCCAAATATTATATGATTGTAAGAAATACACTTTATCGTCGTGGTGTTGATACCATTTTAAGGAGGTGCCTCACTCATGAAGAGGGCGAAAAGGTGTTAAATGATTGTCATGTTGGGGCTTGTGGTGGATATTTATTTGGATATGCTACCACGCAGAAGATACTCCGTGCTAGTTAATTTTGGCCTACTAATTTTAGAGACTGCATACTTGTGGTCATAAGTTGTCATGCATGCCATATTTTTTATCGTAAAATCCACAAACCACCAGCGCCAATGCATCTTGTCGTCTCTGTAATATCCCCAAATTGGGACTGCTAGCAAGGCATGCCTGAAAAATGAATTTTTCAGGAATGTATGCTACAGGATTGGAAACCAACCCTTGGATCCCTTATATATGACAATCTAAGGCTTGTATCCAAGGGGGATTCAAAAAAAAATCCTTCTAGGTGGGTTAAACAGGTCTCCCCACACCTAGTGTAGTTGGAAAATGCCCAAGGAAGGGACTGCAACAATACAAAATAACGCTGCCCAGAAAATAATGCAGTTCAGTCCAATATATTTGGGAGACCAATATGAAGGTTCATTAATCACTTATACATTAGAAAAATAGGTTTATAATAATGCCCATACAATGTACAAGAGAAAAATAGAAGACTTTTTGAAGAAACCCTCAAGAACGAGGTGTTGCAACAATGTATTAGGCTGTACAAAGGCTTGACAACATTATATTAAGAGATGAAGCAACTATACATTACATATAAGATCTATAATATATCCGCGTACAAAATATTAGATCCATATCAGATCTGTAGACTAGATGATTTCCTCTACAAATTCTCGTTGGGGTTTTGAGCAAAACATGAGATACAAAGAGTAGATCTGAGATCTAAGTTGTAGATCTGTAGTAATATTCAGAATTTCTGAAGCAAATACAATAATAAGCAGATCAGATTTGAACTAAACATGGATCATAATCATAATCCATGGATCACCACAGTGAAGGGAAGGACCCCCAACACCAGAGATCTCTCCTCCAAAAGTATGCCAAAACTCCCTACAACTATACACTTGCAAATAACACAGTTATGGGAGAGAAAATGTGTTGTAGGCTCTAGCACTGGTTTTCCCTAATGCTAAGATCTAAAAATGCAGCTCCAAATATCTAATACTCTCTTATTAGGAGGATAGAAGGCTCTCCCACTGAAAAGATGCACCAGAATGGCCTAGATCTAAATAGATCTAGTCTCCACTTGCTGCATCTTACAAGGAGACCCAAACCCTCAACAGGATCTATGTTGTAGTTGGAAGATGAAGCTTGGCCAATTGCCTGATAGTGGAAAATATCAATAAGACTCCTCCAAGTGCTTCGCGGTGGAAGAGGTGCAATTCTCGATCAGGAACACCTTAGTGCTAAACATCACTATTCTCAATTAAACAGCAAGAGAATAAGAAATGTATAAACAGACAATATCTTCAGAAAATATCATACCATGAACAACCTTCTCTTGATGTCCTCCTCTTCCTTTTATAAGTTATAAATCCTGCCAAACCATAAACCATCTCAATGATTTAGCTCTGTTCACATGTGTAGTCTCCAACTAATACTGTGCTGTGCATCTAGGAGGTTCATTGCATCTAGAAAACACTGTTGATTTGGTCCTAGTTTACTTGGTCAACTGATCCAGCCTCTTCCACACTTAAGTGTGCTTATGAAAATAGCTTATATTTAGCCTTGTCCACATTGAGCATTGATTTTATTTAGGATCCACTCCTCAAATATTAATGCTCTTGACTTGGTCAAACTTGACTTTGCCCACATGCAAAAGTCTCTGTTCACACATGAGTGTGTGAAATCCAGCTTCTAAAATGATTCCCTTTCATACCAAGAGGGTTTTTATGCTCATTTAAATTAATCACGGGTCTCCCTCCCCATTTATTCATCTACTAGGTGCAAAAATAAAAAATCAATATTCCCATTAGCTGCATGCTAATGTAGGAATATTATAGTCCTCCCCTCCCAAATGTTGCTTGTCCTCAAGAAACTGCAAGGATAGAACTGAAGGGTTTCCTCCCGAGGAATGGAGTCTAAAATGTGTTGGGAAACATATTTCCCAATTGGACCCTCCATCCCCAAGTAATCATCCATACTAAATGAGTCACCTCCCAACATGGTAACTCCAAAAAATTCTCCTCCACCTTGAGCTCCTGCAAAGTAGGTGGGCTGAAAATATGAACATGGTAGACAAAGTAGCCCACCCCACATTGTCTTCCTCTCCACTTATGATAAGTGTATAGCATATGTAGATCTTGGGCTGCAATAGTTTTTCCCTGAAGTGGAAAAATGAAGACTAGATCTCTAAAGATCTCCTTCCCAACGTTGTGAATCAAGTTGGCCCAAATCATTCTATATGTGATGGATAGGAAATCATCACTATATGGCATCCCATCAATCACATGGCCCACCTCAAAAATAGACAAGTGTTTGGTTATGATGGCCATATCTCCTCCCATGCTCCCATTAGAACATGTAATACAAAAAGTGTGGGAATCCTCTTCCCAAAAGGACACATCCAACCCATGTGTCTCTCTCCCAATCATGTCCCCCACAAAGATAAGGACAATATCAGTAAATGAAATCATGATTAGAATTTTAATGAGGGAAATATTGAAGGTTTAATATGGAGCTGAACTGTACCAACAGTTTCCCAAGTCGTCACAACACAGTTTTCCAAACTGCTACTTCAGAAAATTACATGGCAAGTTGTTTCTTGATACAAGGCTGATTATGTATGTTATTTCATCCACTAATGAATGGTAAATGGATGTGTACATCAAATGAACATACATGAAGTAATACAACACTTGCCCATGGCCATATAAGAGATGGTTGTCTCCATCATACATTTTGGCCCAATGTTGATCATGGAGGTCAATGAAAAGCTTGCCCTCTTATGGAGCAATGCACTGCATAGAAATGGTAAGAGTATGAAAATCACTAAATGAAAAAACAACATCCTTACCATGTACTAAAAGTAAGATGATGATAGGATCCATGAACAAAATCTCTATAGTGGTATGACATACTCTCATGAAGAGAAATGAATCATGTGCTGTATGAAGATCCTTCCTCATATACTTGGAAATCCAAGCCAAGCAGAACATATCACAGTAATATATGTCTCCACCCATTACTCCATCTTTATCACCTCCTCGCTGTCCATCAAGTGCATCAAGAGTGAAGTGATCTTGGGGGCACTCATCCATAAGTCCATGCTCCAAATTGACAGTGTTGTTGGCCTATGCAAATAGGCTCCTGCCAATACATAGTTCTATTCTTTGACATGTTCATTGTCAAAGACATCTTCCATAATGCTTCTACAAACAAGGGGCTCCTTCCAAAGTGGAAGTACTTCCAGATCATCCAAGGCTAAGGAGTAGCTCCTTTGCACCATGATAGTGCCATCTCCTACTCCTGCAACATCATGTAAAGTGTGAGAGAAAATATGCCCTTGCTCTCCCAAGAATATCCAAAGCAACAAAATATTTTGTTGCCTCCCCATACCTCCATCATACAAATCATGTGGTGAAAACATGGCGATTGATATGAAGAATGTCATATCAACACAATGTGTCCATACTCCTTGCTGCCCAATGATGCAAGAATCTTGCCACACATCTTTCCCCCACATAACCTTAGAAAGAGGATGATGGCCAAACTCTTTCAAGAGTAGCCAATGCAGCCAAGCCTCCTGCTGCCTAGTATCATAGATTTGCAAGTAGCTTTCCAGCTTCTTGCTCATCATCCACATCCACTCAATCACTTGTGGATGATGGACCTCATTCCACAAACACTTGGTATCCTCCCATTTTAGGACACCAACCTTCTCAAATATTTGAAGAACTTTGCACTTCATGGAATGTTGAAGTGCACCTCCCATGGGATCTCTTGATGAGACCTCCTCCTCATGCATGGCCTTCCAAAACTAGTGGGGTCTTGGATCTGCTACAAGTAGAAGTCTCTCTTTGAGCTGTGGCATGCTCATTGAGAAAGTGTCATCTAGAGAGGAGAAAATGTTTCTCATCTCAAGATGTCTACCCTTTGTTATTTCTTCCTCCATGGCTTCTTGAATGAAGCTGACATTTGAATGCTCCCATGAGGACTAGGTCCTTTTTTCTTCACTGTTGATTTTGGACAGCGCAGTTGAACTCTGATGCTCTAGATTAGCAGTAAGTGATGATCCTTGATGGGCTTTGGGAACACCTTGTATAGCTGCAAGAGTTCATTTTTCTATTATGTTGGCTCTCCCAACTACTGAAGATGAAGGTTGCTCCTCCATGACTGTGATAGTGCTGGTACAAGCCTCCTCAAGTGGTGGTGAGGGCTTCTCTTCCTCTGATTTCTCCTTATGAAATCTCTTGATCATCCTTTGAGTGAAATCTACAAAAGAAGAAAATCTTGCATGTCTCACATGGCTGAACCACCAATTGCTTGCTTCACCCTTCAGGTGTAGCGCTGCAATCTCCACTGTTTCTTTCTCTAGCACTGGATGTAGTAGGAATAATGTACCGAGTCTTCTGGCCCAAGCCTTTTCTATAGATGTCCCATCAAAAGTGGACAATAGAAACCTATTGCCCTTGATTTCTCCCTTGCTGCAGGGTCTCCTTTCTTCCTTTAGTTGAATGAACTGTGGGAAGGCTAGAGTCTCCTTGAAGGCTCTAGGTTGAGACTTATACTCAATAAGGTATTCACTTAGAATCTAATGATCCAAGTGTCCTCCATGATTCTTATCTTCTTCTTTGTGAGATTAATAAGTGCATGGTCCTCCCTCTTCTTGAAACCCTCTAGGAGTTTCTTAGCATCTCTTCTCATTCATATGCTTAACCTCCTGGGAGAGGTTCTTTCTACATCTAAAAAGTGATAAGAGTAATCTCATTATATCCATAATTCTGATATCTACTCCTTTTCTGATAGCTGGAACACACAGGATGAGCTGAAGATCATGCTCTGACACCACTGTAATATCCCCAAATTGGGACTGCTAGCAAGGCATGCTTGAAAAATGCATTTTTCAAGAATATTTGCTCAAATATTGGAAATAAACCCTTGGATCCCTTATATATAACAATATAAGACCTGAATCCAAGAGGGATTAAAAAAAAAATCCTTCTAGGTGGGTTAAAATGGTCTCCCCACACCTAGTGCAGTTGGAAAATGCCCAAGGAAGGGACTGCAACAATACAAAATAACACAACCTAGAAAATAACGCAGTTCAGCCAATATATGCAGGAGACCAATATGAAGGTTCATTATTCACTTATACATCAGCAAAATAGGTTTATAATAAGGTCCATACAATGTACAAGAGAAAAATAGAAGACTTTGATGAAGAAACCCTCAAGAATGAGGTGCCGCAACAATGTATTAGGCTGTAAGAAGGCTTGACAACGTTATATTAAGAGCTGAAGTAGCTGTACATTACATATCATATCTAGAATAGATATGTGTAAAAAATATTATATCCATATCAGATCTGTACACTAGATGAGTTCCTATACAAATTCCCCTTGGGGTTTTGAGGAAAACATGTGATACAAAGAGTATATCTGAGATCTAAGTTGCAAATATATAGTAATATTCAGAATTTCCAAAGCAAGTACAATAATAAGCATATCAGATCTGAATAGAACATAGATCATAATCATAATCCATGGATCACCACAGTGAAGCGAAGGACCCCCAACACCAGAGATTTCTCGTCCAAAAGTATGCCAAAACTTCCTGCAACTATACACTTGCAAATAACACAATTATGGGAGAGAAACTGCACTATAGACTCTAGCACTGGTTCAGCCTGATGCTAAGATCTGAAAATGCAGCTCCAAAGATCTAATACTCTCTTATTAAGAGGATAGAAGCTTTCCCACTGAAAAGAGGCAACAGAATGGCCTAGATCTAAATAGATCTACTCTCCACTTGCTGCATCTTACAAGGAAAACCAAACCCTCAACAAGATCTATGTTGTAGTTGGAAGATGAAGCTTGGAAAATTTCCTGATAGTGGACAAGATAAAAAAGACTCCTCCAAGAGCTTCTCAATGGAAGAGGTGGGATTCCCGATCAGGAACACCCTAGTGCTAAACAACACCATTCTCAGGTAAACAACAAGAGAATAAGAAATTTCTAAACAGACAATATATTCAGAAAATATCATACCATGAACAAACTTCTCTTGATGTTTTTATAAGTTAGAAATCTTGCCAAACCTAAACCATCTCAATGATTTAGCTCTATTCACATGTGTAGTATCCAACTAATACCGCGCTATGCATCTAGGAGGTTCATTACATCTAGACAACGCTATTGATTTGGTCTTGGTTGACTTGGTCAACTGATCCAACTTCTTTCACACTTAAGTGTGCTTATGAAAATAGCTCAGATTTAGCCTTGTTCACATTGAGCATTGATTTTATTTAGGATCCACTCCTCAAATATTAATGCTATTGACTTGGTAAAAATTAACTTTTCCCACATGCAAAAGTCTCTGTTCACACATGAGGGTGTGAAATCCAGCTTCTAGAATGATCCCATTTCATACCAAGAGGGTTTTTATGCTGATTTAAATTAAGTATGGGTCTCCTTCCCAATTTATTCACTATCTTAATTTGTTTTTAGAGTTTTATAGATGTTAGTAATCCTATTTACATTTCATCGCAGATGTTTGAATCTTCGGAACCATTTATTGGATATGCTGATGGTGCTAGTCGTAGTACGCAGAATCTGTCCTTTGCAGCATGGGCCATTTTTGCTCTGAACGACGTGTTAGTGAGTTTTCAAGGGATTTCTATTGGTATATAAACGAACAATATCTCTGAGTATAAAGCGTTGATCGAACTTCTCTCTGATGCCATTTCATTTGGTATTAACCGCATAATAATAGGGTTAGATTCACAACTTGTGGTATTACAACTCACTAGTGTTTATACTGTTAGAAATCCAACACTTCTTAGATTGTTCCTAATAGTTTAACTTTTGGAAAGACATTTTTATTTTATTCAATATTAACACATTTCTAGAAATTTTAACACATTGACCGATTCATTAGCTAATCGAGTTTTAGACAGACATTTGCAACATATGTAAAGAAAACATTCACATCATTGAATAGGATTGCACAATAAACATAGGGAAAAATCTGAAATCATATAGATAGATAGTTATAGGTTTTTACAAAATTTGTGCCCAAGACACATTGGTCATCAGACCTCAAAATGTATGCAAAATGTCACAAGTAAACTAGTGGTGCTCATGGTAACATGCTATAGATCTAGCTATCCTACGAAGTAACCACATCCAACGGTTAGGAACCCCAATAGTGTATCGCTATAGTTGCATAGGAAGCTCTTCGATCCAGCAATCCGGAATCCCAAAGGTCAAACCTTCTATGTGCTGCTGAAGCTCAGTCAGAGTCTCGTCAAATCAAGATCCTAAAGGACTGCTCTCCCGACAGCCCTCTCTGTTGGCACATATGCTTCATGCTCTGGTTCCACTACTGGTTGAACATCAAAAACATCTGCATTACACAAAACATTTAGTTTAGTCTTGGGAAAACATAAAAATACAAAAACATTGTATAAACCTTAAGAAAATCAAAAAACATGGTCAAAACATTCTTACCCATTCCACCCCACTGAGCACCTTCTCGTAATGCTAAATTTGGATCTCCTCGAAAATCAATGCCTGCGTATGCGTACTCATCGATGGCGACAATCTATCGCCGGAACTAGGAAAAGAATGCAGTAGAGAACACAACATTCGATTGGCCTGCATGTCGACCCATGAGTTATAACCATCTCTGCATCTGAGGATCTCTAGGACTAGCTATATCTAGTGTCACATGTTGTGGCTACATCAGTGGAATCCATTCTAAAGCGAAGGATATAAGGATTGAACCATAACTTAAATTCTTCTTCCTTCCTCCCTTTGCTTTATTCAGTTGTTCCTTTATCTGAGATAGAACAACTTCAGACCAGTTGAATACTGTTGGCTCCATACACTCTAGCACATATTTCATATACGATCTATTCTCTACATGTAGTGTAACGGTGCCAATAAATCTAGCGATCATGAAAATAATAGTTCTCAAAGGCAAATCTCTGACATCCAGAATGTTTATTTTTCCATCTATGCTAGGTTCTTCCTCTGGATAGAAATGCTGCAGAATATAATCCCTCACTGTCTCTCCTCCAACAGTAGACCTTGAGAGTGAAATGGGCAAACCTCTCCTTGACAAACCTGTGAGAAAATACACATCCTCAACTATTATACGAACCACTTGGTTCTTAATATGAAATGCCTGTATCAGTGGATCCCATGCTCGCACTAAGAACTCCAAGAGTTCTATTTTTTGCCTCATTCCCGACAACTTGAAGTACTTAAGTAGTCCAAAATCTCGTAGGGCTCTTAATGTACCTAGATCATTTAAGGAAATCATATCCTGTTCTTCATGTTCTCTTTCCCTCCATGTAATCATCATTGTAATTTGATGGAAACTTGAAATACAACAATAAGATCCATTAGATTCCATTCATTGCAAAAAACTAGGTCAATTTTGGGCATAATGAGAAAATAAAAAACTTAGACTGCGCCCAATGCACTCCCTAATAAGAGACAGTGCATTGCAGATGCAAGTACACTTCATTGTACCTTCTATGCAACACATGTTTCGAAAATCAGGGGTGCGTTGTCCTCTTTTTGGGCATAATTTACCCTATGGACCTTAAAACCCTAAAAAATTGCAGAAATTGGACCTGAAATGAATACCAAAGGAAAGAGGAGGTTCATGGCACTAACCTGGATTAAACGGCGATGAAATGCATCCACAGAAATGATCGCAATCAACAGATGAAGTTAGGGGGAAAAATCAGGTTTAGAGCTCCAAAATGCAAATGGTAACTATGGAATGGTAAAAATGAATAGTGAAACTACTTTAATAGTCATTTAATTATTTGTAAGTTAAATTTATTGCTATGACTATAGTTTTATTATGTTTTTATCATGAAACAAGAATTTTTAATCCATTTGATGTTGTTCTGAATAGGAAATACAATTGATAAATAGATTAGTCGTGTAGATTTATTCAAAGAATGACTTGACCACAAAGCATACTTTTTCTCCTTATTTTTTGGGTTCTGTTAAAAACAAAAAAGGATTTGAAGTGCAATTTTACCTCTTTTTCGAGCTTCGATAACAACAAAAAATGAACCACTGGAGTCTTCTTTCAGCTCTTTTCAGACTCCAATAATATGAAAATATTGCCGAGCACTTGTCTTTTGGAGCTCATAAAAGTAAATGAATTGATATCTACTCAGTATAAGTTTAACCCCTTTTTAGACTGAGATAGATTATTTACGAAAATGAATACCTTGGTTAAACATGACCAAAGAGGTTCTCTCAGATATTGTTTTACAATTTTTTGGGTCTGAGTGAAAAAATTATGAAAAATTACTTATGGAGTTTTCTTTCGTCCTCTTTTTCAAACTCTCTAAATATGGAAAATGACTGGGCTATCACTGTCGTTAAGCTCGTTAAAACATAAAATAGCAATGGGCTTGTCGATCATGGCAAGAATCGAGTTTCATTCATCACTAGAATTGTTAAATTATTAAATAGCGATACTTTATTCACCTGAAGGGTGGAATTATAGATCAATCAAATGTTATTCTCCTCAAGCTTGTTAAAAAATAAAGAGGTATTGGTCGACAAATGACCAGGGAAAATTTGGGAAAAGTGAGAAAAATTTATTTATGGTAGCAAGTCGCTCTTGAACATGACACTTCCTTCACTCCATGTCCGTCACTGTTTGGGTTGGGTAATCATCTTGATGGTTCATTCATACCTATGGTTCATCATACCTTCACTTTGGTTTTGGGTCAATGTTTCCAACTCATCACAGTGTCGCTGATATGTTCGAGAGAAGTCATCCAGTGAATAAACTCATCTTTCTGAAATACTCGTAAACCTTCATTCTCATGACCATCATCCCTGAAAATTGCTATATCAAGTCATACCTTTGTCTTCGAAATTAGTAACTCTCGTTTCGCATTAAGGTCACTTCCTGTCGACGACAAATCAATATCCAGGAATTTCACTTAGAAACATTAGATTCTAGTACCATGAGGCTTGTTACAGCATCGACAAGATCCTCGCTATCGGACCTTTGACCGAAAGATTTTGTTTGGCGTTCGACATCAAATATTCTACTAATGCCTTATGAAATGTACTACAGTACCTTGAGGGTCATTTTAATTAATGGTGGTTATCTCGCATTTTTTAACAGCTCACATTATTGGATGGTAATCAAACGATGTCTTTCCATGTTCAACGAAAAATCATATACTCACATGGCTAGAATTGTACCTAAATAATAGAGTGAACGAGATAAGAAGACCCCGGATCTAGTTTTAGCCATCCGAGCTAAGATTTCAGGATTGTTGTACACATCATATGTACGGTGACCTTACATACATATCATCATCCGAACATGGGCCTATATCTTTAGGCATATCTGCACTGGGAAACATTCCAATGTTGTTGAATTTCTAAATTATGTACATGTTATTAGATTGTTTATGTGCTGAACATGGGAATTCCTACCCTCAGCAATTATGATCAAAGAGGATATATCATGATGTAATGTATTGTAATATTGATGCAGGTGACCACTCCACTTCATCTCCAGCCCATCACAGTGTAAAGCATCTCAATCAAATGTTTTTATTATTTTGACCTTATGCTTTAGGGGGAAATTTGTTATAGGTCAATTTGGGTATCATTCCTAATGACCTGGTTAACTGGGCATCATCTCTAGGACCAATGACTAAGGGTTTATCATCCTCTATAATTTCAAGTTGCTATATACCCTAAGACAAGAACAAGACAAATCAAGCATGAATTTCATCAAGCAAAGGTTTCCAAAGTTTGAAAGTTATAATATATCGTATGAGAGCTCATCAACGCTGACTCTAAAGGGACTAAGTGCGTTAGATATGCAGGTAGCCCCATGCAAGGATTCTCTGCAAAGCACTTCTCGACATCTATGGGTGTGTTGGTCACATTGGGAGCGAAATTCTCATTGTTATGGAATCTCCACTTGGCCAATGCCTTCTAGAAGAGTTCACATGTGTCAAATTTCGAATACAAGTGTCCATTTGACATCGACAAGATTAGGAACATGTCTTGCCTATTATTGGAAAGTCATTAATTGTAAAACTACCTCAGCTTCTCTATAAATTGAGCACAGATCTTAGTGTTTGAGAAGGAAGAATTTGAGTAGAGAAATGCTCGTGGATTTTCAATTGAGAGTTATATTTGTGTAACAGCAACTGGAGAGATTTATACCGTGATGAGGCTAGGAATGTCGCTGGAATGGTCACTTCAAATTAGTCACTAGTGTTCATTCTTGCAGGAAGAATTTTTCACAAACTGTTGGAATTTGAAGCTGCAAAGGAAGTGATAGAAGGAACCATTTGGAAGAACTTGGATTCCAAGTAAGATTCTAATCTATTATGTGTGTCTGTTCTTAGTTAGGGGAAGAAGTCATATAGTCTTTAATTTGTTTTTCAAGATTATCACCTGTCTAGGGAAGCATGTTTTATCTGTAATTCACAATTCTATCCAACATTTTCTGAGGAGCTCTCTCCTTTTTACAACTTTATCTCAGCCTTGACTACAGAGACTACAAGGAAAAGACCCACTAGAGGATGTTATAAAGGAGCCTTTTAGTGTTATAAAATTGGCCAAAATTGTAAAAAAAAATTTTCTACAACATTTGTTTTCGGTAACGGAGGTTTTGGTGGAGCTTCTAATGGAATTTCAACAAAAATAAAAAAAATTGGACGACTGGAGGTTGTTACAGATGTTTTTATCATCATTGCACACATTCGGTGTCAATGCACCAGTGCGTTGTGCCGTGAACACACCGGTACTGTAAACCTACCAAGCACCGATATGGAAAGCAAGTTTCAGACACCCCATGGCATTTAGCAACGACTCGGTGCGTGTTAACTAGCCAGTTGCACCAGGCTGATGGAAGGTGCATGCACTGGGCCGTTAAGGTATAAAACCACATCGAGCCCTATAGGTGATAAAACGCATCTGGCTGTTAAGTTATAAAAGCACACCGACATGTTAAAGGAAAACTACACTGGTGCATGGAACACCTATTGGATCGCCCGGGTGGTAGTCGTCGATAAACCACACCGGGTGTTCTAATTGGTATTGGTATTTGTGCAGTGCCCATAGGTCATAGAAATGCACCATTGCACAGTATCATACAAATGCACTGGTGCGCAATGACTAACACACATCAATGTTCATTTTGGTTTTTTTAGAAACATCGACTGGTGATAGTACAATTATTGTGATTTTTTAAAATTCATTATTCATCAAAAGTCGACACATATATTATAACAATATTCATATCAATTAAATTTTTATTAGTGCATTTGAATGTGATTTTTGGATTAATTTTTTATATCATATCATTAGATTCTGCATCTCTTCATTATAATATTTAATCATCCATATATCTAATCAGTAGTGTAACATCTCACAATGAAAATGGAGAACAAAATAGAATAAATTAAAACATATTTTATTATACATACATATATATATATATATATATATATATATATATATATGAATAAGACAGTCTTTGTTATACAAAATGGGAGAATTATTGGTATCCCTTTGTCTTTCAATTCAGACACTATGTCCATTATATTAAACAAAATTTCTGATTTCGCAGACAAATATTTCAGAGAATACAACGCCTTGCTTTGATATCCAAACATATTGATCTTCATTCTTCATTGGAACTACTGTCACTGCTCGAGCTACTTCCATGACTTGGGTTATTTTGAAGAATGTTTTGTTCAATGTGTTGATTGTTTTCTTCCTCTTCAAGTTCCATCTACAAACATATAAATAAACTGTGATGACTGTATATACATTGGTGAGAATAATGAAAATTGAAATATTAAATAATATACATCAATGTAAATAAAAAATAAATGTACCATAGCAAGAATTGACTCATGAACTATACACATTATTTCAAAACCAAATTTCATGCCATCTTTCAACAATTCATTTGTTGGCACAGTTCCATACTTTGTTTCCTGCAAGTTTTATACCCCATAACAAATCATATATTTAATATAAAATATTCTTTTGTTCTATTAATTATAGACAGAGCTAAGTAAAACAAGATAGATGCTTACAAATTCCACAATTAATTTCTGATATGGCAACATATACTGATAACCCATATTTAACCTAATGTCAATCAATTCGTCCGATGGTTCTTTTTTGAATGTTAGCACCTGTTTGAAGACATTCAATGATGATTGTTGTAATACAATTTAAAATGTACAAAAATGAAATCTAGTTAAGTTGTTATAAGGAAGTAACAATTACTCACAAATAGAGATATCAACCCTTTTCTTCCTTGTCATCTTGTTTTATATGCTGAATGGGTTCCATTTTCTTTCCTTTTCGGTAAAAAAATACTTGAAAATTAATATTTAATGCTACATTGTTTATTTATTGTACCTAATTGAAAAATTCAATAATTACATATTACATTTGAAGCATGTTGTTGTTGATATGGCTCCTCGTGCGATGAAATTATTTCCATTTCTTTGACCATCTCCTTGTACACCTTTTGGAACATTTCTACTAGCATATTTCTGAGATCAGCTCCTTCATCCTTTGAGATTTTCATAATCTTCCTGAAAACATAACTTGAAAATAAACTATTTAATTTTTATATTGATATATGAAAAGTAAATATAACAAAAGTGATATTTATAAATGATTTATTTATAGTAATATATACATATAATTCTAGAAAAACATTTAAAGGAATATCAAATTTTCATTCCTTTTTTTTTGTTGTACGTTTTTGCTATTAAAAGTTTAACATGTCTCATTGACCGATTCTCTGTAAATTCATCTTGTAGTTTAAAAAAAATTTGGTTCTTGGAATCATTGGAATTATTTTTGTATTGTAAGTGGAAAGAACCACTATACATTCGTTCCAATAGATCCCTTAGATTTTTTAAATTTTTTTCCCCCTTTCGTTAACCTCTAGCACCACTCCAGATGAGCTAAGGAGCAATTCATTTTCATGTTCTATTTTTTTTCTTTTCTTAGAAAAGCATTAATTTTCTTCGTTGTTGGTCCCTGTAGAACATTAAACATATGCGAATTAATAAATTGTTTGAAACATGTTATATAATATTTTAAAGCATATTATTAATGAAAATTAAAAAAAGAAACTCATATTGGATTGATAATATTTTTTCATTTACCTGATTCATCCTTCTGCAATTTTTCCATCAAGCTTTTACGCACTTTTGGTCTTAGATAAAAAATAATCTTATCGAGCTTCGTCATTTTGTTTCTCTGCATGATACACAGTAAAAAATACATATTAGTTCAACTTACATATAGTTCAAAATAATATTTTTTGTAAAGCATTTACAAAGAACTTGCCTTTTGTGCATTTCTCGATGTGCTATCAGTATTTTTGTTACTTGATCTCTTGTGAGCCATTTCTTTATTAATATGAAACCTGTACCATAGCATTTATTAATATATTTTATAAATGAATCAAAAAAATTTCTGGAAAAAAATAAAAAAATCAAGAAACGGTGCGCTTTTCAAACAATACGCAATGAAGGCGGTGTGACATGTTCTTATAAATGCACCACCAAAACAATAGAAACATCGTATGGTGCTCTCTGTCAACAAGGAGACCCGATGCATTATATATTAACCAGTGCATCGATTAACATGGAAAAATTTATAAAAAACCTCTAGTGCTAGTTTTTGTAGCATAAGAAGTCATGGAGGAGGCGGTGCAACATGTTCTTATAAACGCACCGCCAAAATAGTAGAAACACCGTACGATGCTCTCTGTCAACAAGGAGACCCGGTGCGTTATATGTTAACTGGTGCACCGATTAAAACAAACATAAATTAATAAAAAATTATTCTTATCAAACAGTACGTGTCGAGTGCACTATAATAAAATAACGCACAGGTGCACTTTTTTACACAGGCCGCACCAATTAATTAAAAAAAAAAAAAAATCATGCAAGGGCTGACATGGATTGGGATCCGACTCTGCAAGTTGTCCAGTGGGTTAGATGTCATATATATATATATAAATTAAAACCCTATAAATCTAAAATGAAAAGAAGAAGCAAGGGCAGAAACAAGAATAAGCAAGGGTTTAACGTAAGAATGGATTTTTTTATTTTATTTATTTATTTTTGAATATGCAAAGTAAAATTTAATATTTTTACTATGCATGTATTAAATACAACATAATTTGTAAAAAAAATAATTATTACAGTAAAATTTAACATTTTTACTATACTACAAGGTTTTTGTGCGAATCACTTGATGTTTCAAATTCTGATTCTCTGAATAGTGTTATTGTTCGAAAGTGTTTTGCTGCTCCACAGTGCTCTTGTTCTCTCTTGCTCCAGGTATGTCTCTCGTGCAAATCCCTTCCTGAAACGTTTTGCAAAAAAAATGAAATAATGAATAACTTTTACTATTTAAATAATTTTTTTATGAAATTAGATTTCTGAAATTAATTTTCCGCCCATTTTTCAATTTACTGGTTTTTTTTTTCACTTAAAAAAAATAAAGTTGCACTTTTTTTATTTTTTGGATATTCAGTGTGTTTGTTTACTAACCACACTGGTGGATCAATTAATAACACAACATTAGTGCACAGTAACTAAAACGCACCGGTGTGGTTAACTATACATTAGCACCAATAACAATAAGTCCATTTTTAAGGCAGCAAAATTACCTTTAGGTATGCACACCAAAATTTATTGTTGATTTTTCTCAAATGCGGGGAGAAAATCTCATAATTATATCAAATGGACAATTCTTCAAAATCCAGCTTGTTCCATAATATTTCTCAAAGTCCATCGCAGAGTTCTTCCTATCCATCTTCAGAAATAATATTTAATTCAGATTTTATTTATATTTTCATTATCTAATTGAATTTATTTATTTTATCCATGTCAAGCAGCTGAATAAAATTAATGTATAAAAATTTGCAGGTTCATGTAGATTCAGAATCAAATTCAGATGCACAAAATACTCAAACAACTCCAAAACATCATAAGCTCTTATCATGAGAAGCATACTACAAGGCGCATTTGGTTGATGAAAATGGACGATAGCTTGACCTGCGAATTGTAATATTGCACCTTCTAGCCACAATCTTGGGACAATGATGGTAATAATAATTGCTTGGTATATTAATGTAATTATTTCAACACCAAACCAATTAATCATGCATTGTCGACAAGGTTATTAATTGATATCATTAATTTTGTACTAATCATGTTCAAATATTTTTTTTGAAATTATTAGGATTCTAGTGATGATGAGTGACCTACATATCATATTTCGTTGCACCCAAAAACAATGTAAAATCAAGAGAACGCTGAATTAAGACAAAAACTCAGAGAGGAAGGATGCCAGGAATGGTTGAATCAACCACCTATTCAATTCCTACTACTTCCAAATTCTCCAATTAGGAATGAATACAACAATAGTAGTTCTTCACAAGCTAGCAATGGAGGCAATAAAATAGAGGTTGGTATGGATGATTACTTATGGGATATGACTGCCATGGAGACAATGTTGTTAGATGCATTCAAGAACGATGATCAGCTAGGGGATTATGCTCATATCGCTGATACCTTTTTCTAAAGCCTTAAATTTGCTTCCACCACCCCTCTCTTTAGACTTGGAGGTTAGTCAAAGTCAACCCAGTTGGGGACAACGATGTTACTGTACAACTGGAAAGAAAATTTTGGCTTGTTGAATGCATGTTTCTTGGAAATTTTGTGGTAATTGACCATCAATTCCTCTCTTATAATTTGAGAAATATAATCACAAAATTAGCATTAAAAATGTTCAATTTTATGAACGTTAATAATTATATCAGAATTAATGTACATTTAATATTTTCCATGACTAACTATAGATTATTTAAATATAGGGTTCTTTCGGGTGATAATGTCTTTCCTGGTAGCTGTGAAGAGGCAAAAAAATTGTTGAAAATGTTGGGTGTTGAGTACATATCATATCATGCATGTCCAAATGATTTTATTCTATATAGAGGAGAGTATGCAAATAAAAATATATGTCCAAAATGTGGGCATGGCAGGTATGTTAAATACAAAAATAAGGGTAAATCATGTGGTCCTCCTTTTAAGATATTGAGGCACATGCCTAAAATCCCAAGGATTCAAAGGCTCTTTCATTGCAAAGAATTAGCTATGTTGCAGGGATGGAGTGAGTTGATAGTTATGGGAATCAAAACATATTCAATAGCCATGAAGCATATAGAGGATACATCACCCGAAAAATTCAAGGATGAAGTACAAAGTCTACGAATTAGCATATCCATGGATGGCGTTAACCCATATTCCATCCAGAACACCAACTATTCTATTTGGCCTATAGTAGTGATCAATAACAATATCCTCCCATGGTTTTCTGTGAATAATGAACATCTTATGTTGGCTCTCATAGTCCTTGGTAGAAGATAAGTGAAGAATATGGATGTCTACTTACAACAACTAGTAGATGAATTGAAGGAATTATGGGGTGTGATAAAGGTATATGATGTATCAAGACCCATCGCAGGAAAGAGGAGTTTTACGTTGTATGGCATATGTGCTTACACAATACGTGATTATCTAGGCTTAAGAGTTTGCTTTAGTAAATTACATGTTTATTTATTTGTTTATATACATAACAATATTATTTTGCATATTAGTTATTTAATTAGTTGTAATTGTTCTGATCTTCATGATATTCTTTAATGTGCCATGAATATATGTTCTATACAATAATTTCGTAGGTCTTGTAACAAAAGGGTATTTTGGATGTAAACGTTGTGGACCTTCTCTCAATGCTAGATTGTCCAACGACCTACTAAAGCCACTGTATGGCTGCTCTAGGGTATTCCTCCCAGAAGAGCAGCATCCGCTTTCAATATTAAATGAGAGAGAACCAAAAGGCCTCTAATAACGACACCAATTGAATGGCTTAGAGCATATGAGATAGAGAAGGATAAGGAGTTCATAGAAATGATTGATTCAAATGGGGAGCCTATGTTTAATTATCCAAAATTATTCGACACGTATGTTGATAAATTTCCCATTGGGATGAAAATGAAATCTATCTTTTACAACCTCCCATATTGGGAGAATCTTAAGATTACCCACTTATTAGATCCCATGCATATATTTGAAAAAGTTTCATATTATTTATGGAGGCACATATAATTGAAACAAAGTGACACAATGGCTATTAGGAAATATCTTATTACTTCAAAAACTAAAAATAAACATTGGCCAAGATGATTAGAAGGTATAGGATCAGAGGCAGGTGCTGGTCCATCTAATTGGTATTTCCAAGAAGGTGATGTCCCATGGATTTTAAAAAATATGATCTTTCTTTGGAAAAGAAAGTTATAATGTGTGTGAGGGTGCCATCTTCATATAGGTCTTCACTATGGCATTGCTTCACCGTGGATGACCATTTGTCGGGGTTGAAATCGCACGACCATTTGAATCTTCTAAGAGTACGCAAAAGCATGATTTTATTATTTGTTATATTAATAAATTCTATCCCATGTAGGGACCATAAAACATAATTAATTTTGTATATTATTGAATGTGTTTATACATTTGTAGTGTCATTTTTCTTTGTTCGTGCGTGGGTGTGTGAAACATGAATTCCCCCAAGACCTAGGACATGCCAGATCTAAATTATCTGCATTTGTACATTGGATCACGTCATAAGAGATTCATGTGGCTAGCATTTCGTAGTGGCATCAAGAGATAGTTGAGATTATTTGTATGTTTGAGAAGGAACTGTCAACGAATTTTATGGACTTGTAGGTTCATCTTCTAATCCACCTAGTAGATGAGGTTGAATCAGTTGGGGTGTTTTCTTGTCGTTGGATGTTCTTCTTAGATAGGTACATGAAGAAATTGAAAGGCTTGGTTCGACAAATGGAAAAACTCGAGGGGTCTATGGAAAAGGGGTACATATCATATGAGTCTTTCTATTATTCCAGTGATTACATCAAATATATTGACAACAAACTAGGTGCGGTGATTTGGGATGATGAAAGGGATGAAGACAAAAGATAAGGGGAGTTCCTCCAAATGAATGGAAAAAAGTGCTTGATAAAGAGTATGCAAATTATAATTTTTCAAATTTACACGAAGTAAATATTCATGTTGAACTTTGATATAGTGTATATTTTGATCTCATATGTACTATATGTTGGTTTGATTTCATCAGCGAATCCAGAAATTGAAGCAATCAATAAATTTGTTCTTTACAATTCCGATGTGACACAATTGTGGGTCACATTGTACGAACAAAAGAGGATTAAATTGGATAGTGTTAGGAAAGAATGAAGACGGTTTAATGGTATAAGTGTGCCTTATCTCGATCATTTAAAGGAAAATATTCCAAATATATTACCCAATAGTTGGGTTGCTGACCAAGTTAGAGAGAAATACGGTGCAACCGATTGTTACCCGCGTGATGAAGAGGATGCGCTAAATGTAGGGATTGGGTGCACCCACTCAGTAATAATATATTTATGTACATTTTAAACTTAATAATCCACCTTATGTAATTGCATCTATATTTCATATTTTAATACTTGGGTTATTATAAGACACATGACACTATGAGCTTTTAACTTTTTTATAGGTCAATTTGTTCCAATCTATGTGAGAATATGGACACCATTTTCACATAGAAAATGTTGATGATGGACACATGACACAAGAATGTGGAGTGGAAGTCGAGTTCGATCAATCTAGTGAAGCTAGCCACTGTGATCAAAACCTAGTATGAGGGATGTTAGGTTACATCGGAAAGATGCAAGAGATCATTGAAGTGGATTTCTCTTCTTTCCAATGTGTTATTTTTAGGTGCAATTGGTGGGACACCTTTGATCAGAATAATGTAAAGGAAGAACGTGATAGTAGGTTGATATGTATCAACTCTAGAAAGATGTTGGATGAAGCTAAGGAGCCCTATGTTTTCCCCAACAATGCAACTAGGTGTTTTTTGACCCAGATGTGTTGGAGAGGGATCGGTGGTTTGTATTGAGACATGACCCTAGATCAAAACATATTTTTGAGAACAATAGTGTTATCATGCCAAGCGAGTTGGAAGATAATGAGGGTGATCATGAGAACTGAGAGTGATATGGTACATGTGTTATTTCATCTTTTATACTTTTTAAGATGGATTTTTATAAAGAAGAGGACTTAATTACCTTATAACTAATACTATTTTTTTCAAAACATTATAATATGTATTTTGAATTAATTGGTTTGCATTGTGTTAATGTTAAAATCATTTCACTTGATAATTTTCAATTATGTTGATCTCAAAAACAATGGCGTACTGTATAAATTTCCTTTTTTATAATGTCAATTCCTAAAGTAATACAACTATTTGATTTCATTAAATATGTGTGAATGATATCTTCAAAATGTATACTGCTATTTTTTTGTATGATATAAGAACATAATAAAATAATGATAATTCTAAAAATGATTTTATTTGTATTATTTTCTAAACTTTATTATGTTGCAAAAATTCATATTATTCTAGATTTATTATTTTACAATTATTTATATTCATACAAATTTACAAATTTACAATTATGGTAATTTAAAAATATTAGCGGTATACGGTTTACTCACTGTAGTAATTATGTTTCAAATTTGACAATTAATTTACAATTTTACAAATTTAAAAATTTTAATAAAATTGAATGATGACAATACATACAATTACAATTTTACAAATATTTTACATACAATTACAATTAAAATTACAACTAGAATTAGAATTGTAACAGTTACGATTACAATTTTACAATTTTACATACAACTACAATTTTACAATTTTACATACAATTAGAATTAGAATTAGAATTACAATTACAATTACAATTTTACAATTTTACATACAATTACAATCAAAATTACAGTTACAATCATGATGCATACAATTACAACTACATTTTTAGAATTTGACAAATTTACAAATTTACAAATTTTACATATTTAATAAAATAGAATCATGACATGAATACATACAATTACAATTGCAAATATAGCTTTAAAATTTTACATACAATTACAATTACAATTATAGTTTTACAATTTTACATACAATTATAATTACTATTACAATTTTACAATTTTACATACAATTAGAATTAGAATTATAATTACAATTACAATTACAATTTTACATACAATTAGAATTAGAATTAGAATTACAATTAAATTACAATTACAATTAAAATTTTACAATTTTACATAAAAATAAAATTAAATTTCAATTACAATCATGACATAATATTTAATGAATATCATGATTTAATATTAAAAAAAAAAATCACGATCATAATAACCATGGTAGAAACATCATATTCAACTAAAATACACATTCAAGTTTGCTAACATCATCTAATCATCGTGATCATGATCATCTAACAAAACACAAGCATTGTATAACATCATCACAACACAAACATCAAATATACATCTCATGTCAAATAAATGCTATCACATACACATCTATCTGAAAGCACATTAAATGAACATATCTAACATGACCTAAAAATATACACATCATGATGAACACCAACATGTAAATTAAGTACATCAATATGAACATAAAATAACTATATAATGTAAAAAATATAAAACTGTAATATAAATACATACAAATGTCAAATATCTGGTGGTACGTAAATACTAGTACTAGTCGAGGCTTGCTCAGTCGATGGTGTAGTCTTCTCAAGAACTGCCTTCTGATGACTCGTTGATGGATCAACCTTCTTTGACATAGATGGTGTGGCTTGTGATGATGGACCTGCCTCCTCAGATGGACTCGCCTGCTCAGGATCAGGTGCTTACTCACATCTAGGTGTTTGATGAAATGGTGCAGACTGCTCAGACTATGCTTGTTGATCATGAATGGATGGTCACTTCTCATCATGATCTCCATCATGAGGTGAAGGAGGAGGAGGTGGAATAATAGAATGATGATTAGTACCCTTATGATCATGATCATAAGATGAGGCACTGCGATGTCATGCATCTCCACGACGCCTACCCCTCCTAGCCCGCGCTAGTGCTTTGGAAGCTCCATCGATATGACACATGAGGATCACCATATCGTGGGGCATGCCTCTCCAAAGTTTTGCGAGCCTGCGATCAGGCTGAATCTCTCTGATCGTAGCCAGGAAGACTCCCTCATCAACTAGCAGTTAACAGAGTTGGTCACTCAACTCCATCCTAAATCGGGTGTCAGGCCTATGCCTCACCCCCGTGGGTATCTGCACCAGATCAAGATCAGGTATGTCACCTTGATCATCCACCTTTTCCATCTACTCATCAACATCTACACCTAGATCATCCAGTGGGGGTGGAATATCATCCCCAATGAATGTCCCAATATCTACAAAATATATAGTACAAAACAATAATTAGACATTTTCATTAAAAATTTTAATAAAAAAAGTTAAAGAACGTGTTAGAATAAATTTAATAATTCTAATTAATTAATTAAGACAATAAAATGAAACTATATTAATTTAAAGAAAACACTAATATTACCTCTCGCATCCGACAACTCATCTTGTGTGAACAGGATGTTGTTACACCCTCTCCAATCCAAACCAGCATATGAACATGGCACTAGAATGAAGGGGTGATCATCAACACTAGCTATAAATTCCAGTGCATCAGGAGATATCCTAACAGGAAAGTCAGACTGGCCCATCTTGGGCACCATCTAGTCCCCAATCTGCATCCGTACATGCAACATCAACCTACAAGGCTTCTGAACAAAATTAGGCCTTGTCTCTGGAAACTTATCAAAAAATAAACAGAATAGCTCTGAAGCAAAAGGGAAGGTCAACCTCCCACGTGCTTGAGAATGACATCTCTCTAATGTTATAAAAAACTACCACAAAAAAATTGCAGACCATCTCACAAGTCATGGCACCTGGAATAAAGAATCAACATAAAATAAAAGTGGGAAACTAATGCATTTCCTATTACTGGTATAGTGTGCAATGGTCGTCAGTAGTAGTGAGAGGCACCTCACCTCCTCTGCATGAAATGAAGCAATACGTAACTGACCACCGGATACTTGAAAATCTGTAGGAGAAACTATATTGTCCCTAATATATCTTTGGGAGTACGCCAACTAACTCCCTGTTGCATAGCCGACGGGGACATCTGGGAAGTGGAGAAAATCCTGACCTCTCCTAGATAGGCTAGTAATAAAATATATATCCTCCTCTGTGAGTGCGTACCACTGGTGAGGACTGACCCAGAAATCCTATTGGTGGGCATCCCACCTGAAGATGAGTTGTCCCAATAACCCACTATGGCCCTTTAGGGATGTAGCCTCCTCGTAAAACTTGAGGAGGCCTAACTCCCTTAGGAGCAATTGGTTGGCTGCCAAAATAGGGCAAGCGTACATACGTCTCTCACTCTCTCGTGCCTCCCACAGGTGAATCACATTATACTGGTCCTCCATATTTTCTTGTTGTTCCCTTTATTCTCTCCATTGACGTCACTGAATGATTCACATATTAAATAAATTTTTTTATTAAATAAGACGTGTATATATATATATATAACTTTTTTTGGAAAAAAAAAAACAGTCAGTGCACCCAAAAAAATAGTTACGCACTGGTACCGATGCATACGTTTCTATCGTGCACCGCTCCCGGTGCACCCAAAAACTGTTCACGCACCGCAAAACATAAAATGTTATTTTTCTGCGGTGCATTAACGAAAATATCTACCCCGAGGCGGATAGTTAGGTTAATGCACTACCCAACAACAATACATGGTCAATGGTGTAGTACTGTAAATGACCGCACAGCTAACCATGTACTGCTGTTGGGTGGGCGGTGCGCTGATCAAAATATCCACCCTGGCACAGGGCTTTTGGTCAATGCATCGTCCAAAAAAATTTCATGGTCAATAGTGTGGTCCTGTAAAAGACGCACCATTGACTATGTAATGGTGTCAAGAGGGTGTTGCGCTAACCTAACTATCCGCCTCGGGGTGCATATTTTGGTCCACGCACTGCCCTCCCGACAATGGTACATAGTCAATGGTGCAGTCATTTAAACGACCTTATCGCCATGTAAGTTTTAAAAATAAGCAGGGTGCACATTTTTTGTGTACCGCACCAAAATCCAGTGTAGTTTCTATTAGCACCATTCATGGTGTGGCTTGTAAATTTACAGGAAACATCGCGAATGGTGCGAGCCATACGGCTTGAGCGCACCACGTAATTTTTTATTTTTTTAATGGTAAATTTTAAGTTTTTTTAGAAATCTAATCCACTAAAACATTTAGTTATTGAGAAATAAGTAAAATGCCTGTACAATTTTACATAGAATTATAATTAGAATTATAGTTTGACAATTTTACATACAATTATAATTACTATTACAATTTTACAATTTTACATAGAATTAGAATTAGAATTAGAATTACAATTTTACATACAATTATAATTAGAATTAGAATTACAATTACAATTTTACAATTTCACATACAATTACAATTACAATTACATTTACAATTTTACAATATTTTACATACAATTACAATTACAATTACAATTAAAATTTTACAATTTTACATACAGTTAAAATTAAATTTCAATTACAATCATGAAAAAATATTTAATAAATATCATGATTTAATATTAAAAATAAACATCATGATCATAATAACCATTGTAGAAACATCATATTCAACTAAAATACACATTCAAATTTGCTAACATCATCTAATCATCGTGATCATGATCATATAACAAAACACAAGCATTGTATAACATCATCACAACATAAACATCAAATATACATCTCATGTCAAATAAATTCTATCACATACACATCTATCTGAAAGCACATTAAATGAACATATATAACATGACCTAAAAATATACACATCATGAAGAACACCAACATGTAAATTAAGTACATCAATATGAACATAAAATAATATATAATGTCAAAAATATACAATTGTAATATAACTACATATAAATGTCAAATATCTGGTGGTACATCAATACTAGTACTAGTTGAGGCATGCTCAATCGATGGTGTAGTCTTCTCAGGAAGTGCCTTCTCATGACTCGTCGATGGATCAACCTTCTCTGAAGTGGATGGTGTGGCTTGTGATGATGGAACTACCTCCTCAGAAGGACTCGCCTACTCAGGATTAGGTGCTTGCTCATCTAGGTGTTTGCTGAGATGGTGCAGACTGCTCAGACTATGCCTGTTGATCATGATTGGATGGTCACAGCTCATCATGATCTCCATCATGAGGTTAAGGAGGAGGAGGTGAAGTAATAGAATGATGATTAGTACCCTCATGATCATGATCATAAGATGAGGCGCTGCTCTGTCGTGCATCTCCACGACACCTACCCCTCCTAGCCCGCGCTAGTGCTTTGGAAGCTCCATCGATATGACACATGAGGATCAACATATCGTGGGACATGCCTCTCCAAAGTTGTGTGAGCCTGCGATCAGGCTGAATCTCTCTGATCGTAGCCAGGAAGACTCCCTCATCAACTAGCAGTTGAAAGAGTTGGTCACCCAACTCCATCCTAAATCGCGTGTCAGGCCTATGCCTCACCCCCGTGGGTATCTGCACCCGATCAGGATCATTTGTCACCCTGATCATCCACCTCTGCCATCTCCTCATCAACATCTACACCTGGATCATTCAGTGGGGGTGGAATATCATCCCCAATGAATGTCCCAATATCTATAAAATATATAGTACAAAACAATAATTAGACATTTTCATTAAACAATTTAATAAAAAAGGTTAAAGAATGTGTTAGAATAAATTTAATAATTCTAATTAATTAATTAATACAACAAAATGAAACTATATTAATTTAAAGAAAATAGTAATATTACATCTCGCATCCGACAACTCATCCTGTGTAAACAGGATGTTGTTACACCCTCTCCAATCCAAACCGGCATACGAACATGGCACTAGAATGAAGGAGTCATCAACACTGGATATAAATTCCAGTGCATCAGGAGATATCCTAGCGAGAAAGTCAGACTGGTCCATCTTGGGCATCATTTGGCCCCACATCTACATCCGTACATGCAACATCAACCTACAAGGTTGCCGAAAAAAATTAGGCCTTGTCTCTGGAAACCTATCAAAACATAAACAGAATAAATCTAAAGCAAAAGGGAAGGTCAACCTCCCACATGCTTGAGAATGACATCTATCTAATGTTATATAAAAACTGCCACAAAAAAATTTCAAACCATCTCACAAGTCGTGGCACTTGGAATAAAGAATCAACATGAAATAAAAGAGGGAAACTAATGCATTTCCCATAACTGGTATAGTGTGAAATGGTCGTCAGTAGTAGTGAGAGGAACCTCACCTCCTTTGCACGAAATGAAGAAATATGTAACTGACCACGAGATACTTGAAAATCTACACGAGAAACTATATTGTCCCTAATATATATCTAGGAGTACGCCAACTAACTCCCTGCTGCATCGCTGACGGGGACATCTGGGAAGTGGAGAAAATCCTGACCTCTCTTAGATAGGCCAGTAATAAAATATATATCCTCCTCTGTGAGTGCGTACCACTAGTGAGGACCGACCCAGAAATCCTATTGGTTGGCATCCCACCTGAAGATGAGTTGTCCCAATAACCCACTATGGCCCTTCAGGGATGTAGCCTTCTCATAAAACTTGAGGAGGCCTAACTCCCTTAGGAGAAACTAGGTGGCTGCCATAATAGGGCAAGCGTACATAAGTCTCTCACTCTCTTATGCCTCCCACAGGTGAATCATGTTATACTAGTCCTCTATATTTTCTTGTTGTTCCCTTTGTTCTCTCTATTGACGTCACTAAATGATTCACATTTTAAATACATTTTTTTTATTAAATAAGAAATGTATATATATATATATATATATATATATATATATATATATATAAATTTTTTTGAAAAAAAAATAGTCGGTGCACCCAAAAAAATAGTCACGCACCGGTACCGATGCATACGTTTCTATCGTGCACCGCTCCCGGTGCGTATAAAAATTGTTCATGAACCGCAAAACATAAAATGTTATTTTTCTGCGCTGCATTGACGAAACTATCTGCCCTGAGGTGGATAGTTAGGTCAATGCACCACCCAACAATAATACATGGTCAATGGTGTAGTCCTGTAAATGACCGCACAGTTGACCATGTACTGCTGTCGGGTGGGCGGTGCATTGATCAAAATATCCACCCTGGCGCAGGTATTTTGGTCAATGCACTGCCCAACAAAATTACATGGTCAACAGTGTGGACATGTAAATGAGGCACCATTGACTATGTAATGGTGTCAGGAGAGTGGTGTGCTACCTAACTATCCACCTCGGGGCGCATAGTTTGGTCCACGCACAGCCCTCCTCACACTGGTACATAGTCAACGGTTAGGTCATTTAAATGACCTTATCACCATGTAGGTTTTAAAAATAAGCAGGGTGCGCATTTTTTGGGTACCACACCAGAACCCGGTGCAGTTTCTGTTAGCACCATTCATGTTGTGGCCTGTAAATTTACAGGAAACATCGTGAATGGTGCAAGCCAGACGGCTCGAGTGCATTGCATAATTTTTTTTTTTTTTAATGGTAAATTTTAAGTTTTTTTAGAAATCTAATCCACTAAAATATTTAGTTATTGAGAAATAAGTAAAATAACTGTACATTTTCATGTCAAGGAGCCATATTTGATGAGGAATTGGAGAAACCAATTTTGCCCACATTTTTTGAAAATTTGAACTCCACAAGGTGGGCAATGGATAGCAGCAGTGCGTGCAATGGGAGAACCGATGCCAGGGCACCTCACACAAGATAAATTCACACCAGTTCTTGAGAGGTTTGGAGCACTGAAGAAGTGAAAATGTCATATTTATGATCTCTAATTATTTTATTATTTAACCCTGTTTTAGTGCATGGGTTTTGGAGATGCACTGGGCGGTATTAGCGATGGCGCACCGCTATTGTTGTAGTGTGCTAGATTAATGAGATGCACCAGGCCTGTTTATGTGTAGAGAGATAGTGCGCTATAGTAATTAGATGCACTGCACGGGTTTTTACAAAGAGCACGGTGTCTCAGTGTGCCAATTTTTAGTACGCACCGATGCATTGTGAATAAAATGCAACAGTGCAGTTTAGGATGAGAAACACACCAGACCAAAAACATCTGCAAAAACCTCCACCCACCGACCTCCTTTATAGACCTCCGCTAGAAATGGATATCTCGGCTATTTTATTAGGGGTTCCTCAAAAACATCTGCTAGAGGGTCTTTTGCTTGTAGTGAGAAACCTTTTCTTTCTTTCTCTTAGCCTTATAGATGCTTTCCTTCTTGGCCTTCCTCCTGGTTCTTTTTGTAGGGTGAGGGTTTGGTTGCGAAACTAGAGGTGTAAGTGTAGGTTGGCTTGCCCTGTAAAACAAAAATTGATCCCAGGTTTGATTTCTTTTTCTTAACTCTTCTTCAACTAGAAATTTGAGGAGAGGTTGATGATACAAGCTATATTGTGAAACAGTAGTGTGAGTTTGTACCTTTGCTAACATCTTTGTCAGACTATTAAGAAAAAAGTATGGCATATTTAAGGTCTTCATACCTACAACATGAAAAAGAAACCTCATATGATAAAGAAACACAACTGTATTCCTCCTTTCACAAGTGAGGCATATCTTGATAAGTTTAACAATGTATGGCTAATCATTTTTGAGATATCTACTTGGAATTCCCTTGCGGCCCTATTTGGTTCTCTGTGTGCATCCTTGAGGAAATTGTTGAGGTCTCCTCCTGAGATAACCTGACTTTTAAACCACCTCTCTCCTTCCCGTGGAAGATTAAATGCCTTAGCAATTGAGTCTTTTGAAACCTGCAATGTAAGACCATAGACTATGGCTTCTTGTCCATTAAAAGAGATTGCAAATTCTTGAGCTAATCCTGGGTGAGAGATTCCTAACCTAGTGCATAGAGAAGACCACCCTGCCTAGATAAAAAATTTTCTCACCTTTGAATTTTCATCCACTAGGTTTGCACCCTGTGGCTCAATCCGTTTTATTATCACACCCGTTTTAACCATCTTTAGAAATTAATGAATCTGTCTCTTGAAACTAATAGGTGGAAAATTTGGAAAAGTTTCACCTTACAAGTGTTACTTTTGTTTCCTTCTGAAATCCTATCTGAAATCTAGACTCTTCCTCAACGTGAAACTCTATTCAATTTGATCTCCAACAACTAAACTCTCAAATGATAATGCTCCTAATTTTTCGGTGGTTTTAAAAAAGAAACCATGGTTCATCACCCCATGCAAATCGATTTTCATTATGGAAAATATTCCTGAACATAGTGTGCACCATGTGATCACCATTATTACCTTCAGTTTGTTGCATATCTTCATATGAAATGCTATCGATGGATTGAGACAAGAGGATATATGACTAGCATTGACCTCTGCTATCTTGCTGATTATTGGTCAAAATTTCCGACACCGCTACTGTGTGACCATCGCAATGGTCGTTGTGTTAATTTTGATGACCATGATTTCCTCTGTTCGGAAAACGCATACTTTGACATGAGATTAACTGACTTGGGCTAACAGACAGGAGAATATTAACTGTTGTGTGTATTACTGCAGGTTGACACCTAAGCATTAAACATATACCATGACTTGAATTAAACTAAACTAACCACATATGACTCCTATCATAAGATATAAAATATTTTAAAAAATATTTGAAACGTATTTACACTATAACACGTGGCTTGAAAAAGGTGTATGTGCTTTTTTGTTTATTTATAAAAGCATAGATGTTACCAGAATTTATGGTAGCATCAAAATAAAAGGAAAACAAATAGAAATAGGAATATAACATACTATTCGAAAATACTAAAACAAGAGCTACTAGAAATTCCGGTAGCGACCATTTTTTTTTTTAAATTTTCAAAGTTTAATCCTAAAAATAAAATAAAAAATGGACTCATGACTTAGCAAAGAACTGTGCTAACATTGGCTCCACGGGGGATAAGGCTATCCCTGCGACGCTATAAGAATATTTTGTAGTTTCAGTGTCTTTTCATTGGGCTATGGAGTATTATTATGAATTGCAGCCTTAGTAAAAGAAGTTTTTGAGAAAGCACCCATTGAATGGGCCTCCAAATAGTTATGTCCCATCAAGATGGTGCAACTCAAAAGTATTTTTTTGCATAATATTTGAGATTCTGAAAGGACCAAGCCATAAAGCATCAAATTTGGAATTCTTACCTAGATCTTGATCTGTGCATCCCATTTCAACACTAGATCTCTAATTTGAAAATATACTTTTTTATCTCCTCTATAAAAAACGTACTTTATAGCTTGCTGATATTTTCTCACCAAATCATATTGTTGTTCTCGCTTTTTCCGCACTTATATGATTTGATAAATTATCCTGGTCATGTGATCTGGCTCAACTTCATGATCTTGTAGAAATTTAGCTATAGGAATGGACAATTGAACTGGAAAAACAACATCAGTTCCATAAACCATTTGAAGAGGTGATGTATTGATAGACTTTTTGATAGTCACCCTGTCAGCCCATAAAGAAAACTTCAGTATTGAATCCCAGGATTTCCTTTTTTGCTCCATCAGTTTGCTGATGATTCTTACCAAAATTTTGTTTGATGGTTCAACCAAACCATTCCCTTGGGGATAGTAAGTTGTAGAGTGAGTGAGTTGAAATCCATAATCTTCACATAAATTTACCAATGGAGTATCCTTAAAAGCAACTACATTATCTCCTACTAACCTTGATGGACATCCAAATATGGTTATGATTCCCTCCAGAAAATTAATGATAGCTTTATGAGTAGCATTCTTGGTAGGCATTTCTTCAATCCATTTGGTGAAGTAATCAGTTGCAACAAGAATCCAACGATGTTGTCCACTTGAAGGTGGATGAATTTCTCCAATGAAATCTAAGCCCCATTGCTGAAAAGGTGCAAAAACAACAATGGGATTGAGAGGTAAATATTTCAAATGTTTCTTACCAATGAACTTCTCACATTTTTCACATGTTCTCACCTCAACACATACATCAGAAAATAAGCTAGGCCAAAAATAATTAGCTTTTACTATTTCGTATGCAGTAGTTCTCCAATAGTGATGACCTCCACACACACAACTATGCATATCAAAAATAACTTTCTTGGACTCATCTAGGTCAATGCATCTAAAAAAAAACTCTTGTAGGATCTTTCCAATATAGACAAATATATTTGATGTAGAATTTAACAATTTTCAACTTTAATGTTCTTATTCTTCTTTTATCATAATTTGCAGGAGGTTTAAAATGTTGCAGAAAATAGATGATATCTTTAAACCAGGTGCATTCAGAAATTTTTATATCCACTGCCATGCTATCAATAGGTTCAAAAATTTTCCCTTGAAAGTTGTCATCCATGAAATTAAAGCCAAAAACTTTAAAATTTTCTTCAGCTAGTAGTTTGGCTAATCCTTGAACTTTGATTAGTTTAGTAGGCATTATCTCTAAATAAAAATCAAGAACTTTAGTCACCCACTTATTTTTCCATCAATATTAGGTTGAACTAATATCTCTCTAACAACATATGAAGGTATATAGGTAATAGCTTGAGCATGCAGAATATAAAATCTAAAATATTGCGGATCTTTTACTAATGCTTATGCATGCTTTTCAACATTTCATACTTCAATTCTGCATCTCTAAGAGCTCTGCTAAAAAACGTTATGGGAGCTTCCTTATTTTCTGAATATTTTTGTAACAAAACAACAACAATGGTACCTTGGGAAGAAAATGAGAAGAACAAGAAAGGATTTGAGTATTCAGAGCCTACCAACTGAGGTGCTTCAGTGATAGCTTTTTTTATCAGCTCAAATGAATTTCTAGATTTAATTTCCACTTGACTTATTTGTCCTTCTTTAGCATGCAAGTAATATGCTTCACCACTTTAGAAAAATTTGGAATGAACCTTCTTAATAAATTGATCTTACCAAGGAAATATTGAACCTCTTTCTTGGATCTTGGAAGTGTTAAATCCCGAATTTCAATCACTCTTTTAGGATCAAATTTCACTCCATCTTTACAAACTATGTGACCCAACATCTTACCTTCCTTGAGAGAAAAATGATACTTCTTTGGATTCAATGATATATCATATTTTATACATTTAAAAAATACTTGTTTCAAGTGCTGAAGGTGTTATTGATCTGAAGCTCCATAAAAAGTAATATCATCCAAATAGATGACCAAGAATTTGTCCTTTTCTCCAATAAATGCAAAGTCCATAGCACTCTGAAAAGTAGCTCCAGGATTCATAAGCCAAAATGGCATATTTTCATACATGAATGTTCCCCAACGAGTAGTGAATGCTATCTTCTCTCAACCTTGTAGCCAAACTAAAGCTTGATTGTACCCAAAGAAACTGTCTAACATGGAAATTTTGTCTGAACCAGTTACCTTTTGAAGAATATGCTCCATCTTTGGCATTGGATAATTATATTTCTTGGAGAATTTTTTAAGATTTCTCAAATATACACATAGTCTGACTTCACCACTCTTCTTTCTTACACAAAATAGATTAGAAATCCAATCTGAGTAGCTAAATGGAATCATGATTTTGGCATCCAAAATTTTCTTCACTTCCTTCTCCATCACTGGTAATAGTAGTGGATTGATTTGTCTTAAATTCTGATGTAAAGGCTTTGTACCATCCTTCCTTGGTATCCTATGCTCATTGATAGTTTTATCATATGTCATAAGATCGTCATATTTCCAGGAAAAGACGTCTACAAATTCACAAAAAAGCTTATGGTATTCAACCTTTATTTCTTCTGATAAAGCTTTTGAAAACTTCACTTACCTTGGTTCTTTTTCTGTGCCCAAATTAAAATCTTCTAATTCTACTTCTGTTTCAACCAACTTTGGTTTGACTAAGACATCATTCTGATCAAAGAGCTTTTCAAGTGGGATTAACCCCTTAGGAATGTGATTAGTAGGCAGCTGAATGATAGGCTAATCAACAATATGTTGTTGCAAATTTTTGGTGTCTTGCAAATTAGCATATCCTTCATGAGATATTCATCTTGATCAATGTTTAGGAAAACAAAATCTTAAACAACTTCAATGAAACTTCTAATATCTTGATCATCTTCAAAAAATTTCCAATGATTGATATTATCAGGAATTCTAGGTATGAACCTAACTTCCACTTCATATTTCAGCTTCATAGGTATTGCAATCTTGAATGAGCTTGATGAAATAGAAAGTGAGGCAACCAAAATATTACTTTCTCTTTGAACAAAAGAAATGTTAAAAGCCAGAAATGACTCTTCTACATTACTCCATACTGCATTCCAGTAATCTCTAAGTCTGGGATTTTTAGTTTGATAAACATTTCTAATTTACTGAATAATAAGTTCAGCATCTCCAAAAACATAAATTTTTGAAATATTCATATCTTTTCTTGTTCTTAAACCAATCAGAAGAGCTTCATACTCAGCCACATTGTTATTTGCTTCAAATTAAAGTTTGAAATAGAAAGTGGCACTATCTTTCAAAGGGGAGATGAGAACTATTCTTGCACCGGATCCTTCTTTGGAACATGAGCCATCAAAATACATTTTCCATAGCTAGGAACCATCATGATTGATCTTTTTTTTTGCAGATAGGACAACATTATCCATATGTAAAATTCTTGAACCAACATTTTTTGTTCTAGCATAAATTGGATGATTAGTGGGGTATTTTCTGTCACTAATGATATATGCCAATTGAGCTTCTCTATAAATTATTCTTTTTTCTCCTCCAAAAACAGGGACAATAGAATAAGTGAGATCCATTTGCAAATTTCATCCCAACCTTCTAATCCATGACCTAGAAATTATCTTGAAAAATCTAGGAGGAATGTCAGCTACAAAAATATCCATCACCATCCCTCTCATGGGTAGCTGAAAAAGGCTTACTGCAAGATCTTTGATGTGACCAAGGCATTGATCCTTCTAAGAATCAAAAGAGTAGAGATCTTGGTACTCTCTAGTGACTTTAAGACCTAGTTCATCCATGACTACCTTGGGAATTAAATTATGAGAGGCTCTAGAGCCCATTAGGAAATTATGCAAGATGTTATCATGAATATTTAGAGATAGATAGAAAGGAGGGGTAGAGTCATTGTTTTCTTCTACCAATGGACCTAAAATAAAAGTGGGCTTGTCATCTTGAAGGTTAACACAATCATAAGTGTAGAGCGATAAAAAGGGTCTTTTTAACTCCTAATTACCTCACATTAATTGTCAACCCAGGGACGACTTTTTATCTCAAGAGTGTACTCAGTCTGAGGCGGCTATTTACTCAAGAGTAATGTTTGTGAAGATGTAGTATAGAAATACAAATGCAGAAATAATAAATGCTTGAAAAGAAATCTGCTTGAAAAGAAATCTAATTACAAATGACAGAAATGTAAAGACTACACTACATCAACCTTGCTAGACATCGATTAGGGATGCGGTAGTAATAACTCTTTCCCCTAGAAATCGATGTGAGATGACCAAATCTGGGGACCTGGAATGATTAGCTCTGCCCTCTACAGTTTAGAGATCTCAAAGCAAGTGAAAACAACTCAAAGGAAATGAAATCTAAAACGCAAACTGGAAAGGAACAACAATCTAAAAGCAATGAACATGAATTGAATAGCAGCGTAAAATAAATAGTGAATTCAATTCATAACCAAGCAAACTAGATTTCTACTCTTTAATCCTGTCGACAGCCACGCAACAATCAACTATCGTAATTCATAAACAAAAGGAATAACAACTGGAATTAGATACAGAAAAACAACAATTTATAACAATTGAATCATGAATCATGCTTCTTGTAAAGAATGGAATAACAATGACTCTGTATTTGATCCAATTAGCAATAACTCAATTCTTTAATTGTAATAAACGAACTTCACACAACAGAAATAAACTAATAGAAATACCAACAGCAGATCGCTCCACCAGGGCCGGGCCCTCAACCACCGGTGAAGCGTTGCTGTGCTTTACTCCAGCGCTTGAGAAATGGAACAACAGTGAAATTCTTTATTAATCAGGCATTAATAATGTTTACAAACAGCTCACACTCTCTTAACAAGAGCCGATGCACAATTCTGCAAATTACAATAAGAAAAGTCTCTCCATCCCCCAATACATAATACATGTTCTCCTTTTATAATCAGAAGGAGAAGAAATTGAATAGTAAATACAATCTCCCATAACAATATTGGATTTCTTCCAACCAATTGATCAACAAGAAAATAGATTTACATCCATCTTTCAACAACAGCAAGTCGAATTTGGCTTTGTAGCTGAGATTTGGAGGACGGCCGCAACCACGGAACTGAGAAAATCGTGCTCAAAGAACTCTGCAAATCTCTCAACACAGGCCGAATTTGGGCAAACCGTTACTTATCAAAGTTAATTGGGTCCGTTCTGGACAAAACCCATGTTCCGGATTTTCCAGATTCGTCTTCATTTGCTCAGAATCTCAACCGCAAAACTGTCACTCCTTATTCCAGCGCATTTCTGAGTTGGCACTTTTAATGATCAAATCTTCAATCTGGAAATTACCTTGGAGGCTAAAAATGGTGAATAATGTTATAACCAACTTATTAAACTTTCATTGATAAAATCATTCATAATCATCAATTTATTAGAAATAAAGGAAGATAAATAATATTCATCCATAAGAGCATAAATCATTTATAAAATGGATTTAAATAATAGATTATAATAAATGACGTGATGAAGAATGGTAGAAATGGGTGGAATAAGCGTTCACAAGTGATAATAATAATGGCATATTAATGGCCCAACATACCCCCACACTCAATATGTTGCATGTCCTCATGCAACGAAAACCTGAATATATTGCATGTCTTCATGCAACCCCAAGACAAAACCCATGTGTTAACCAAGCAATAAAAATTTGAGAACAAATGAATACTTCCTTAATTAATGAATATTCAATTTTAGCAATCTTGATGAAGGCATAACAATTTTTACATTGACATTCAACTATATGTATGAAGTTGCAGCAAAATATGATATAAGTAACAGCAAACTTCATTAACCATTTTCTCAAAAACTACAAACCAGCTTTTGTTGAAATTTGGCAAGTAAATTTATAATATATGAATGCCTTTATGATCCAAAAATCAGATCGTTTGGATGCACGGATCATGAGATATAAACAAAATGGCTGTAGGTGAGAGTGCATGATTTCCGAAATTTTATGAACCAATTTATCTTGAAATTATCTGGGTTTGTATTAATGATACGTGTGTGTTTTCCAGAAATCACAAGAATTGAGTTCATGGTTTTTTAAAAATATTATGGAAATCAATTTCTGCATTGTGTAAAAATGAAATTGTATGCCTTAAATGAGAAAGAAAATTGAAAACATCCATCATGCGTAGCAATTCCTCCCCCTCTCTGAAAAATTAGCATGCCCTCATGCGATGCTAGAAAACAAATAGAGGTGGTTGCTACCAGCTGTTGAATTCTATGCTTGGTGTAAAAAAACATGGAATAATGGAGGTGTTGAGAATGAATAAGAATAACAATGGATGACATGGTCATAAGAAAGAAATGAATGAAAGGAACACTCCCCCATACTCGAAAATGATATGCTGCTGAAAAAGGAAAAGTGGTAAAGATGTGGAATGAAGGATGATAAATAATGCTCAAAATGGATTTTCATGAAATTCTCCTAAATTCGTAATAAATCAGAAAATTATGTTATTTTACCTCAAGTTTTACCTCCAAAAATGTGGAATGACATATATGGACTGGCAGTTGTTGAAGCTGATGTAGGCAGAGTTGGTGCTGAAAGTGATGCAAAAGGTGGAATCCAGGTGAGCACATCATGTCTGAAGAATTGTTCAAGTACGCGAGCCTCTTCTGTTAAGTGCAATAGTGTGGTCATGCTATGAATAGAATTCTGCCCATACTTGTTGTTTTCCTGCAAACCAAACACTATTTGGCATACAATGTTCTTGAATCCATAGTGTAAGCAATAGATAAGATGCATGCAAAAATTTCAATCAGAAAAACTTATGTATACATGCAATACTAATATTTTGGGAAATCAACAAGTGATGGCAGAGTGCAGTAATCATATCACATGCAATCCCATAATGCAGACATTCCCCCTTCCAATTGGAAAAGGAATTCCATGACCATAAAGCTTATGAAAGGTGTTATGCTGATGGCAAGGCACGGGAATGAACAATATATCAGTAAATGAAGCAGAGTACACATATCAATGATAGGACAACGAGAGTTATGATTATAATGAGAGCAGAGTGTGTAAAGATAGTTATGAATAAGAGATAGGACGCTTTGGATTGATGATAAGTTACGAAAAAGAGAAAAAGGACAACAATATGCCAAAAAGATGCTTTGCTGATGGTATTCTAGCTGAAAAATGATGTGATTGATTATAAAACAATTTCTCATGCATAAAGGTTCAAAATAGGGAAAAAAAAATAAGGAAATAACTTCTCTGATAAAATAAGAAAAGGGTATTATAGTAATAATTGACGATAAGATATAACTTCAATACCATAAGCAGAGCCTCTGCTGCCAGCAGGCGTCCATAGCCTCGGCAGGGTTGCTTTTTAACCCATATGAGCCAGAATCCTCAATTTATAACTAGAGAGTTACATTGTTGTTCTATAGAAGAGATCAATGTACTGGCGTGGTAACCAGATAACCACACTGCCATTCACTGGGATGTAGCAAAAGTGATCAGGCCGGCTCGTGATGAGACCTCATGTTCCAAGGATAATTGGGCTATCCAATGGATCATAACCCTGGTGTGGTGGCCATAATGGGAATGTCACTTTGTTACAGCCTTATGAACATGGTAGGTTGGCTCGTAATGAGACCCCCTATCCTCCATCTGCGAACAAAATTTTGTTATTATTACACATTTTTATGATAAAAAGAGGGAGGCTCAGTACTCCTTAAGAGCAGGGATGGTGGAAGAAGTTGAACATGTCAATAGAAAAATATACCCATAATCTCATTTATTATAGACAGAGAAGATTATAATCCAGAAGGGTGGAGCCAGCATGGTATTAAGATGATCAATCAATATCATGTTCAATAGAAAACAATGCAGTAAAGTAGTATATAAATAATTGTGTCCCTTTTGAAAATAATCTATCATCAAGGAGCTGTCCTGTTAAAGATTATAACATGAATGATATTAACTTGCTTCAATAGAATCCATAATTCTTGTCCTCATAAGTAGTGTACTTCATGCCATGAAAGGGAATCAGTAAAATGTGGTTGAGATGAACTAGGAATAATCCCACAAGAGGAAGGAAGGGTTGCTCCCAAAGTGTTGCTTCTTTGAAGGAACAGCAAAAACACTCAAAAAAAAGTGTTGTTCCTTGTAGGGAACAACAAAGGAAATGCACACCAAAAAGAAAAAATACACACAAAAAAAAGTGTGAAAATGCAAATGTCGTTCCTTTGGAAAAAGGAACAGCAAAAACGCAAGTGCCGTTCCTTTGGAAAAGGAAAAGCAAAATGGATAGTCATACAATGCAAACATGCAAAAAAAACAAATTAGCTGTTCACGGTATTGATGCTGAGGATGAGTTACACTTTGAATGAAGCAATACCTGAAACACAAAATATAAGAGAAATTAGAAAAAAACAACAAAAACAGTATGTAAATAAATAAATTAAGTTACAACAGCTATGATGTTATGTCAAAAAAAAATGATTTATTCGAAAAATGTTTTGGCAGCAAAGACATGACATGAATCTTCAAATGGAAATCAATTCTTCATTTCTTCTATTACGAATACGTTGGGTAATGAGTTGGATGAAATTCCTTTGTTTTATTAAAATTTGTTTCAAGAATCACTCGTCCATAAATTGACCTTCTTTATTTTCCCAAGACCTGCAAAAAACGAGTGTCTACCTGCAAGAAAACATTAAATCATGGAGAAAGAGAGGTGCGCGGGCTCCCCTAATCCAATAATTATGCAAAAAACTAACAAGTAGTTACTCTGTAAAACAAATCCACAGAGAAAATAACAAAGTAAAATTTATTTGTTACCTGCGGGAGAGCAGTGGCCAATCATGCTAACCTGCAGTGTTTTAGTCACAACTTCTTTGTTTTTCGTCCAAATTGGGTGATTCCAAAGCCAAATGAGAGCTAATTCAAAGGTTAATCTCCAATAGCAATAGGTTTTAAAAATTCAATGATATGATATGTCAATTTTACTTAGAACAACCTGCATAACATAGTCATTTTCGCTTACCCCACTTAGAACAACAGTGAATGTTTTAAGCATAGATTCTTCGTTTGATGTCGGATTTGAATGATTCAAATTGGAAATGAAAGTAGATTCATTTATTTATCTCCAATAGAAACAGTTTTTGAAGAAAAGAAGAATTGATAGGTGAAATACTGTAAGGAACATCCGGAAAAACAGAGTTTTAAGGGTGCTGATTTACGATAGACAGTCAGTATTTTGATCATAACTTCCCCATACGATATCTAAAATGAGTGATTCCAATTGCATTGGAAACTAGATTCATAAGGGAATATACCATAGAAACAGGTTTTAAAAATATGGTCATTTAGACCTCCAAAAACTGACTGTCCCAACTCTGTTTCTGAGCTGCCTGCTAGACATCCGGTCAATATTTTGGTTCTAACTTTTTCGTTTCAAATCCAAATTGACTGATTCAAATTGGGTTAGAAAGTAGACATCAAGGGCTATCTAGGGTAGAAACAGGTTTTAAAAATATTCATTTTTGGTCCCTCAAAACATGACTGTCCCGACTGTTTTTCCAGAAAGTTCATCAAGCCCGCAAGCCAAAAAAATGATATTCAAGAAGTTTTTCAAATTGGTGATAAAAAATGAATATGAGTGTTTGTAGAGCTATTATTTCCATTATAAGTCATATACATACACAAATGAATTAAAAAATTATCACCAATATTGATTTGCATAGCATGTTGCAACAAAAAAACAACTAGTTTTACATAAAAAACAAAATGCATTTATTTATTCCCTTATTTATTTTATGTTTTATACTAACCTATTTTGATTTGAAAAATGAATATGACTACGCATATGAGTACTTCCAGTGGAGCCATTTTCGAAATAAGGCTTCATGTATACACATACCCAAATTTGAAAAATGCATATTAATGAAAATTAGGGTATGAGAAGCCAACTTCCCTTGAAAAAATGGTATCAAAAATTGTTGAAGCATAGAGTGATGATGCGAACACGTGATGGAGTGAAACCAATCTTCAATATATCCGTTACTTTCTTGATTTCCCATCATACCATGAAGTTCTTGAGCTTTTAAAATGGTTTGTTGGTGCAACCTAGAAGAAACCTCATTTGCTTCCATAGCTTCTACAATTTTTGAATTTGAAACATTCTGAATCTCATTGTAAATTTTCTCTAATGGTGCATGTGAGATAGAATGGGTGGGATGGGTGGGTAAATTTGGCAGATCAACATTGTAAGCATGTTGTACTGGTTTATTATGGTGGGGGTGTGGAATTAGTTGAGCAGGAAAATGTGTAAGGAATGGAGCATTTTGATGATGTGGTTGATTGGGTTGTGTGAATGGTTTTGATGGGCAAGGAAGATATTGTGGAAGAGCTAGTGGAGAATATGGAGAATGTGTTTGTGCTACAAGATGAGGGAGAGTAGTCATGCAATCATAAGGTGAACCATGCCAAGCTTGTAGACAAGATTGGTGGTTATATTGAAATTGACATGGCTGCCCTAGAACATGAGTATTCCATAATGGATTATGCAAGTAAGAGAATGGAGAAGAAGTGTTTTGAACCATACCTGTTGAGCTTGTTGTAGCTTTCTTATCTCTTTGATATGCTACTTCCATCCTAGATAAGGAAGAGTGAGTATCTATGGGCTGCTCCTTTCGGTCATGAGGGAAAAACACTTCATCAAATTCTTCATTTTTATGAACCTGCAAAACGTCCAATTTTGAGCTTAGAGAGCTAATAAAATCAACTTTAAAATTTTCAAATAAATCATTGATTTCAGCTCTTATGTCTCCTATTCTTGTACTAGCAGATTTGGAAAAGAAAGAACAAACATCTCTAGAATTCTTACCAGCCTTGAAGATTCCTCTTGAATACCTTATGCACAACTCACAAACATCATCATATGATAACTGAAAAACATCACCTTTTCCTATCAGATTTAAGAGTTCTAAAAATTCATCTTTGATTCCTTTAAGAATGAGTGTTTTTAAGATCTCTTTTTCCAAATGCTTATGCTTTGATTTTTGAAGGTTGTATTGAAATCGATCTACATAGTACTCCAAACTTTCATCTTCCCCTTGTATCATACCGAAAATCTCTTCATTGGATTTGCAATAGTCTTGGTACTTCTTCAAGAATATGTTCTTCATGTCCTCCCATGATTGGATGCAATTCCCACCTAGGCTCATGAACCATCGGAGAGCTGCTCCTTTTAGAGTAAGAGAAAACACTTTCAATCTTTGATCATTAGTACAATAATCATATCCTCTACAAAGTATTTCGAACTCAAATAAGAATGTATCTGGATCTTCATTTGCTAAACCATGAAAATTTGGTAAAGATGGGGGAATTATGTGCATTTGTGTCACTCCTCTTAGATCTTTGATAGGAAATTCAAAAGTAGAAACGTGAGCCATTTCTTACCATAATATAAGATGTTTTTCATGTGTTTCTTCGAGGCTCCTTCTTCAAATGTTCCTGTCAATCGATTAGTGAAATGGGTGGTGCTTACATCACCACTTGCATGAAATCATGTGATTCATTTTTCAAAATTTCTATTTTTTCTAGTCATTCACACAAAAATTCAAACATCTATTTCTACACAACAAAGCAACAACAAGTCTGTTAGGAAAGCGGACAGTGGAGCAGGGCTTTTACATGCTCCGCACGTAGGTTATTACCTTCCGTTTTTAAGATCCAACTCTTCCCTAGCAGGCACTCATCAGATTCACACTACTCTTTAGAAATGGCTACACTCTCCCCGGCAACGGCGCCAAAATGTGGAGCGATAAAAAGGGTCTTTTTAACTCCTAATTACCTCACATTAATTGTCAACCCAGGGACGACTTTTTATCTCAAGAGTGTACTCAGTCTGAGGCGGCTATTTACTCAAGAGTAATGTTTGTGAAGATGTAGTATAGAAATACAAATGTAGAAATAATAAATGCTTGAAAAGAAATCTGCTTGAAAAGAAATCTAATTACAAATGACAGAAATGTAAAGACTACACTACAGCAACCTTGCTAGACATCGATTAGGGATGCAGTAGTAATAACTCTTTCCCCTAAAAATCGATGTGAGATGACCAAATCTGGGGACCTGGAATGATTAGCTCTGCCCTCTACAGTTTAGAGATCTCAAAGCAAGTGAAAACAACTCAAAGGAAATGAAATCTAAAACGCAAACTGGAAAGGAACAGCAATCTAAAAGTAATGAACAGGAATTGAATAGCAGCGTAAAATAAACAGTGAATTCAATTCATAACCAAGCAAACTAGATTTCTACTCTTTAATCCTGTCGACAGCCACGCAACAATCAACTATCGTAATTCATAAACAAAAGGAATAACAACTGGAATTAGATACGGAAAAACAACATTTTATAACAATTGAATCATGAATCATGCTTCTTGTAAAGAATGGAATAACAATGACTCTGTATTTGATCCAATTAGCAACAACTCAATTCTTTAATTGTAATAAACGAACTTCACACAACAGAAATAAACTAATAGAAATACCAACAGCAGATCGCTCCACCAGGGCCGGGCCCTCAACCACCGGTGAAGCGTTGTTGTGCTTTACTCCAGCGCTTGAGAAATGGAACAACAGTGAACTCTTTTATTAATCAGACATTAATAATGTTTACAAACAGCTCACACTCTCTTAACAAGAGCCGATGCACAATTCTGCAAATTACAATAAGAAAAGTCTCTCCATTCCTCCCAATACACAATACATGTTCTCCTTTTATAATCAGAAGGAGGAGAAATTAAATAGCAAATAAGATCTCTAATAATAATATTGAATTTCTTCCAACCAATTGATCAACAATAAAATAGATTTACATCCATCTTTCAACAACAGCAAGTCGAATTTGGCTTTGTAGCTGAGATTTGGAGGACGGCCGCAACCACGGAACTGAGAAAATCATGCTCAAAGAACTCTGCAAATCTCTCAACACAGGCCGAATTTGGGCAAACCGTTCTTTAATAAAGTTAATTGGGTCTGTTCTGGACAAAACCCATGTTCCGGATTTTCCAGATTCGTCTTCATTTGCTCAGAATCTCAACCGCAAAACTGTCACTTCTTATTCCAGCGCATTTCTGAGTTGGCACTTTTAATGATCAAATCTTCAATCTGGAAATTATCTTGGAGGCTAAAAATGGTGAATAATGTTATAACCAATTTATTAAACTTTCATTGATAAAATCATACATAATCATCAATTTATTAGAAATAAAGGAGAATAAATAATATTCATTCATAAGAGCATAAATCATTATAAAATGGATTTAAATAATAAATTATAATAAATGACGTGATGAAGAATGGTAGAAATGGGTGGAATAAGCGTTCACAAGTGATAATAATAATGGCATATTAACGGCCCAACAATAAGCTACTTCGGTAGGTGGAGGTTGAAGAACTTTCATAAAGGTCTTTTTGAAATCATAATTTTTCATGAGCTCAACAAGAGAAACAAGAATATTTATCTTTTGTATCTCATTCTAAAAATAAAAAACAGGGGGCAATTTATAAGGATTTTTTACCTCAAGTGAAGGAGTATTAACTGCTACCGCAATTTATGGTCTGCTTAGTTCAACAACTTGTTTTTCAGTTGGAATTTTTACTGCGTCCTTATTCTTCTTGGGATGTGTAATGGGATTTGGATTATCATCAATATTATTTTATATGAGATTGTATCTTCTTTTATGATTAGCTTCAATCATGGAATGATCAGGAACCACTTCATTATTTTGAGTATATGACATGAGATATTCATACTCTGCTTGTGTAAGATGGATCATCCTTTCTTTATCTCTTAGAAAATTGATATAAGTAACTTTCTCCAACCTTTCAAAATCATTTTCATCTTCAAATATAGAATTATGCAAAGGAGGCTAAACTTTTTGATCATCAACATCTCTCCTTTCTTGCTGCAAAATTTGAGGACCAATAGGTATTCTAAATTGCTGCCTATTTGGCTGATCAAATGAAACATTTCTAGTAGTATCTGGTCTTGCTTCCATCTTGAGCTTGGAAATATTAGTCTTTAATGACTTGAACATCTTAGTTAGATCATCTAACTTAGGATCTATGTCTGAAGTTGCTAAAGTTGAAACTTCGGCCTTTTTCTTTCTCTTTTCTATGTCAATTCCTCCTCTGAGCCTATCAGCTGCTAACACGTTATATTCTACCTCTAGTGCATTTTCCTTCATATCTATTAGTGTTGTAGATCTTCTTTCTCTCAATAATAAACAAAAATCAATATCAAAGGCACCAACATAAGTGATTTTTGCTGACGTTTCAGTAGGCTTGATTATAATAGGTATTTTTCTATACATCTTATTGGATATATTAGAAAAATCAGAAACTCATTCTCCATATTTTCTTTTTATTGCATCAAATTCAATGATATAATACAAAAAAATATTTCTTATCACCCCATTTCCTTAAAAATGTATCATCTAGGGTTTCAATTCCAGTGATGCTACCAAGTGTCAAAGATCTGAACCATTTCCTTAAATCACCTTTATGACTTTGAACAAAAACTCTCATCCAGACATCTTCATACTCAATATTCAAATTGTCATCATAGGCATAAAAATAAACAAGGTGTTCTTCATCTATTACTTCTCCCTCACCACTCAACTTAGGCATGTACTTTAGATAATATCCTGTAGGTAATGCATTCATAAGCTCGGGTAAAACTAAAGGGGCATACCTAGCAGCAACAATTGCATCTAATCAGTTAGGGGGTGGTTTTGGACCTGCAATTGTGTGAGTTGTTGGGATTTGTGGAATAACAATTGGTGGATTGTGAACAAAAGATGATGAAGCACCAACTTGTGATGTAGAGACTGTTTGTTGTTTGGAAAACAAGGGAGGTATAGTATTTAATGCAAAATCAAGGGATAAAGTTTGCAGGATTTATTTAGGGACAACCTTTTATAAAACAATAGTAGAGGCAATAAAATTTCATTTACTCTTTTATTTGATTAATATTTCATGGTCAAAGAATAGGATTCTCAAAGGGGAATATGGGTTAGCCCTAATTCTAGTCCTTCGAGGAGCCAAAAATTCAACAATGGATTCACCGGGTGTAAAGAAGTCTAAAAATACAACTGGAATTGTACACCTCAGAACCAAACTTATAACTTTGTCATTCACCCAGGGATAAACTTCAATTCACCTCCTTAGAAGTGACACCAAAAACGTTAGCACAAGGAGTCACTCCTTGACTTCAAAAGGAGTAAGCCTTACACATCATAGTTCATTTAAAATTTTAAAGGGTTGTTTGAGTGGTGGGATGACTTCTTAAAGATTTTGAAAGGATTTTTTTATATTCTTTAAAAATTTCATGCATTTGGTAAGCTGTGGCAAGTATAAATTGTATGGTTAAATTGGTAGTAAATGGAGCAGAGTGTAAAAAATGGAAGAAGATGGATAGGTGGTACCTATTCTAGGAAATATTCCTATCCTAAATTAGTCACACAACTATGATTATGGATCTTTACACAAACTGTGTTTATGCAAAGTAAACAAAATTAAGAAAGTAGATTGCATGTATAAAGTATTCCACAAATCCTTTATGAAATCTTTACTCACATGTTCTACAACACATATATGGTTTGAAAAAAAAAGAAAGAAGATAATTTAATATTAAATCCTTTAAAAGTTTCTCACTCACACCTTACTAGTTGTTGCAACTCATACTTTAGAAGAAATTAACAAAGAAAGAAGATACACCATACATTAGATGGTCCTTGAGTCACAAAATCCTCCAACATGAAGTAAAAAGGATTTTCTTTATCATATTCAGTCTTCAAGTAGACCAACATCCAACCTGGAAATGGTATATATAGAAAGAGAGGCACCAACTCCATCTTTTCTAAAAATAAGGAAACGTTACTCCTAACATTACATAGGTGTCAAAATGCATTACGGCTGTTAGTGTTATTTTTTGCATCCAGCCACCAGTGATCAAATAGACTCTTATCATGTCATGTTAGGTCCCCATTTTGAATTTTTTTTCATTCCATTAGGTCATCATGCAAAAATTTGGTCACTTGATGAAGATTTTAGGTTTGATATCACTCACAAAATTTTACTACTTGCTGGCTCATTTCACCACTTTGCTGAGTGTAGCATCATTTATGATTTGTCATCATCATTTCAGTCATTTTCATCATGGTTTCATTTAGTCAGAGTCACGACTGGGTATTAGGGTTTCCAAGGCCATCAAATCACCATTCCATTGCATAAAATCCCAAAATATGAATGAGTGCCAATAAAGAAGTTTCATTAGTAAGTTTTATTTGTAAATTTTATTTCAGAGAAAATTGTAATTTTATTTTCCTAATTTGTCGTAAATTCTCAAAATTCCAAGAAGTTGCACACTCAAAGTTCCATCAACAGATAAGCCAAAGTTCCAAAAAGTCAATAAATGTTCCGAAGCCTTCAAAATAAGAAGCTTAATGATCTAGTTCAGAAATTAAGAGATAAAGAGCAATGAAAAGTCAATTTCAAGAAAGGAAAGGTGGGTCCCAAGGTTGTTTAATGACGTTTCTCCAAGTATAAAGGCTCCCAAAGTCCAAGGGGACATTCATTTGCATCTTCAAAGCATCAAGCTCTCAGCCTCCCAAGGAAAAAACCAAGTTTTCCTTCGAAAAATAGAATTTTGGGCCATTCACTGTGATTTTTCCTTAGGTGTTGTGCTTTTGCAAGAGACCATGCTGCGATTTTTCCAAAGGCTTTGTTCTTTTTCCGGTTAAACATTTTCCCAATGTTAGAGCCACAATCCAAAAGTGACCTAGTTCTCATCATCAATTTAGGGTTTCAACAACTATTTAGTATTATTTGCATCTATAGTCGCCTCCTTCCAACTTTAGCGTTATCATTTGATACCACTTAACAGAAAGAATATCTGTAGCCTAACACTATCTGTGCTTTCCTAGGAAGCTAGATACCTCCCTATAATAAAATTTTCCTACCCTATTTCCTTAACTATTTCACCCTCCCATTACCTCCCTATGATCACTAATCCCTTCCTACATTCCCTCAAAACTTCCCTTACCCATCATAATCCCCTAACCCCACTATCCTACTCCCTTTCCGTTACCCTTCTTCCCTAGGGTTTTAAAGACAAAATGAGCATAATGGAGGAAGAAAGAAACACAATGGAGGAGGAAATAAATGCCACAGAAGAAGACAAGAAAAAATGTAACAAAGTAGGGAGGATTTTGAGATTAGAACCAATAGACACAAGAGAACTAATGACATCACCATTAGCTATCATATGTTTCCACCATGTAGGTTTCATTGAACTTTGTGAGATGGGCACAAGTCAGCGTCGCCTGGACATGAAACATTAGAGTGGCTATAGCGAGTTAATATTGTATAGTAGGCATTGCGGCAACAAAGATCATCCCATATAGCTAACGGGTGAAGTGGTTTAAGTGAGGATTTGGATGCCGTTATGGCCTTTATCAGACATTAAGAAAACAAATGTCTTTCACTTTTTTTTGGTCATTTTTTAAAAAGCATATTTCACCATGATGAAAATCATCAGCAGAAATATATCATGTCACCGAAGAGGAAGACCTCTTTCAGATTATAAGCAGCTATCATGAGTTGGATTATGCATTAAGTGTGTGGTCAAAATCCTATTACTTTTACATAAGCATTGATAAAATGGCCTACATTGTGTGCAAGAAAACAAGGTGCAGAGGCAGATGTTTCAACCTCTTCCATCAAACTCTGTTAAAAATAATACATTACATAATTGATTGGGCCTTGTCATGGAGAATTTCACTTAGGAGCACAGAATGTCTTCCATCACGTCCAAAGTCAGCTTTGCTAGACCTATTCTGTGCTTCAGTTCCTCACGGAGTAACTAGTAGCTAATAAAGGGTAGAGGCCAAGGTCAGGAGTCAAGCTACCGGAGGACCTAGGCAAGTGTTTGCTCCATGGTGTGGAAGAGGCCTAACAAGTAGGGAAATCAAAAGTAGAAAGAGGAAGTTGTTCAAGAGGAGGAATAACTTCTAGAGGAAGAAAGTGAGTTTGACTTGGTGGACCTAGATGTCCAAGATGATCATGAGCCCTCAAACCTGATCATCAAAGAGAAGTATGTGATAATTAATAATTGCAGGACAACATGGAAAAAGCACAAATTATCATATCCTTCCTTGAACAAGAAAACAAGCTGCTGAAAGAAAAACAGGTACTCATGGAGTTAGATCTGCCAAAGGAAAAGAGACAAGATTGGCATTTCTGCAAATTTTAATAGACTTTTTGCACAGTCAGCCTGCAAAAAGCGCAGCACGGCCCACGTTGCGTGTTTTGTGGAGGACTTAAAATAATAAATGGATTGAATATTTGGATTCAAAGTGATGTATACATGCCATTTTTACTATTGGAACTCAGAAAATAAAGCTTTTGACAGGTGGAAATGGCCAAAAACCACTTAAAGATCACCTTTCTACCTCCTTTTTCAGACCTTCATTGCGCTTTTGGAGCTGTATTGGGAGATTAATTTTTTTAGGAAATTCACTCAACAATTTTCAGTGCTTAGGAAAATTTTGACAACTAGACTGGAAGAGCTTTCCAATGAGCCATCTTGGGCCCAATTTGGACTTCGGGAAGGAAGTCAAAAATCAGTTTTAAGGCTCGCATTGCGTATTTTCCTAGGCATGCTATACTTTTTATGGTTTATTGATTTTTCTAGAATTATTATTTTTTCTCAGTTTATTGATGGATGAATTCAATGAATTTTTACTGATGTAATGGTGAAATGTAAATTTAATTATTTCATGAATAGTTACTAGGTGTAGATACATCATGTAAAAATGTAATTTTGGTCAAAGTGAATCAATTTCATGAATGATAGGGATGAGTTGGCTAACCTCCCTAATCACTAGGATTCTAGTTTAGCACTTTGGGGATCAGATCCACAAGTCACATATTCGACCCCTTAGAGTGGTAGAAGTAATTTTTGGTCTATATATTTCATTTCCTTTCTCATTGCAAGGGTTGGATGTTGTATAATTTAATCACTGAACACTATTGTAATCAGAATTTTGGCAAGAAATAATAGACTGAGTTGCAGCTATTTTGATGGGATTCCCATGGAAATGTGATTTGACATTTTTTCTTCTTATGTTTGGAAATTTTTGAATGTATTGTGAAATTCATATTCATGCCATCTCTGAATGTAATTGATTCCTAAGTCATAAATACAAAATTCATTAGCTTATGCTCTATTTTGGATGAATAGTTACAATTTTGTTTCATCTTTCTTCTAATTGAAAAGAATTCATGTTCACAATGCTCTTTTCTAAAAGCTTAGCAGTCTAGACCACTCCATCAAGATACCTTAATTTTTTGAGCTACTTACCTACCTTTCCCCATCAGATTTCTTAAATTCCGATCCTTGTTTGCCCTAACCTAGTTTCTTCTCTAACCTCTTCACCATCGAGCACCTCAAATTCAATGAACCAAACCATAATGTTACTATAACTAACCTAAAATCATTTTTATCCAGTAATTTGACTGTGATCTTGTGGAGATATCCCTTTCCTACCTAGAAGGGTTAGCTACTTGGAAAAAGATTGGTTTGTGGTTACCTTTGCCGGTCTCTTTCAGCTTCAAAGATATGGTGAAGTGATAACATCTTGGTGGCCATACTGGGGAATGAAGTGATAGATCTTCCCTCAATAATAATGACAAGCATTAGATCTGATTGCTATTGGTGAACAATGATCAAGCACAAGAAGGTTGTGCATCTTTCACCTGGCTACTCCAGTGTCGAAAAATCCTAAGGTTCATAATTTTCACAACGACTCCACTTTTCAAGAACTGGTAGTATTAAAAAATTCTTAGTGACCTCACTATTTTTAAAATGGATTCAAGTGCTCGAAGGTATGCTCCTATGAATTGATCTCATATTCTTGGTTTTTCGAACAATATTCCTTGTATATATTCGCAATCAGGACTGTCAAATTTTAAGGGTTAGGACAATGAATATGTTAGTTTGCATTTGGTCAAATTTAATTTTCATATTCATAGACTAAATATTGAGTTTCCTGAAGATTTTCTGATGAGGATGTTTATGGCTACCTTTGAGTAAAAAGTGAGATCATGGTATGAGATTCTATCACATGGCAGTTTATATTCTATGAAGGAATTCCATTCAATTTTATTTCGACGTTATCAAAGCTCTAATTATTCCTTGTCGATGATTGATAGTTGTTGTGAGATTTCTGAAAATTTAATTGATTTTCTTGAAAATTTGTATGGGGATGAAGAGTGTCTAGATGATGAGATCATAGAAGTCGTTTATGATATTTCCTCTCAACAAGAAACAATTGCTTCCTCCTTGGATGAAAAATACTGGGACCAAGAAAGATAAATGCCTATTCCTGATCTTAAAAATGAAAATAATCAAGCCAATGTTAGCTGCTATAAAATTCAAGTTTCTCCTCTACTGAAATATGAGATAGATTAGCTCCTGAACATTCATGTTACAGCCCAAGAAAATACAAGTTTGCAGTGTTCACATAGTCAAGAATGTGTTAGTGAAACTTCTTTAATTATTGAAAATGAAAATATGAGTTTAAATAACGATAGTCATGAGGCTAATGAAACTATACAAGAAATTTTTGTGAGTAAGCGAATTTGTGATGATGATTTCCTGCAAGGAGATCAACTAAAATATACTCTTGTCATACATGAAGAGGATAAGGTTTTCATGTTTAACAATCTTGAAGAATGTTTTCTATTCAAAGATGACTTAGGCTATGAATTGGAGGAGTATGAGCCTAAGATAGACAATGTGCAAGAGATATAATAAGAGTTTCCCATACTTCAGGATTTTATAGTCAACACTCAGACAACAGAAGGTCGTACTTCCCTATGCATTCCTATGGATCAACAACCAAGTGTTCTTTCCGATCACGATGAAGGGTGTGCTTGTGTTTTTTTTGGATCTCAAGACAAGGTAATATTTTATATTTTTGAATATCGTTATACTAATTTGCTACAGTCAATAAGGGAGATGAAATTTCTTGGATTTCTAGATCATGAGCATATTTTTAGTGGACACTCAGAGTGGCCTAGTTTTTTTTATTTATGCTTGATCGAGGAAAGTGAGAGCAGAATTCAAGTAAGTATCCATCTGTTGGATTGGTCACAGTGAAATGATCACTTCGCATGATTGTACATATGTCTTCAGCAGGCAGGTTGTTGAGATTAGGATTTGAAGCCCTCAAGTCTTGGTGATATCCTACCGTCAATAAGTTTAGTAAGTTTTTATTTCATTTTTGAATCAGTTTTGAGTCAATTTATTATGTCAATTTTTCAGCATTCCATTTTTCTTTTCATATTTTGAATCCATTTCCAATAGATAGGCACGTGGTCTACGTGTTCTTGATACCTCCAAGGAGCTGTCATCCCCAGCTGGAGCCAACGTTAATGTCATTTTTTTCATCCTACCACCAATGATCAAAGAGACTCTTATCATGTCATGTTAGGGTCCCATTTTGAAATTTTTGTCATTCCATCATGTCATGATGCAAAAATTTGGTCGTTGGATGAAGATTTAGGTCTGATCTCACTCCTTACAAAATTTTACTACTTGCTGGCTCATTTCACCACTTTGCTAAGTGTACCATAATATATGAGTTGTCGTCACCATTTCAGCCATTTTCATCATGGTTTAATTGATTCAGAGTCTCCATTAGGTCTTAGGGTTTCCAAGATCATCAAATCACCATTTCATTATATAAAATCTAAGAAAATGAAGGAGTTCCAATAAAGAAGTTTCATTAGTAAGTTTTATTTGTAAATTTGATTTCACAACAAAATGTAATTTTATTTCTCCTAATTTGTAATAAATTCTCAAAATTCCAAGTAGCTGCACACTCAAAGTTCCATCACTAGATAAGAAAAAGTTCCAAAAAGTCAATTAGTGTTCCTAAGCCATCAAAAGATGAAGTTCAATGATCTAATTCAAAAATTAAGAGATAAAGAGAAATGAAAAGTCAATTTCAGGAAAGGAAAGGTGGGTCGTAAGGTTTTTTAATGACATTTATCCAAGTATAAAGATGCCCAAAGAACAAGATGACATTAATTTGTAACTTGAAAGCATCGAGATCTTAGCCTCCCAAGAAAAAAACCGAGATTGCCTTCAAAAAATATAATTCTGGATCATTTGCTACTTTTTTTCCATAGGTATTGTGCTTTTGTAGGAGACCTCACTGCGCTTTTTCCAAAGGTGATGCACTTTTTCCAATTTCTCGTTGCGCTTTTTTTAGAAGGGAGCCACGGTCCCTAAAATTCATTACAAAGGTTATCATCATCAACTCAGGGTTTCTACAACTATTTTTAAGTAAGTGACATCTCCATATCCCCTCCTTTAAGCTTGTGGTTTCAAGTTCATGGTATATATCCTTCATTACATTTTATGAAATGTTATAAGCAATTGAAACCCTAGTTCATAATTTAGAAACTTAATTACTCTCCTTAAGACCCATTCACCTTCCCTACTCCCTAAATCGCTTCCCACTACCCATACATTTACTCATTTCCCATTCCCAAGCCCTATTTCCCAAACCATACCACCTTAGTTGTGCTTTCGTAGGCAACTAGATACCTCCCTGCAATACAAATTTCCTACCCTATTTCCCTAACTATTTCACCCTCCCATTACTTCCCTAAGCTCACTAATCCCTTCCTACATTCCCTCAAATTTTCCCTTACTCATAACAATCCCCTAACCCCACTATCCTACTCCCTTTCCCTTCCCCTTATTCCATAGTGTTTTCAAAGACAAACTGAGCATAATGGAGGAATAAAGTAACACATTGGAGGAGGAAAGAAATGCCATAAAAAAAAAAAAGAAAACATATAACAAAGGAGGGGGGATTTTGATATTATAGCCAACAGACACGAGAACTAATGGAATCACCCTTAGTTGTCAGATTTTTCCAGCATGTAGGCTGCATTGAATTTTGTGAGATGGTACAAAGAGTCCAAAGTCATCCTACTTTGACCAGGATTTTCATCGGCGACCTCCAAAACAACCAAGTGAATATAGGAGGGGTGACTTTCACCAATTCCATTGATAGAATCGCAAGAGAAACAAGGATACCGAATGTGGGTGAAAAATGGTTTAAGACTAAGGATTTGGATGCCCAGTTGTATGAGCCTTACCTCAAGGCACCTTACAAAGAAAACTTCAAAAAGGTCTTTCCTTTCGGTTAGATGTTGAACATATTTTCCCCAATGATGAAAATAATCATGAAATATTTCACTTGTGAGGGAACATATTCCAGGTTATAAAATTATCACATCAGGTTTCTTATGGATTTCACTAGGGTGAAATTTCTCAACCTCCCCTATTACTTGTAGAGAAGCATTGATAAAATGGCCTACATTGTGAAAAACAGAGATTTTGAGCTTCAGATGAACAACCTCTTCCATCAATCTCTAATAATTTTTTTTTTCCTTCACTACCTTAATCATTTGAACATATCATGGGAGAATTTCATAGAGCCAGATGTCTTCATAGCAAGTCCAAGTCAACCTGCTACACCTATTCCACAAACAGCTTCAGTTCCTCACAGGAATACTAGGAAAACTAGTAGGGCTACAGCCAAAGAGGCGAAAGAGGCAAAAGAGTCCAAAAGAGTGAAAAAACTACCAGAGGGGACCTAGGCAAGTTTTTTCTCCACAGTTTGGGGAAGGGGCCTTGCCTTCTTCTTCAACAAAGCAGGGAAATCAAAACAGAAAGCGGTAGTTGTTCGAGAGGAGGAAGACCTTCATGACGAAGAAAGAGAGTTTGACTTGGTGGAGTTGGATGTCCAAGATGATAATGAGGCCTCAAACATAATAATAAAATAGAAGGATGCCATAATTAGAGAATTGGAGGACAACATGGCAAGAGCACAATTTATCATGTCCTTCCTTGAATAAGAAAACAAGAAGCAGAAAGAAAAACATCTACTCATGGAGTTAGAGTTGCTAAAGGAAAAGAGATGAGACACTAAAGGTAAAGCAGTGATAACACCCAATGAGTCTAACCATGGTGAGACTCAAAGCACCAATACAAGACGAAAACAAGAGGTCTTAAAAGAGCTTTAGAGTAGGAGAAAAACGAGGCAGAGCAGCTCAATTTTGAGGAAAGGATTGCAAATGATATTGATGATGACAAAGAGGTGTGGCTTGACAGATTTAACATCCACCTTGAGAATCTCCTCCATAAGGAAAACAAGGAAAATGAGATGCTCAGACACATGGCCAATTGATACATCACAAGAAACAATATTTGTAACATCAAGATCAACAAGTTGAAGGAGAAACACAAGAAAACCCTAATCAAGCATAAGAAGGAGGAAAAACTTGAGATTCTTGATGATGCCTCCTTGATTTCTTGAGACACCCCATCAACACTTCATCTACCAATTTTGAAGATTTTTGGGCAAGTTTTCAAGTTTTTGGCATTTCTGCAAATTTTAATAGACTCTTTCCACAGTTAGCCTGCAAAAAGCGGAACATGGGCCATGCTGCGCTTTTTGTGGTGGACTCCAAATGAGAAATGGGTTGAATATTTGGATTCATAGTGATTTATACATGCCTTTTTTACTATTGGCACTCAGAAAACAAAGCTTTTGACAGGCGGAAATTGCCAAAAACCACTTAAAAGTCACCTTTCTGTCTCATTTTGTAGAGCTTCGCTACACTTTGGAGAAGTCTTGGGAGATTCAATTTTTTGAGGAGCTTCACTCAAACCTTTTCAGTTCATGAGGACAATTTTGACAACCAGACTATAAGAGCTTTCCAATGAGCCATCTTGGGCCCAATTTGGACTTCGGGAAGGCAATCAAAAATTAGTTTTAAGGTTCACGTTTTGATTTTTCCTAGGCATGTTGCGCTTTTTCCAAGCATGCTGCACTTTTTCCAAGCATGTTGTGCTTTTTACAATTGATAGATTTTTCTAGAATTTTCAAGTTTTCCCAGTTGATTGATGGATGAATTCAATGAATTTTTACTGATGTAATAGTGAAATGGAAATTTAATTAGGTCATGAATAGTAACTAGGGGTAGATACATCATGTAAAAATGTAATGTTGGTCAAAGTGAATCAGTTTCATGAATGATAGGGATGAGTTGGCTAACCTCCCTAATCAGTAGGATTCTAGTTAAGAACTTTTTGGATCAGCTCTACAAGTGAGGGATTTGACCCTTGAGAGTGGGAGAAGTAGTTTTTGGTCTATACCTTTCATTACCTTTCTCATTCCAAGGGTAGGATGCTGTAGAATTTGATCATTGAATACTATTGTAATCAGACTTTTGGCAAGAAATAACATACTAAGTTGCAACTATTTTTATGGGATTCTTGTGGTAATGTGATTTGAAATTTTTTCTTCTTATTTTTGCAAATGTTTGAATGTATTGTGATATTCATATTCATGCCATCTCTGAATGTAATTGATTCCTAAGTCATAAACACAAAATTCATTAGCTTATGCTATGTTTTGGAGGAATAGTTGCAAATTTGTTTCATCTTTCTTATAATTGAAAAGAATTCATGTTACCAATTATCTTTTCTAAAACCCTAGCATTTTAGACCACTCCATCAAGATAACTTAATGTGTTGAGCTACTTAGCTACCCTGCACCATCAGATCTCTGTAATTATGATCCTTGTTTTCGCTGACCTAGTTTCTTCTTTGACCTATTCACCATCCAACACCTCAAATTCAATCAAACAAACCCTAGTGCTACTATAGCTAGCCTAAAATCATTTTTAATCAGTCATTTGACTATGATCTTGTGGAAAGATCCCTCTCCTGCCTAGTAGGGCTAGCTACTTGGAAAACGATTGGTCTGTGGTTACCTTTGCTGGTCTCTTTTAGCCTTGGAGGTCCAGTGAAGTGATAAAACTAGCCATATACCATAGAATCTAACTCAAAGGACAGATGTGGAAGAAAGAAGATAATAAATTTGGGTTGAAATACTGAGTGTGTTTTCATGTTGCCCCTTTTTTTGTTGATTTGTCTCCTTGTATCTTTGGTCATTAAATAACCACATATCATCATTTAATAAGACCTCTAACAACCTCATAACCACCTTTCATCATCACTAGTTATATCCATTTGGTTATGGGTCCTATCCTTCCTTAAATAACTCAGAAAATTTTTCTGACAGGTGTCGAAATTAAGTTAAAACAGATGCTACTAGAAATTTCAGAAAAAGCCTGTAACTGCGCAAACACCGGAATGCTATTGGAATTTTTGGTAACACTCTGTTTATTTTTTAAAAGTGCACAGAAAATTATGAATAACCATGTGCAGACTTATATTCCTTGACATCTAAGCTGTTGTTAAAAATTGTGCATAATAAGAAAAAAAGTATTTGTACCAAAAAACGTTTTTACCTTCCTTCTATCTGGGTTGCAGCTTCAACAAGCTTATCCAAGTCTGTTTTATTTTCAATAACTAATCTATATCTGGTTGTTCTTGTGGTTTCTTCCTTGACAATGGATTTCTCCTCCTTCGAACCCTTTTGTATATTTCTTCTCTTTGAGGGCTCTGAGTGCTACTTTGAAGGGGTTTTGTTTTTGTTTTTCTTCATGGATATTTTTGTCTTTGATCCTTCAGATTTACCTACTATATCAATGACCTCTGTCATTAAGCTTGGATTATGTAGAGCCTTGGAATTAAGCCTAAAATTATTGCTATCTCTCGTATGCCTCTTTCTGGTACCAACAACAGGTTTGGCTTCTTCTTGCTTCTTCTTACTATTGATCTCATATCCATTATCTTTGAGGAGTTTTTCATTAGATTTTGTAGGCTCATACTCTTTCTACATATTCTGCTAAATATCTGACTCCAGAAATTCCAGTAGCATCTGCACTTTAGATTTCTCTGTAGTTGCAGACCTTCCTCTTCAGTCTCTAGTGTAGACATTAGGAAAAGGAGGAACAAGGGGCACCATTTTCATATATTTTATTTTACCTGCTGCGGAGATATTTCATTTTTCCAACTTTCTCTCAGCCTTGACTACATAAACCTTTTATTTCTTTCTCTTCCCCTTATATATTTTTCCTTATTGGCCTTTCTCTTGGTTCTTTTTGCAGGCTTAGTGTGTGGTTGTGAAACTGGAGGTGTAAGTGCAGGTTGAGCTGCCATTTAACGAAAAAGTGACCCCAGGTTTGATTTATTTTCCTTAACTCTTCTTCAACTGGAACCTTGATGAGAGATTGATGATAAAAGCTATATTCTGAAACAATAGTGTGAGTTTGGACCCTTTCTAACATCTTTGTCAGACTCTTCAACAAGAATTATGGTAGATTTAAGGTCTTCATACCTGCAACATGAAAAAGAAAACTCATATGATAAAGAAACACAACTATATACCTTCTTTCACAAGTGAGGTATATCTTGATAATTTTAACAGCTTCTACCCAGTCATTTTTGAGATAGTTGATTGAAATTCCCTTTGCCCAATTTGGATCTCTGTGTGCATCCTTGAGGAAAATGTTGAGGTCTCCTTCTGTGATAACGCGACCTTTAAACCACCTGTCTCCTTCTTGTGGAAGGTTAAATGCCTCAAAAATTGAGTCTTCTAAAACCTGCAATGTTAAACCATAGAATGTGGCTTCTTGTCCATTAAAAGGGTTTGAAAAAACTTGAGCTACTCCTGACTGAGAGCTTACTTACTTGGTGCACAGAGAATACCACCCTTCTTGGATAAACAAGCTTCTCACCTTCAAATTTTCATCCACTAGGTCTGCGCCCTGTGGTTCAATTCATTTTATTTTCCCACCTATTTTAGTCATCGTTAGAAATTAATTACTTTGTCTCTTGAAAATATTAGGTGGCAGAGCTGAAAGAGTTTCACCTTACAATTGCTACTTGTGTTTCCTTCTGAAATTCTATCTAAAATACAAACTCCTCCTCAAACTACAACTCGGTGCAATTTGATCTCCAACAACTAAACTCTCAAATGATAATGCTCTTGCTTTTTTGGTGGTTTTAAAACAACAAGCATGGTTCGTCACCCCATGCAAATCTATTTTCATTATGGAAAATATTCCTGGCCATAGTGTGCATGATGTGATGCCCATTATTACCTTCATTTGGTTGTGTATCTTCGTATGGAATGCTACATATTGCTTGAGACAAGTGGATTTGTGACTGGCAGTCACCTCCGCTGTCTTGCTGATAATTGGCTAAAATTTTCGGTACGTCTGTTGTACGACGAGTGAAACGATAACTGCATTAATTTTGATGACCACGGTCTCCTCTGTTCGGAAAACACGTACTTTGACATGAGATTAACTAACTTGGGCTAATTTACAGGATGTGATTAACGGTTGCGTGTATTACTGCGGGTTGACAACTAAGCGTTAAACGTATACCATGACTTGACTTAAACTAATTTAATACTGCATTTGACTCCTATCATAAGATATAAAACATTTTAAAAAATATTTGAAATGTATTTACTCTATAAAATCTGGCTTGAAAAAAGTGGAAGCAATTTTTTGTTTATTTTAAAAAAAGGAGGATGTTACTGGAATTTCTAGCAACATCAGAATAAAAGGAAAAAAAACAAAAACAAGAATATAATAGACTGACCAAAAAGACAAAAACAGGCGCTACCATAAATTTTGGTAGCGACCAAATTTTTTTTGAAATTTTCAAAGTTTAATCCTAAAAACAAAAATTTTAAAATGTACTCATGACATACCAAAGAACTGTGCTAACAGGCTAAACCCAAAGTATAAAGAGAACGTGAGGGGAGAACTCAACAAAATTCTTAGTGCTGGCATCATTGAACCAATCGAGGAGTCTAAGTGGGTTAGCCCTATGGTGGTCCAAGAAAATAATACTAAGGGCGAGACAAGGATTTGTGTTGATCTCTGCAAGTTGAACGATGTATGTTTCTGTGATCCTTTTTCAAAAATGTTCACACATGAAGTATTGGAGAATGTTGGTGGGTATGAAGCCTACTCATTACGGATGGATTCTCAGGGTACCATCAGATCAGGATTGCATCAGAAGATAGGAGCAAGACCACCTTTTCTATGGAGCGGGGATCATATTAGTACATGGTCATGCCATTTGGACTAAAGAATGCTCCAGCCATATTTTCCATGGTTGTTGTCGCAAATTTTAAATAATATATCCACAAGTTCCTGGAGGTATATTTTGACAACTAGACAATCTTCGTCCTGTTAAAGAAGAATGTTTCTAGTATGCCCTTGATGTTATATACCTATAGAAAGTATCTGATCTCCTTGAACCTAATGAAGTGCATGCTCTGCATACTGTATGGTATTTTGTTGGGACACATTGTGTGAAAATAGGGATTAATGGTAGACCCTGTGAAGATTGTCATCATTATCAATTTGGAACCTCTAATAAGTGAAAATTAGCTGCACATGATGCTTGGAAATACTTGCTATTATAGGAATTTCATTAATGCGTACGCACATATCACTGTGCCAATGGAGAAATTATTAAAGAAAAATGTCAAATTCTGTTGGGATGATGATTTTCAGAAGAGCCTCGATGTACTAAAAGAAAAGATGGTGACTATGCCTTTTCTGGGCTTCCCATATTGGAAGAAGGATTTCATGTACACATATATGTGTCATTCATGGCTTTGGGAGTTGTGTTAGCGCAACCTCGGGAAGGATATATTGATCACCCTATAGCTTTTGCAATTAGGAATTTGTCTAAAGTGGAGAGGAACTACTCCACCATAGAGCGTGAAGGGTTGGAAATGGTATATGAGTTGAAAAAATTCAGACACTACCTATTGGGTGTGCACTTAAAAATGTTCACAGATCATTATGCTTTGAAATACTTGGTCAATAAGCCTATGTCGGGGGGGAATATTTTTCTATGGTTACTGTTGTTCCAAGAGTATGATTTCAAAGTTATTGTCAAACTAGGATGTTTAAATGTTGGACCATATCATCAGTCCTGGATCAAGACAGGAGAGGAACTAATGAATCATGAGGAAGGATTACCCGATGCAAAATTTTTCTCTATCAAGGTAACATATGAGCATTTCCTAGATATTATTCAGCTCCTCTCTACGGGAATCACACTTGCGGAGTACAATACACAGTAGAAGAAAGAGCTGGTTGTAAGAGCACCATATTTTACTTTGACTGCAGGACATCTATAGAAAATGGGGGCTAATGAGATTTTGCAGAGATATATTCTTGAACATGAAGGACACATCATACTGGTCGAAGCACATGACAGAGTGGTTGGAGGTCGCTATGTAAGGAGATATACTACGCAGAAGATTATGCGAGTTGGTGGAGTATGGTACATAAAGATGCAAAGAATTATTTTAGCACATGTGATTTTTGTCAAAGGAATGGAAGAATGTCGCAAAGAGATGAAATGCTTTTGCACCCCCAAGTTACATTGCAAGCTTTCAATAAATGAGTGATTGACTTTGTGGGACCAATCAATCCGCCAGTAAAGAAAATGGGTGCGCGGTACATAATTACTGTGACTAATTACCTCACTTGGTGGGATGAGGCACAACTAGTAAAGAATTGTAATATGGACACGATGGAAAATTTCATTTTCGATCATATTGTGTCACAGTTTGGATCTTCGAAAATCTTGTTGAGTGACAGGGGTACGCATTTTCTGAATAACACTATTGAAGACTTGACCAAAGAATTCCAAGTGGGTCACAAAAAGAGCATGCCATATCACCCCCAGGTGAATGGCACAGTTGAATCCTTCAACGAAATAATGGAGAATGAGCTGACAAAGGTTTGGAAATTTAACATAAATGACTAGGATCTATGCATTCCTGTGGTTTTTTAGGCCTAAAAAACTACCTGTAAGAAGCTAACATGCCATACCCCATACCGATTAGTGTATGTTCAGGAAGTAGTGATGCCAATGGAGTATATTTTACCTAGTCTTCGCATCACAATAGTGAAGAATATGGTGAATAAAAATATTAGCGCGTAACTGTTCAGGTTGGAAGAGGATCAGTTCGTCGATGGGTTTCATCAGAAGGTCCAAAAGGAGAGGGAGAAGGCTAGGAATCACCAACATATTAAGCCTAAGACTCTAATTGAGTTTTAGATATAGGTGAGCATGAGTCAAGCAAGTGGGCTTCAGGAGAGTGTGGCTCAAGCGAGCGAGATTCAATAATTTGGAAAGAAACCAATGTGCTGAAGCGGGTCCTCCATTGAAGGGTGTCTTGAGTGGCATTAAAGAAAATATCAATGGTGCACCAACATTGTGATTCATGACCAGTCACATTTTTTTGTTGGGGGCCTGTTGGACATGGGACCCCTCAATGAAAGAATTTATATAAGACTCTGCAAATCAAGGAGTGGATCGCAAAGTGTGGAGCCCATTTTAAGTCTTAGGTGATTTGGGGTGGGTCAAAACCCCTTATTATGTGAAAATTGAATTCTGACCATAGCTTTCGAACCATGACATAGTAAATGTAAAATTTATATAAGGAGTCTACATAGAAGTCATAAGGTAGTCCATGAATGAAAATATATAACTAATGAGATGCATTTTGATGTAATACTATTTTGAGTCACATATTGTGGCTTTGGGTTAGAGGAAAGGCCCCTGCAACTGAGTGCGAAGAGACCTTAGGAAGGTTGTAGATGAGTGCGCAGACCCCTGCAGCTGAGGGTGCAGGTACTTTAGGAAGTTTGTAGTTGAGTCTGCAGACCCCTGCAGTTGAGTGTATAGGGTGGAAGTGAATCGATGAGAAAGATCTAAGCAATTCATGAAATACCTGTTGAGATATATCTATTTTTTGTTGATGTGTTTTACTTTATTTTCTATTTATGAATATATGTGCTAAGTAAGGGTTTGGATCTGTAATTGCAAAGATTAGTTCTATTTATGGTTATTTACCTTGTTTTATGCATGATTAAGAAATATGGCATAGTCTGCTAGTAAGTTCAACAAATGTGTTGAACATCGCTTTTATAATTAACACATATGTTCTGCAAAGCTCTACCAAGGAAGAAAATCCCTAAATCCACATTCCATTGTCCCTATGGATGCAGAAACCTGGTTCTAGCATTCCCCTATATTACCTTGGGTGAGACTTCATTCTGCACAAGTAGATTGTTGCTGAAAGGGTTAGTAATAGTGGGTTTTGTTGGTTCACACAACCACATTTGAACTTGCGTCTAGGCCGCATCAATTCAAAAAAATGCTTTGGAGCCCTCGACAGCTTGGGTGGAGACAAATATGGTGATTTTTTTGATGTCCGACTATGAGGTAGAATCATTGGTTGAGGGTTGAGGTTGTTTGCCCTCTAGAAGCCCTAGTTTGGTTTTGATTGATGAGTTTTATAAGATCGCACATTCATTCTTGGAATATGGCATGGGGGTGAATGACTAAAGAGAGATTTGGATCTGACATTTCTATGGTTGGGTAGAATGTGGAAGCCCCAAAATTGGTTGCATTTTGATTATGGCAATAAGAGCTATTTTCCTCTTGTATAAATGGCTATATATGCCTGTTATTATCTGGTCTATATGGATTTTATATGGTTTTCATTTATGCTATTTATATGCTAGTTATGAATGTGTTCTAGGATAGTGATGATTTATGGCTCTCATCATGTTTTGATTTGTAAATTAATTAACAATGTATCTATCTCCAAATATATGGTAATGAATTTAATGTGATGAGAAAAAAATGATTCTTAGCGATTCTCAGATAAGTATGAGACCCCTATGATAAGATTTGTTATTTAAACTTGTATATTACATATTTGTGACATGTTCGATGAAATTCCTGTCATGGCTAGTAGGGGTCTAGTCAAGTCCTTGTACTTCAAGTATATTTTTTTGCATCATTAATCCACCGTTATATTTAATTTCTGAAAGTGTCATGGTGTTTTGGGCAATGACCTAGGCTCTAGGCCTGAAAAAACGCCACATAAATCTAGGTCACAAACTCATAACTAATGGGAAAAGTCCCTAGTGGCATGCATGACATGATGTGCATGCGACTGGAGGGTTCAAGTTTCACTCTTTCCCATGTCAAGGGATCCACTAGGAGGTTGATGATAGAAAATGTTAGTTTGATGTAGTGGATAGCCTTCTTAAAGGTTTTCATGGCTCTTGGGTGTCTTGTAGCATGTACATAAGGTATGTGTTGTAATGTGGTGTTGGTTCCACTTCCTTAAGGTGACCTGGGAGGTTGAAACAAATCATAGTAATTCTTCATCACATGTTTACCTTAGTTGGATGGTTACTTGGGTAGATATGGGAGAAGGGTGTTACACTTGCCATGGTGGACAATTGTCCTTCTTTCTCCTACAACTACTATTTTAATCCCTTGTTTTCAATTTGCAATTTCTCCCTCATGGTTGAATCTCCCTATCTAAAATCAACTGTTTATTCACCCATTTCTTCCATGAGGTACACATATTCAACTCCCTTGGATTTATAAATATGTATCGATCAGTGGGTTCAAATTTTTTATTTTTCTAGCTCAAGGAGGATAAGGACTGCAACTTTGGTGGAAATGATTTTTCTGTGTTCATAAAATTTATACTAGGACCCAAAATATGGTCGAGGATCAAGCTCCTCTAGCTTTGTTGGTCCTTCTGCTCCCTATTGAGGTGTTGTTGTACTTTCTTGTAGCATTGTCTTTCCATCCTATAGTAGCTTCTCTTCTTCCCATAGCACTGTCATGATTTCATGTAGCATGTAAAATTATTCTTGAAGTTGTTTCATATTATCTCCCCTGGTGTTTTTCCTTCTTGGTGAGGTTTGGGGCTGCTTTCTTTTGCTGTGAAGGAGGTCACCTTTACCCTTCTCTAGCTTTCCTTCTTGGTAGTTTATTGATCCTTCAATGGTGATTGGGGTAGTTTTGGGAGGCCAAGGATTCCCTTGTTTGCATCTAGTACTCCTCCTTTTGAAATACGAGGGAACTTGCTTGGGTAACCTCCTTTTGATCTTGACAGATGTGCTAAGGGTTGCCATGGTGGCAACAGCCTCTTGTTCAGTGTTTCCTTCTGAAAGGAACACTTTTTGTTCTTTGTTTCTCTTCTTTTTAGGTATAGAAGGTCCCCGAAGGGTTTCTTTCTCTATCTTTGGTTCTTCCTCTTCTTCCTCTTCTTCCACTTCCTCCTCTTCTTCTCCAACCTCTCCTTTAGTAGGTTTGTGTTTTTTAGTATTCTCATGTTATAGCATAGTTTTTGATTTAGTTTCAATGGAGGCCTCCATGCAAACGTCTACAAAGTTTTTCCATGACACAAGGTTTTGGACATGATACAAATCATCCATGAAAATTAGCCTTATGAGACAATGATGAGAAATGAATTGATCCTTCCCTTCTATAACTCTTTGACTCATTCCCACTATGGAATGAAGAAGGAAATGGGGAATACTAAGTTTTCTTGGGATAGGTAATTTGGTTTAGATCCTGAAGTCATAAATTAGCCTAAACTGATAGGAATAAAAAACATTAAGCCTACTCTCATAGGACAAGGATTTTAAGATGTTATAGGCTACTTCATCCCATGGCAAGGTAGGCTCTCCCTTCTAACTCCATTTTGATCCTAAACTAACTTTTGTTTAGGGAGGAAGAGATTTTTTTTAGTTGTGACAGATTATGTTCTATCATCCTTTCCTTACCTAACTCCTAAAGCCAATGTGGTCAACTTGCTAATCATTTATGTATTTCAATCGATGAAAAACCCTTTCACAATGGTGGAAGCACTCTATTCCCCTTGATGTTTGAGGTTATCGAAAACTCATGGGTAATTTCATCATTGTGTCCCTTAATTCTCTCAAAGTACTCCATCCGTTAATGGTGTGTGAATATGTCCTTGATAGGAGGTTTTTGAGGGAATATTTTTAAGCTTATGTGTTCCCTCCTATTGAATCCTCCTCCCATGTTTTCTACTATGGAGGAGGGATCACAATGGGTGATTGAGAGACCTCCTGCTCTGGGAGGATAATGGGACCATAATGCAAAGCTAGAGAAGAGGTGAAATCAATACGAGAGACTTATAATTGACGAAGAGCCTAGTAGGTATTGTGAAAATCTTCGAGAATGTGATAGTGGTGAGAATAATTGCCATAATTATCACACAAAGCACAAGGGTGATTCATGCATAATGATATTTTATTCTTAGCTAACTGAGGTAAGCTGACATGGACCTTAGGAATGTTGGAGTCAAGAAAGGTATCGACGAATACATTTTTGAGATAAGGGAGTTCAGGAAAATTATTGGTGGCATGCCCAAGAAAATCACACAAAGTGCACAAAGGGGTATGCTTTGGACACTTAGGAGGAGCTGGAGTTGTTTGGGGTGCCTTATAATTGGTTCACTTTTACGGGATTTCCCCCCTTACTAGATTATTTCGCAATAGGAGTAGGTTCCTATTGAGGTTGTTGTGGAACTGAAGCAAAGGAAGGGGTAGGAACAATAGGTTGAACCAGGGTCAAAGCATTATAATATTTAGGTTTATCAGGGGGAGCATTTGTCAGGGCCTCAATGTACCATATTTGGATCGCCAAGGTGATATTAGGTAGACTCAACATAGCCATGATAGGGATATAAAATAATTGGGGGGGGGATAAGAAAGGTATATGACCATAGGGATAATGACCCAGAGGAACTACTCCCATATGGTTAAGAACTAGAGGAATGGTTGTGGGTTGGAAAGGACTAGGAGAGACACTAGGAGAAGGAAGTATTCCTTGAGGAATTATACTTGAAGGTTGGGTTGAGTTGGAAACATCAGGTTATGGAGGTGCTAGCTATTGGATGGGCATAATGGATCACTTGTGAGCAACTAGTGACCCTTGCAACATGAAAAAATTGGACGAGATTGGCTAAGAAGGGGTAGATGGTGGACGATAATATGCACCGGGAATTTTCAAACTCCAAGAGAGACATTGGTAAGGGATGAGACAGTATTATTGCTAGTGATCGATGACATAGTGGAATGAGGTGACGTTTGAGACATAGAATCATAGTATTCCATTTTATCAATGGTAACGATATTTTTGTTATGATGAAATCACATCTTATGGAAAACCGAGGTGAGGAAACTAGCATGGAATTTTTGTAAATACGACCGAAAAAAATGTTATAATCTAATGGGTCCTCAAAGACTTTGATGCTAATAGAGATAGTCTTGTCAGAAATAATTATAACATAGTTGTGATATAATCCAAGGGGATGTGATGGATGATCATCCCAAGAATGAAATGTGGTGGTGGATGGGGATAGGCCAGGTGAAAAAAGTTTATTCCAAACACTAGAAACCATCACACAGGTGGAGGTGATTTCCTCTATGATACACCGCTGAATAATGGTGTTTCTTATGGATACTAGTATCAGAAATTCAACAATTGTAGGAAGGGGAGGATGTTCTTATTTGTAAACATTAAATATAATACTACGATCATCAAAAGGATCCACAACACACAAAGAAGAAAGTAGAGATTTACGTTGGGATGGGAATGTCTGGAGGACTTCCAGTGTTGACATGGAAACACGAGACTCTACCAAGTCATCTACTATGTTATAGGTATGGGATGATTTAGTAGAAGCAATGTTTCGACATAATGGACCTTTTTGGATCTTGGGAATAACCTCTACCTTAGGCCGAGGGGTCTGTAAGGTACCATTTGGTAAAAAAATATGCGTGGTGGAAACTTGAGGTTGGGAATTAGTCACAGACTTAGCAAGTGCCTTGTCATCTTGGCATGATAAAGTCTGAAACTTGAATTATTCGGTGTTGACCTCATCGAAATTCATCAGAAGGATATGATAGTCGTTATGAAGAGATGGTGGAGGTTTTGTAGTTACATGACCTTGTGCAGGTTGAGTAGCTAGATACCCTGATTGGTAAGCACAATCAGTTGAGTTGAAACAAGAGGAAGAGGAGGTGCAGTAATATGATGTTGTCTAATAGAAGTAGTTGTTTGAGATTCCCATGCTTGGCACACTTAACGTAACAGGGGGCACTCATGAATATAATGGCCATATACACTACAACATGCACAAGGATTATTCGTACAAATACCCTTATTTAGATTGAGTTGTACGCCCTATTGATGGGTTGCAGGATTAGGCTGGTTTCCCTAAGGTGCGTTAGGTGGTGGACCCTGGTTATCTGGATTACCTTTGGATTTCTGGTTTCAGTCATCTTTCCCCTTGTTCCTTTTCTTGGGGTTTTTGGGGTTGGTTTTGCTTTGCAAGCATACAATTGACCTTGAGGATGGCGTTGTTGTTGTGGCAAAGGTGGAGCCGGCATGGGAGGCTCAGACACCAGTGACGAAGGGGCCAGAGCACTAGGCAGTACATATGGAAAAAAAGGAGGAGGGGCAACATTTGGATAAATAGGTTGAGAAACAACTGGCCCTGGCATCTTCAGATGCAATTGGGGGTATGGATATTGTTATCACCAAATCAAACTTGATTGGTTGCTCATCAAACAACTCAGTGTAACTGTTTCAAACCACTTCTAACTGAAGATTAGCCTCTTCAGTTTGAGAGGGCACTCTCAAGGCGGTTTTGTGATTTTTAATAATGGTAGTACTAGATGGCTAACTCTATGGAATTGTAACTTTTTCTGTATATTTTCAGGTTGAAAAATGTAGAATTGCTACCGTTGGGCTTATGGAGTCAAAAATTAGTAGTTTCAGTGACAATGGTTCTTCACATTTAATATGAGGCAAATAGAGGTTTTAGGCAAAGGCAACTCACACACACAACATAGAAAACATAGTCATTTCATCACTAAAGGAATTCAAAGCATAATATTATGAATTCAAAGTAATTAGAGATGAAATCTATTGCAATTGATATAACATAAAGATATAGATCAATAAGATATTAAGAACCTCATGAGAATCTCAGGTCTGGAAAGAAGAATATCACTTTGTATTACTGATAATAGTCAAAAGCATACAAGCAACAATTTGGTGCAAATGTTCTCCAACCCTTTACTACTTCGATGTTTTGTTTATAAATAGTCATTATTTACAGTAAGGATGATCTACCTGGTGGCTAGATCCTCGAATTCCCTCAGGACACCTTTCATAACTGAAATACATAACTTTCAACAGAAAAATGACAACTACCTTTTAAAGAAACCATCTCCTAATAGGACTCTATCTCCTATTTATTAATTTCTCTATCTTATCTGTGAAAAAATTACATGATGGTTACAAAATAAATATCACATGCTCAAAAGACACATGACTGAGTTCATCACCACTTTAAATATTTATTACCTAGATCTATGGAACACAACCCTGCGTTTTAGGAATGGATGACCTTCATCTTCAACGTTGTTTTGACGGATGACCCTACTACATGGAACTACCTTTGAGTCTAGTAAGGTCCTCTGACATGCTGGAGGTCTCTAGTTGGCAAAACATGCTTTTAAGTTGCTCAAAATCCTTCATCAATTTCTCGCTACGAAAATAGGACAGTTTTGTAGTGAGTTTTGGTATCGTGGGAGAAGTGGCTTCTCCATCCATTTTCTTCACTTCTCTCTTGTTCCATCATGTTAATCATGTAATGAAACTTTACCACCATGGATCCCCCTCCTTGAAACATGAAAAAATTGACTTTGAAAGAAAAAACACACCTACAGGTTTTTTCGTAGAGTATTTCTGGCTTCAAGCTTGAGGTACGCTACGAAATTGTGTAAAAAAACAGAAATTTCCCATTTCAAAATTGTCTTCAAAAAATTACCTCTAGCTATAAAATTTGGTTTTTCTACATGTAATGAACCTCATAAGACATATTCCATCTCAACTTACTACTCATGTCATGTTTCCTCTTCATTTACAATCACTTGACTAATAGGCTCTTCTACCACTGTCATATTTAAACCTTTCTTTTCCAATTCTTCATGAATCAAGTCCAATTGCTCCTGAGGATATTTCACTTTGTCCTTTAATGCCTTGTTCTTGGATTGCAAGTGCAAGCTGACCCTTTTGATGTGCTTGACCTCTCCTCTTAGTGGTTGAGTCCACTTTATAAACTTTCTTGTATTTTCCAAGGTCTTTGAGACACTTGTGACTTGATCTTCCCAGATTTTCCTCATTTGTTAAAACTGAACCTTCTCAGATCTATGCTTCTTTGCCTCTTTCTTCAAAACTGATATCTCTTCACCTACTCCTTAAATGTTTCAATTTATGACTTTTCACTAATTTTCTCTTTTCCCTTCCTTTGTTTGATAGCCAAATCTTCTTTTGCAGGTGAGGAGAGATATATGATGCTTGGTGGTAGGGCAATTTTAATGATGTTTTAAGTCTCTTTGATACTTTCCAAAACCTTCCTTGCATGTATGGTTATTGGCTTTCTAGGTTGAAACATGAAACCAACATCATCACCTGCAAACTCTAACATTTTTGCTGTCTTATCCTTTTATCTTTCTTCCTGCATCTTGAATATCTTCAACTTGCACAATGGGTGATTCTTCAATATCAATTGCATGAAAGATGTCTTCTAAGTTTCCTTTAGCCACTGTTTGGCTCCTAGTAACTCTCTTGCTACCAGGTTTGCTGACTGTTTGCTTCTATTTTGCAGGTGTAGTTGTAGGTGTTTGAATCTTCTGCAAAGGCTCTGTCTCCATGCTCGCTGGTTCCAGTGGGGGGATTCTCTATTCCATTCTTCAACTTCCTCTACCACTGTAGGTGATGAAATATTTCTAGGTTTGGAAACTCATTTAGGAGTGACAACATCAAATTCAAAACCATTCAAGAACCAAAAGGAGGTCCAATATTTATCTTGTATCTTTAACTCCTCTAACACCAAAAACATAATCAAACCATGGTGAAAGAGAGAAGTTTCATTTCCTTCTATTTTATCTTGAACCTTATCTAACATTTTACCTAGAATTTTGTATAAATAAAAGGGCAAGTCAAGTGACCTCTTTCCCACAAAATGCAGAAGAAGCCTAAGGTGGTTGGATTAGACCATGTGAAATCTTCCTTCATAGGTAAAATGGTTTTGAATGATCATCAACAGCTTTGAATAGTTGTCCTTCATGAAACTCCTAGGGATGGCATTTATAAGATCAATTTCACTATGCTCTGGTTTGATGAAGTCTTTGCAATCCTACATGGTGAACTTGATACCTTTAAACCACTATTCCCCTCCTCTAGGGATTCCTGTTACTGTTGAAATGTTGTCTGGTGTCATTGTAAGGTTCAACATGCCCAATTTTGAAGCTGTTCCAGTGAACTGTTAGCAAAATCCTTGGAAACCTGTAGATGACAACCCTGCAAATTTTGACAGAATTGCAAGCAAACTGTTCTTCTAAAAATATCCATTGCCATAGTGTCTTCATTGAGAAAATTCATGTCCATGGGCTCATACCTATGGTATTTACCACCTTTGTTTTTTTTCTTCCTTGCAGCCATGGGTGGTTTATATCTTCTCAGCCTCACTTGCTTGATGACACCTGCAACCTTTGAATCTACCAACAACGGCTCGATGAAGCAGCTCTCCAGAAATCCAATAACATTCAAAGATAAAGCGCAGTATGAAAAAAAGACTAATTGGGTAATGTTTTACGATTTAAATTACAACTTATGCCTTAATCATGACACATACATTCTAAAAAGGGTAATGATGACCTCAAATTTATCTTTGTACGTTTGAATTAACCCTAACAAACTCGAATGACATCCACCCCAGTTCCTCCAATATTAAACTGACACTTCACATCGAGTTTGACAAGACAGACAAGAATTTTTTTTTTTGATATCGTATCCAGTTTATTCTCTGACAGTTTTGCTACGAATAGCCAGTTTCATAGAAAAAACTGCTATTTGATCGTATAAAATAGTACGAAAAGTTGTAAAACTGGCTTAAGTGTCCTTTTCAAATTTAAACGCTTGGGAAATAAAAACTGACACCTTATGATGACTGATGGTACATGAAATGACCTAAATGGAAGTGGCCTTGAACCTTACGATAGGTTAAACATGTAAAAAAATAAAATTTTCCTACACCAACTTGAAAGGCTTAAGGAGACCTTTGATAAATGAACTATATGACCATGTCAAGTAATGTTTCATATTTTATTAGTGATAACACATATGATAGGATTTGAAATGGATAAGGGTTGCCTTATGGAGGGGATAATTGTAAGAGGAAGTGGTCCCCCCTTGTGGTTAATCATAACTCATCGGAGGTGGAGTATCTGTTTGCAGGTGAGGGTGTGAAATGGATTTAATGATGCCATCTCTAGTATAAGATTCCCCTGGTGTATTAACGACACTGAGTCGAGGTAGATCATGAAGAACGATATAAACATAACCTGATTGAGCATAGATCAAGTCATATTTCAAACCTACTTATAGTGCATATTACTTAGACTAAGGGAAGTGTGAAGCGACATATTTACCTATGGGGGCCAAAAGCGATCTAAGGAGCCAATCCTTGTAAACATGGTCTTTGAATTTAGGGGCCCTACACATGCTCCTCCTTCCACACCATTCTTGGACGTGGTTGGATAGGTGAGTGGCAGAATCTTTACAGAAATAAGTCAAGAGTTCGGTACAAGTTTCATAATGGAGAGGTAACTAGAAATAGGATAGAAAAACTTTGGCCAGAGCCGCAAAAGTGGAATGAATGGCACTAGATGATCGACATACCACTTGGAAACAACTCTAGTAAGAGTGCATTGGAATAGAAAAAGGCATATGGAGTCTTTATTGATAGAATTAGAGGAATGCCACATGTGAAATGAGAGAACGTGATTTTTGGGATCTTCTCCAGGATTTTCTTCAAACGTAGGTATATCAGAAGGAAATTTGGTAGGAATAAATGGCTAATTTGGGTTATGGAGAAGAGGGTCATTGATCAAATGGTTAAAAATGGGGAGACTAAAACTAGCCATGAATGTTAGCAATGGAGTAGGAGTGACCATACCGGAAGAGGTTTCGCTGGTGGGGTTACTCGAGTTGCGACTTGGGTTACCACCTTGGTTTCCCACACCTTATTTGGTGCCTAACATGGAAACGATATGAGGTTGAGAATACACAAAATCAAAGAAACAATTGGATGAACCAGTAGAACCAAAGTCAAAATGAGGAATCGATGGTGGAATGGGGGGATAAACTATAACTTGAAGGGGGGGAGTAATATATCCTAGCGGAAATTGATGGTGAAGGCCTCAAATTCTTCGCAAAAAATTCCTAGGGGGCGTAATGATGTCAAGACAATGATAACACTAAGGAGTAGAGGATGATAGGAGAAAAAGAGTAACAAAAAACAAGAAAACACCTAATGCAGTGGTGCTAAGTCACAAAATAAATATATAACGATGATACTCTAATACAAGCAAACACATCCTATCAAAGAAAATGACCTCTAGCCTATAAATGATCTAAATCCTCAAACAATCCTAAATCTACTATTTTTTATGGCCTTACAAATAACTTCTTACTTGAAAGGGTCTCATCCCCAGAAGCAGAGTTGTCCAAAGAAAGGTGGGGTAGAGAAACAACTACTTCCCACAACCAGTCCTATAGGGTGTTTTACTATGATTTGTCACTATGGTTACCTTCCTCCTACGGGTGTGGTCGAGTCTTGAAATTATTGGTGATCAACCAGTGCACAAAATTCCCTACCATGGGTTGGGTAGCCCTAAGGACAACTACTCGTAAGACGGCCTAGCCTAACCCCCTCTGAATCGGGTTTCTGATGCTCTTTGAATTTTGACTTTGGGATGGTGAAGTATTTTAAGCTCCCTACGAAGTCAACTTCTATGTATCAATGTCAATGATTAATGGGTGTTATTGGAATCATATCCCACCGATCCTACACCTAATTACACAGATTGATTGGCCCTAATTCACAAGTGGGTCTATGTGTGTTAGATTATTATAATTTGGAGTGTTTCAAGTCTTCTCTTGGTGGTGTTAACCAAGCTCACGTTCGCTTAGATTGTGCAAATGTGTGTGACAAAAGTGTGTTAAGAATATGATTTAATCGAGCATGTTTGGAATAAAATGATGAAAAAATATAAATAATGTTGTAAAATGATAGTAAAATAAACAATAAATCAAGAAAAAACCCCACTCAAATAATGCTCTCAAAAAACTAAACAAGGAGAGGAAAACAAGCTACTAAAAAAATCATAAAAGGCCTAAAATAAACAAGGGGTTTGTGATATAATTAAGGCACTAAGCTGCTGAAAATGGCGTAGAAAAAAAACAAAAATCAGAGGTGAAAGCTGCTGCAAAGGATAGGAAAGAAGCTTAAAAACCTAGGACACTCAAGGGGATCATAAGGGGGAAGGAAAGAGTAAACTAAAAATGGATTTAAAATGGTTAAATAACCTATCCTAAAAGGCCAAAATAAAGTGGATCAAACACAAAAAATGAATGGCTAAAAATGTTGAAACCATAGACTCCTCACCCAACCAATCTCTTCATAGAAAGGTGGAGGTGTACTCCAAACCCTAAGGGTGTTTTTCCTACCTCAAAGAGAAAAAATAAGAGAATTGAGGCCTAAGGGAGAATGAAACAAAGATTAGAAACCCTTCCCATTACAAACACAACAATCTTCACAAATCTATATAAAAAAAAATCTCGAGAATTTTTCAAAACGTAGTTACTGACCTGAAACAGGTGGAAAACACATTTTTTGGGCCAAAATGGGAGTTTTGGAGTTTAGAGCGTGGATATGGGGCTAAAAAGTGAATTTTCTCGGGACTCTCAGTTGACAAATCTCGCACAAATGTTTTCATCTCCTACTCGGTTGGTACTTGTGACCTGCGGAAGAAACCAGAAAACCGCCAGAATCTGAAAATTTGACAGAAAAGGGAAAGAAAAACTATAAATCTAAATTGAGAGGCCATAAATATCTACAAAAAAACCCTAAAAACACTAAAAATACAGTTACCTAGGAAAATAAATTGTTACACCAGTGGAGTCACCATTTTTTAGTATGAAACTTTTTGAAAGGTGTACCAAAAAGATCTCACTTAAGTCACATGTGACAAGTGACCCTAACAATAATTTTGGTTGCTTAAACCTTAGATATGCAATAATAATGTGAGAAAAACTTGCATAAAAATAGATGTGTGTGATCTAAACTAAAAACAACAAAGTAAATCTAATGTAATAACTCAATTATGGAAAGGCATTTAAATAAATAAATCCTTTATTGATAGCACCTGGTGAAGTAGATTTACAAAAGGGTTGAAAATCTCGCTCTGTGGGATGGGTCCTTTGATTTCGTTGATGCTTCAACGATTGATCTTCCTTTCTCAATATGTGAAAAACCCAAACAATGTGTAGATCTCTACTGGGAGCTTGAAAGTATGGACACAATAATGGTCGATGATAATGATATTGGTGAAGAGTGAATGAAAAACCCTCTTATTTATAACAAAGTATTGGGTTGATCTCGAAAATGAAGAATAATAAAATATTATTGACCAAAATAAATATCTAACCATTAGGAATACTTTATTATATTTTTGGAGAGGGAAAAGATAATCAACATGGTCAAATATTTTCATTTAGAAATAATTAACAAATAAAATTATTTATTTATTATTTCGTGGAGATTAAGAAAGCTATGAAAATGAAATAATTATTATATAGTGATTTAACCATTATTCCAAGAATGGAGTTAAGGAATAATAAATAAATAGTGATTTATTTAATTATTCCTAGGTGATTTAGTCAAATGTGACAAGAAATAATTATCAAACAATTATTTCATAATTATTCCTGGAGAAAAATAAATAAATAATGGTTTATTCAATTATTCTGATGTGGTTTTTAGATTTTAATAAGAAATAATTTAATCAAAATGTTTTAATAATTATTTCTTATAGTGAAAGTGATTTTACTATGGTAAAATTAAACCTACATGGTGTATTTCGATCCACCTAGTTAAAAATGGCTGTTGGAAATACTAAGAGGGGGGGGAGGGGGGTGAATCAGTATTACTTTCAATTAGTATTATTATTAATCTTTCAGAGCATTAGTTAATCTTCAATTATTTTCTGTGTTTCTACGATGATAGAAATAAACAAAAGGAACACAAATGCACACAGTTTTTAAGGTGGAAACCCCCTCCAGGAGAAAAACCACCTGAATTCTTTTCTAATAATTCTTTAATATTCAACTCCAATTGAAATGAAAGCTTCAACTTCCTAGAATCTAGAAAAGAATTCTTCTCAAGCTCTCACTGGATGGATACTACAACACCCGAAATTCTTCATTAGTCAACTAAACGGATGCTCCAACACCTAATGATCTACAACTCACCTTAGCACCACCTTACCACCCCAAAGTTTTCATAGGCTTGAAATTTTTGGTGACTTCATGCACCAGCCTAGCGCCACCCTACCACCCTATAGAAGAATGAAAGAAAAATGGACTCCCGTACTAGGGAGAATGGTCCACTTTACAATGATATAGAATGATGTAGAAGAAGGAGACACACTAGACCATAACCCCAACTATGACACAACCACATAATGATGTTCCTAGACCTCCTGACACTGCCTCTTCAATTCTTGGTAGATACACACTTGTAGAAATTTTACAATGATACTTTTACAATGACTCAGTACAATGATACCTTTACAATGACTGTATGCAGTGCTGCCCACTTAAGACTCCATGTGGTGAATTTCTTGTTGCTGTTCTGCACCTTGATTTCTACTATTGTCATGCTAACCTTTCCCACTCTTCAAAACATTAGATCATGCATTAAGTATTATCTTTATGAATATATAATCCTTGCAAAAAGCCTTCAAGGAAATACCCATGACATGATAATAGAAAAAATTACCTCATCCTACAAAGCATATGTCAGTGCTAAAAAAAAACAAATTAGAATACAAAGAACCTAATGCAATTAAGAGATTTACATGCATAGACATAATATAGTTACCTAGAGCTTACCTCTACTGCATCATTTTGCTACACCTTTCTTTTCTTTGCTACCCTAGAATTTCTGGTCCTTTGCAGCCCTTGATAGCACATGATTTAGCTTTTTCTTGCCTTCTAAGAGCTCGATACTGAATCTGATTTATATTTGTTATTTCTGATCCCAAATATGTGCTTTTTGGTCCTGTAGTAGCCCTTTGAGTCTTCTTTCTAATGCCACATGTCTGACCCAAATTTGATTCTTCAAGGCAAAGTTATACACAATCTCTCACAATTACCTAATTATGGAGTAGTTCAGTAGAGCGAACTTGTACGGCATACCACATGTCACCGTTTCCCCCTTCTACTCTGAAATTGATACATAGAAAACTACAGTATGTAAAATATCCACCACATTATACATAAGTCCAATCCGATGCTCTGAGAGAGAGTTATGATGATTATCCCAAGGTCACCTCTTTGAGATGAAGTTCAGGAGCCTATAAAAACCCTAACTTCTACAGATCGTATCTCTGAAAATGTTGTGAACCATGATCTAAATTTTTTTCATGAGATTCCTTAGGAGTTTGGCTTCGCATGATAAAAATTTTAGCTTCAGAAGCTTTGTAGAAAAAATGGTATAGCAAAAATACTAGGATGACCTATTTCAAGTAGCAAAATCCCTACATGAGGAGGATATGAGGATCACAATTTATATATATGTTAGTTTGACAGGGTCTTCAACAATTGAATGTGTGAGGGATTTTAGGAGCTTAAAAATTATTAATTATTGACTTGTCAATGACCAAAATCAATGATTAGTGTCATGCCACAAACCCATGGGCTTTTAGCCCACTAACTGGGATTGCTAAATTTAAACATGAATATCTCTCAAACCATGAAGAATTACATGGCGAGCCATATATCAACGGAAAAATATCGAAAATTAGAAATCATGAAAAATATCCTTGACTTGGAATATAGTAATTTGGTAGGTCAAAATTCCCATGCAAGATTGGGGTAGCCTCTGGTGCTGCTTGGGTTGACATCAATGACAACCACTGATCAACAATCTCCCCTTTTGGCATTGATGGAAACACAAGTACTTCCCCTACGATCATGAAACCTCTTCCCACAAAATTATCTCCCCCTTTGACATCAATGGCAAAGGGTAACTCCCCATGACACACAACCATCCTTCAAACCTGTACACACTTCCACTCCCCCTTTATTTTTTGAATAAGGAAAATCTAATGAGATCTTGGGAGAATCCCAGGCTTCTAGCAAAGATATTCAAATGCTTCACAAGGTAAAGGTTTAGTGAAGATATCAGCGATATGTTCTTTTGTACAAACATATTCAAGTTTTATATTCTTTTGAGCGACTTGTTCTCTAACAAAATGATATTTGATTCGAATGTGTTTTGTTTTTGAATGCATGACAGGTTTCTTGGAGATGCTGATGGCACTAGTGTTATCAAAGGAGATGAAAATAGGCTCACTGAATTATACTTGAAGATCTTGCAAAGTTTTTTCCATCCAAAGGACTTGAGTACAACAAGCTATCGCTGCAATGTATTCCGATTCTGGTGTAGATAATGAGATTGAGGTTTGTTTTTTTCTCAACCATGATACAAGACACTCACCTAGATAGAATGTTGCTCCACTAGTAATCTTACATTCATGAATTCTTCCTACCCAATATCTGTCTGTAAAGGATTGAATACTGAGATTGTTACCCTTGGGATACCACAAGACATATTCTGTTGTGCCCTTTAGATATTGAAGAATTCTTTTGACGACAATAACATGTGATTATTTTTGTGCTGCTTGGAATATTTCTACTTGTCCAACTACTTTCATAACATCTGGCCAGGAGGCTATTACATATAGAAGACTACCAATCACATATCTGTACAACCTCTGATCCACATCCTTAGATGAGTCGTCTATGCTCAATTTTCAACCTGTTACCATCGAAGTAAGGACGGGTTTGCAATCTTCCATTTTGAATTTATTGAGCATTTCCTTGATGTACTTGGCCTGACATATAAATATGACATTCTCTTGCTGAGATATTTGAAGCCCTAAGAAGTATGTAAGCTCACTCAGTAAAGACATCTCAAACTCACCTTGCATCTTTGTTGCAAAGTTCTTACTTAGTCGATCATCATTTCTACCAAAGATTATATCATCCACATATATCTCAATGATTATTAAATTATCTTTTTCTATTTGTACATAAATATTGCTATCAAAAATACCTTTCTTAAACACTTGTTGACGTAGATATCCATCAAGACAAGAATACCATGATTTGGGAGCCTAATTGATACCATATAGAACCTTCTTTAACCTACAAACATAGTCTTCTTTTTCTGATAGCAGAAATCCTTCAGGTTGTTTGATGTAAACTTCTTCTTCTAATACCCCATTCAGGAATGATGACTTAACATTTGTTTGGTAGACTTTTATTTTTCTTGAACATGTATAGGTGAGAAACATCCAAATGGCTTCCATTATGGAAACTGGTGCATATGTTTCATCGAAATCAATTCTGTCCACTTGTGTATAGCCTTTGCAAACCAATATTTCTTTGTTTCTAGTAACCTTTCCATCTTCATTCAATTTTTTCATGAACACCCATTTAGTTCCAATGAAACTTTTATATTTTGATCATGGAAATAATTCCTAGATGTTATTCTTCTTTATTTGATCCAATTGTTCATTCATAGCTGTTACCCAATGTTCATTTTGGCTCGCTTCCTAAAAAATACTAGGCTCAAAGGTTGCTAGAAAGGAAATGTGAGCTTTTTGTGATGAACGAAGCTGTCGACTTTCATTTATGTCACCAATGATTTGATTTGATGGATGGTTGTTTTGAATCCATTCTTTTGTTCTCTTTGGAGGAGCTTCTTGTTGTTGTTCTTGTATATCTTGATGATCATTATTTACTTCTTCCTGGTTGATAGTTGCTTCTTGTTCTAGAATTTTCTCTGTGTCTTTTTCAGCCTCTAACTCAAGTTTCAAAGATTCTAGGTCCTCATCATTATTCGTTAGAACACCATCTTCGTAAAATGTGACATTTATGCTCTCCACTATCTATTTTCGTCTTAGATTATAGAATTTATAGGTATTTATTTTGTGTGAGTAACCAAAAAAGATACCTTTGTCAACAAGTGATTCAAACTTACCCAACTTTTGATCTTCTATTTTGATATAACATTTTCTTTTGAAGATTCTGAAATATTTTACATTAGCCGGTTTTCCTTTCCATAATTCATATGGGGTCTTGTTGCAATTATTTCTGAGAAGAATTTGGTTTATAATGAATACTGCCATATAAATTTCTTGAGCCCATAATTTTTCATCCAATTTTGAGTCCTTCAACATTGTTCAACCCATTTCCTATGTGGTTCTATTATTTCTTTCAACAACTCCATTTTGCTGAGGTGTTCGTGCTGTTGAAAATTATCTTTTTATTCCATTTTTATCACAGTATTGCTGAAATAATTTGGAAGTGAATTCTCCGCCATTATCTGATCTTAGACACTTTATTTTCATATCAGTTTCATTTTCGACCAACTCCTTGTAGATCTTAAAGCAATCAAATGCTTCAAAATTTTCCTTTAGGAAACCGATGGTTGTCATCCTGGTATAGTCATATGTCATTAACATGAAATATAATTCTCCATCTAAGCCTTTTGTTCTCACATGACAACATAGATCACTATGTATCAATTCCAATGGATGTGATGCAAAGTGTTATTTTGTTTTAAATTCCACTTTTGTCTACTTGCCATGTCGACAAGCCTCACATAGTGTGTTGGAAGGTTTTGAAATTTTCGGAATTTGAACTCGTACTGCTTCCTTTTTTCTTATCCTGACAATATTTTCAAATTTTATATGACCCATTCCTTTTTGCCATATCCAAATTTCATCTTCTTTAGCTAGTATACATGCTTTAGTTGCTTCATCCAAAACATATATGTCATTTGGAGCTTGACTTGCTATAGCCACAATTTTACCATACCTGCCTTTCTTGATTTCACATTTTGTGGAGTTGAATAGCATTGTGTGTCCTTTATCACACATTTTTCCAACATTGAGTAGGTTCTAATTCATTTTTTCAACCAATAGAACTTTCTTGACAAGAACATCTTTGCTTCTGAGAGTGACATTACCTGATCCTATAAAATTTGAAGATCCATCATTTCCAAAGGATATAGTTCCATCCTTATTCTCTTTTAGAGTTACAAATTTCTTTCTATCTCCAGTCATATGCATTGAGAAATCACTATCAACATACCATACATCTTTGTTGTTTTGAGCCTTGATAATGAGAGCACAATTATGAGTTTTCTTCTTCTTCCTTGTTCGTTTGTTCTGTGGCTATGAATATTCTTCTGGAGGATTTTAAACTCTACATTCTCTGGCTATGTGTCCAAATTTTTTACATTTGCAACATCACATATTATTTCTTAAATTTTCAAATCTATAGATGTTTCCTTGATACATGGGAGGTTCATATTTGACAGATCTCCTAGAATTGTATTGGTTCCTAAGGTATGTGCGACATTCTACAGCTTTATGACCAAATTTTCCACATGACTAAAAATAGCCATGAAAAATATGTTGGTACCTAGATGGAAATATTCATCGGGGAATTATCTTCCAAGGCTATTCTTGCAAATCTTGTCCAATGAAGTCTACATGCAAGTCAGATCTCATAGGTTCATTGTATTTTGTTGTAGAAGGTCCTGCTTCTTCTTCTTTGTAACCAAGGCCAGTTCTGTCGTTGTAAGATCGTTGATTTGTGATGAGTTCTTCCAATGCCATTAAGTTGTCTAGATAATTTTGGACAGTTTTTCCCTTCTTCACTTCCTTACGGAGCCAGACTACTTCGGCTTCTAATGATTCCCTTTCTTGGTTGATTTCTTCCAACTTATTTTGAAGTGACTCTTCAATACATTTGTGTTCTTCAACTTCAATTTTGAAACCTTGAACTTGTTATTCAAGAGTATTGGAACAGATCTTCTCAGCCTTGAGCTCTTTTATAAGCCTGATTGCCTCCTTAGAAAATTATTCTATGGTCAACCCTTATTCTTTGTTGTTTGATACCTCTTGTTTATTGTGCTTGGCCATAAACAATAGTCTCTCATTGGCTTCTTCTTCGTTGTCACTATCTTCATCGAATGATGAGCTATCTTATTTAGAGAGAAAGTTCCCTATGAATCATTTCTTTTTTCCTTGCTTGTTTAATTTATTAAAGACGTTATTTCCTTTTGAATTGTATCACTTATGTTTGGACATTTTGTTGTGAAATTCCCAACCTCACCACATTCGAAACATATCAATGGAAGTTTACCTTTACCAATTTTTAGTTTTCTCGTAAAGTAAGCATATTCTCCATCTGAAAGACCCTTTTCATCATCTTCATTTTCTCACACTTGCAGGTGAAAGTCTTTGCTTTTGAAGGTTGTTTGTCCTTATTGGTCTTCTTAGATGCAACAAACACATTTTCTAGTTTGAAGTACCCTCTTCTTCATTAAGTATCATTTCATATGCTATGAGAACTCCATGTAATTCCTCTTATTTGAGTTTGTCTAGATTTTCTCTGCATTCTAGGACCGATACCTTTGGGTTGAATATCCCTGGTTATTTTCTAAGAATATTTCGAATAATAGTCTTCTCGTCAACAGGCTCTCCCAATCCTTCCAGACTGTTGGTTATTTCATCAATGTGTTGGAAGTATGAAACAATGTTTCCATGTTCTTTCATTTTGAGTTGCTCAAATTTTTCTCTGTAGATTTGAAGCTTTGATTCTTTGACATTTGAGTCACCTGCATATATATTCTAAAGATTGTCCCATACATTTTTGGTGGTTTTACAACCCAACACCTTATGATAAGCAGATTCAATAAGTCTAGTCATAATAATATTCTTTTCTTTTGCATCATTTACCATATTCTTCTTACCTTGTTCATCCGCAGTTGATGTAAAGCCATTTTGAATAGCCTCCCATACTTCGTAACCTTGCGCCAAGAGATAGACCTCCATTCTTCCTTTCCAAGGTGCATAATTATTTTCATTGAACAAATGTACACCATTGTTGCTATGCTCCATGACATCCTTCTAGTTGTTAAATTGCTATTGAAGGAACCAAGCTTTGACTCCAATTGTTGGAAATACTGGGAGGCGGGTGAATCAGTATTCCTTTCAATTAGTATTATTATTAATATTTCAGAACACTAGTTAATATTCAATTAGTATCAGTGTTTGTACAATGATAGCAGTAAACAAAAGGAACACAAATGTATAGAAATTTGAATAACTGATATGTTATCCACCGAGATTCTCTTGATCACACACTATTTTAGCTTCATGCATAATATAGAATCTCTTCTACCATTGATCATCACATGCAAAAATAAAATCAATTGCATGCACACATTAAAACCATAAAAATTCACACATATGAACATAGTATGTAATGGGAGAGCTTAAAGCTGAAAACCCACAATTATCTGTATATTATATATGTCATAAAGATCATGTAACAATAATCATACAAATATCCTCACAATCTCTCATTATAATCTCCACTTGCTACACACTAATCAGGATTGATCTTGCAAAACACATGCACCGATCATTTCCATCCTTTAGCCTGCCTCTACTGCGCAATCCCTACTGAAGAATGCCTCTTGATGAGAATGAATTTACCCCAGCCTTTCTCACACAGTCTTTATAGGCATCTCTACTGAGTTTTGGATGCAAACCATGCATCACTTATAGTCACAACTAATAGTCACACTTTCCCTTTCACTTATCTCTGCACTGGTCTCCACTGAAATTGTCCATGCACTGAAGTTAACTGATGTATTATTTAGTTGATTAATGAGTTTACAATTAGTGAATTAATTAATAATGAATTCACACAACTCTCACTAATTGTATCAATCAGTTAAACTAGATACAAATAGCTCAACTATGTTTAGATTAGTTAAATTGAACATAACTCCATTAATTTCCTCAATCAACTCCACCAAACTCTGTCACATGAGTTCTAACTGAAGTATCCATCCAATAGCTCCACATAACCCTCAGGAATAGCGTAATTCCTTCTGTCAGCTCCTGTGCCACATCTGTGCACTTAACTGAAGTGCTCCAAGAGAATAAGATAATGTTTAGAGTCCAAATATTGTTAAGAGCTAATAATATTCGACATATCTATTTTTAGACTGGAAATATAAAAATAGATTCCGCCCAATATGTCTAAAAATAGAAATCCATATATTTTTCCAACTTGACCAATCATCCACAAATAGCATCCCGCAACTTATAGAACATGATCCATATGTCTAAAAATAGACTTTGCGACAAAAATCACCTGTGTGGCCCCCACCTAGTTTAGGTGATCACTTTCCAACTAGGATCAGGAATGATGTTTCAGGATGCCTCCTTCACAGTTTCTTGTTACAATATTCAACATTCCTTCTAAAAAAGAAAGGATTGTCTTTGCATGCGACATGCAACTCCATGCATTCGCCCTGCAACCTTCACAAGCGCCATGCAACTCCATGCATCTACTCTGAAACTGAATAGGCTCCAAACAACTCAATCAGTCTGATGCATCTATCATCAAAGTCTTCGAATTCTGCTAGGCCCAACTTCACATGTCATCAAGAACCACTGCGTTGTCAAACTCTTGCACCCATTCACTCTGCACTTGCTGTCAACTCTGATTCACACTCCAGTATTCGACGCTGTCACTTTGATCTGTCTGCATCAATCCAACTAATCATGCTACTGCTGCACTGTAGGCACCTCGTAGCCAGGTTCAATTCATGAGATCCACACCATCTCATGAATCTTGCCCAGAAATCTCCTCTTGGGATTAATCATGCATGTCGCCCCACGTCTCACCTGGTGGTATAGCTGCATGCACTCCCTCTGCCCATCTGGCACAAAATTTCTCTGCATGAGTGGTTTATTCCACTCCATGATCCTCATATTATGGATACTCCACATCCCGAGGTTCACTATTACCTGCATGCAAATCTAGCTCCCTCTCAAGCATCAATTACATGGCTTTCTCGCACTTCCCAACAGTATAAAGCTCCGTAGAAATCCCATCTACTTCAAGTCTCTAGAGATTATTTGCTCGAATCCGAACCTTCTTGACTTGTCCTTCCTCATCCACACTAACTCATACACTCCCAAGCTCATCCCTGCAGTGGAAAAACTTTTTCAAGTATACCGGAATAGTGTCATTCTTCTCCATTTTTATTTTCCTGAGTTTATCCTAAAACTCAACCGCTTCAATGTTTTGCAATTGCTCCAGTGATCAATATCGCTCTGATACCATGTAGAAATTTGAATAACTGATATGTTATCCACCGAGATTCTCTTGATCACACACTATTTTAGCTTCATGCATAATATAGAATCTCTTCTACCATTGATCATCACATGCAGAAATAAAATCAATTGCATGCACACATTAAAACCATAAAAATTCACACATATGAACACAATATGTAATGGGAAAGCTTAAAGCTGAAAAACCCCAACTATATGTATATTATATATGTCATAGAGATCATGTAACAATCATCATACAAAGCTCCTCACAATCTCTCAGTGTAATCTCCACTTGCTACACACTAATTAGGCTTGATCTTGCAAAACACATGCACCGATATTTGCCAGCCTTTAGCTTGCCTCTACTGCGCAATCCCTGCTGAAGAATGCCTCTTGATGAGAATGAATTTACCCCAGCCTTTCTCATGCAGTATTTATAGGAATCTCTACTAAGTGTCGGATGCAAACCATGCATCACTTATAGTCACAACTGATAGTCAACCTGCTCTTTCACCTATTTTTGCACTAGTCTCCACTGAAAATGTCCATGCACTGAATTTAACTGATGCATTATTTAGTTGGTTAATGATTTTATAATTAGTGAATTAATTAATAATTAATTCACACCACTCTTCACTAGTGTATCAATCAGTTAGACTAGATACAACTAGCTCAACTATGTTTAACTTAGTTAAACTAAACACAACTCCACCAACTACCTCAATAACTCCACCAAACTCTGTCACATGAGTTCTAACTGAATTCCTCCATGCAATAGCTCTAGTAAACCCTCGGGAATAGCATAATTCCTTCTGTCAGCTGCTGTGCCACATCTGTGCACTTAATTGAAGTGCTCCAAGAGAATAAGATAATGTTTAGAGTCCAAATATTATTAAGAGCTAATAATATTCGACATATCTATTTTTAGATTGGCAATGTAAAATAGATTCCGCCCATTCCGCCAAATATGTATAAAAAAGAAGTCCATATATTTTTTTAACTTGACCAACCATCCACAAATAGCATCCTGCAACTCATATAATATGATCGACATGTCTAAAAATAGACTTTGCGCCAAAAATCACCTGTGTGGGCCCCATCTAGTTTAGGTGATCATTTTCCAACTAGGATCAGGAATGATGTTTCAAGATGCCTCCTTCACTATTTATTGTTGCAATCTTCAACACTTCCTCTCAACAAGAAAGGATTGTCTTTGCATGCGACATGCAACTCCATGCATTCGCCCTGCAACCTTTGCAAGTGCCCTGCAACTCCATGCATCCGCTCTGCAACTCTTTCGAAACTGAATAGGCTCCAAACAACTCAATCAGTCTAATGCATATATCATCAAAGTCTTCGACTTCTGCTTAGCTACTGCACATGTCTTCAGGAACCACTACGATGTTGAACTCTGCACCCATGCACTCTGCACTTGCTGTCAACTCTGAACCGCGCTCCAGTATCCGACACTGTCACTTTGATCTGCCTGCATCAATCCAACTGATCATGCTACTACTGCTCTGTGGGCACCTCGTAGCCAGGTTCAATTCATGAGATCCACACCATCTCATGAATCCTGCCCAGAAATATCCTCTTGGGATTAATCATGCATGTCGCCCCACCTCTCACTTGGTGGTATAGCTGCATGCACTCCCTCTGCCCATATGGCACAAAATTTCTCTGCATGAGTGGTTTTTCCCACTCCATGATCCTCATCTTGTGGCTGCTCCACATCCTGAGGTTCACTCTTACACGCATGCAAAAATTTCTCCCTCTCAAGCATCAATTGCATGGCTTTCTTACACTTCCCAATAGTAGGAAGCTCCGTAGAAATCCCATCTACTGCAAGTCTATAGAGATTATTTGTTCGAATCCCAACCTTCTTGAATTTTCCTTCCTCATCCACACTAACTCCTACACTCCCAAGCTTATCCCTACAGTGGACAAACTTTGTCAAGTATACTGGAATAGTGTCATTCTTCTCCATTTTTATTTTCCTGATTTTATCCTAAAACTCAACCGCTTCAATGTTCTGCAATTTCTCCAATGATCAATATCGCTCTGATGCCATGTAGAAATTTGAATAATTGATATGTTATCCACCAAGATTCTCTTGATCACACACTATTTTAGCTTCATGCATAATATAGAATCTCTTCTACCATTGATCATCACATGCGGAAATAAAATCAATTGCATGCACACATTAAAACCATAAAAATTCACACATATGAACACAGTATGTAATGGGAAAGCTTAAAGCTGAAAACCCCCAACTATCTGTATATTATATATATGTCATAGAGATCATGTAACAATCATCATAAAAATCTCCTCACAAGCTCTCGGTATAATCTCCACTTGCTACACACTAATCAGGCCCGATCTTGCAAATCCCATGCACAGATCTTTGCCAGCCTTTAGCCTGCCTCTACTGCGTAATCCCTGCTGAAGAATGCCTCTTGATGAGAATGTATTACCCCAGCCTTGCTCACGCAATCTTTATAGGAATCTCTACTAAGTTTTGGATGCAAACCATGCATCACTTATAGTCACAACTGATAGTCACACTTGCCCTTTCACCTATCTCTTTGGTCTCCAGCTTGTCCATGCAGAAAGTTATTGATGTGTATTTAACAGTTGATTAACTGATTTATATTATTGAATTAATTAATAATTATTATTTCACTCTCACTATTGTATCAATCAGTTAAACTAGATATACATACCCTCATTATATTTTGATTAAATTAAATGAACACAACTCAACAACACCTCAATAAACTCTATTTCTCATGGTTCTAAAACATGTTGTCATGATTTACCACATAACCCTCTGGGAATCTGAGACAATTCTTCATATTAAATCTGTTGCCATACGTTTATAACTGAAGTGCTCAGGAATAGGTAAATGTTTAAGTCCAAACCATTGTTAAAATATAATATTCTGACATATCTATTTTTAGACTGGCGATCTAAAAATAGATTCCACCCAATATGTCTAAAAATAGAAATCCATATATTTTTCCAACTTGACCAACCATCCACAAATAGCATCCCGCAATTTATAGAACATGATCCATATGTCTAAAAATAGACATAGTCTAAAAATAGATTTTGCTACAAAAATCACCTGTGTGGCCCCCACCTAGTTTAGGTGATCAATTTCCAACTAGGATCAGGAATGATGTTTCAGGATGCCTCCTTCACTGTTTCTTGTTGCAATCTTCAACAAAATGCACACAGTTTTTAAGGTGGAAACCCCCTCTGGGACAAAAACTAATTGAATGTTTTTCTAATAATGCTTTAATATTAAACTACAATTGAAAGGAAAGCTCCAAATTCATAGAATCTATAAAATCATTCTTCTCCAGCTCCTACTGGATGAATTCTCCAATGCCCAAGATTCTTTAGTATTCAACTGAACGGATTCCCCAACACTTAATGAGCTACAACTTACCCTAGCACCACCCTACCACCCTAAAGTTCTTATGGGCTTGAACCTGTTGGTGACTTCATGGACCAGCCTAACACCACCCCACCACCCTTATAAGAATAAAATAATAATGGACTCCCGTACCAGGGAAAATGGTCTACTTTACAATGATATAGAATGATGTAGAAGAATAAGACACACTAGACCATAAACCCAACTATGACACAAACACCTAATGATGATCCTAGACCTCTCGACACTACCTCTTGAATTATTGATAGATAGAAACTTATACAAATTTTACAATGATGCTTTTACAATGACTCAGTACAATGATACCTTTACAATGACTGTATGTAGTGCTACCCACTTGAAGACTTCATGTGGTGAACTTCTTGATGTTGTTCTACACCTTTATTTCTTCTCTTGTCATGGTACCCTTTCTCACTCTTCAGAAAATTAGATCATGCATTGAGTCTTATCTTGATGAATATATAATACTTGCAAAAATCCTTCAAGGAAATACCCATGACATGATAATAGAAAAACTTACCTCATCCCGCAGAGCATCTATCAGTGCTAAAGGAAAACAAATTAGAATACAAAGAACCTAATGCAATTAAGAGATAAACATGCATATAAGAAATATACTTACCTGGAGCTTACTTCTGTTGCATCATTCTTTTTCACCTTGCCTTTCTTTTCTTCCCTAGAAATTATGGTCCTTTGTAGCCCTTAACAACACATGATCTAGCTATTTCTTTCCTTCTAGGAGCTTGATATTGAATTTGGTGTATCTATGTTATTTCAGATCCTAAATATGTGAGTTTTAGTTCTGTAGTAGCTCTCTAAGTCTTATTTCCAATGCCACAGGTCTAACCGAATTTTGATTCTTCAAGAAAACGTTATGCCCAATCTCTCACAATGACCTAGTTATGGACTAGTTTAGTGGAGCGAACTTGTACAATGTGCCACGTGCCACTTTTGCCTCCTTCGACTCTAAAATTTATACACAGAAAACAAGAGTCCATATAGTATCCACCACTTTTTACAAATTTCCAATCTGATGCTCAAAGAGATAGTTATGATGATTTTCCCAAGGTCACATCTTTGAGATGAAGTTCAGGAGCTTGCAAAAACCCTAAATTCCACAGATTATATCTCCGAAAATGTTGTGAAGCATGATATGAAATTTTTACATGAGCTTCCTTAGGAGTTTGGCTTTGCATGATAAAAATTTCATCTTCCAAACCTTCATAGAACAAAATTTGTAGTGAAAATTCCACGATGACCTGTTTCAAGTAGCGAAATCCCTACATGAGGAGGATAAGAGGATCACAATTTATATAAATTATTAGGTTGAGAGGGTATTCAGAAAGTGAAAGTCAGAGGGATTTTAGGAGCTTAACATTTATTAATTATTGACTATTCAATGACCACAACTAATGATTAGTGTCATGACACAACCCCATGGGGTTTTAGCCCACTAACTAGGGTTACTAACTTCAAACATGAATATCTCTCAAAGAATGAAGAATTACGTAGCGAGCCATATATCAACAGAAACATATTGAAAATTAGAAACCATAAAAAATATCCTTGACTCGGAATATAGTAATTTGGTAGGTCAAAATTCCCATGCAAGATCTGGGCAACACCTGGTGCTGCTTGGATTGACATCAATGACAACCACTGATCAACAATGGCTAGGTGATCATTTTTTGGTGATAATAATATCTGCTTCACACTAGCCAGGGAATGAAAAGGATATGTAATTATGGATAAGTTATATATGAATCTTATTTAGTACTAAACTATTCCCATGAAGCTTCTCACTTTTGTTACATTTATAAGTTTAGGTCATTTTACAATTACATCAACTTTAGAAGGATCAATGTTCAGTTGACCGCATATAAGATTATGACCAAAATACACCAAAGAATTTTTTACAAATTCACATTTGGACATATTTACATACAATCTCTCCTTTTCAAAAATATGAAGTATTTGTTTGACATGTTTTACATGATCATATCATGTTTTTTTAAAGACAAGAATTCCATCTAAAAAAACAATCATAAATTCATCTATGAATTATCAAAATGCCTCATTCATTACCGTCATGAATGTATATGGGGCATTCCAAATCTTGAATGCCATTACCAACCAATCAAACAATGCTTGCTTGATTTTGAGATAAATTTTCCATACATCATTCTGTACTATTCTGATATGATGGTAACCACTACACCATCCAACATAGTGATATAAACAACATTCTTCAATTAATCAAACAAATAATCTATACAAGGGAGAGGATATAAAATTTTTAGCGTGGTCTTCTTGAGATCCTGATAATCCACGCACATTATTAATGTGCCATCTTTATTCAACACCAATATAATTGTTGAACCACATGGGGATGAGCTAGGTCTAATGAGTCCATGGTCCAAAAAGTCTTACAATTTTTTCTTTATTTCTTCCATTTTCATAACTAACATCTTGTACATGCCTATATTTGGTAGAGGGGAATCTTGTTGAAGATGGATCTCATGTTGAATTTCTCTTTTGGGAGGAAATAAATTTGGTTCCTAAAAAATATCATCATAGTTAGAAACAATATCAAACATTTATTTCTTGTGAGAAGGACTACAACCTTTGAAAGAATTGGCATGCTTCAACATATTTTGTCTTCACAACCATGAGCATACACTTCTTGATGGAGTTGATAAGTCTCTTTGTTTGTCCTGCACTTATAAGGGTTTAGTTGAATTTGGTATGCAGTGAGCTATGAAAATATATTCCACCCCATTTTTGGTGATATATTACTTGTTCTCATTCCTAAATAAGACTTCCTACATATAATACAAGTATAGGCTTCCCAAGACTATACCACAAATGTCAAGTGGGGCAAATTTTAAGCAGTGGAAAACCTAACCCTACATTGCTTGGTGACATTGGGTTTTGCAATATCGCACAACAACTAAGAGAACATGTTTTCATATGAGATATTTTTATGTAATTAGATCACAAAATAAAAATAAAAGATCCATAAAAAACATTAAAATAAGCCTCTTTGAGGGGGAAAGCTCCTTTTACATCACATAAATGAACAATTATTGGATGATTCAAATAACAAAGCTTCCTTGGTATATATAGGAATCTAAGGGATCAAAATATAATTAGGCCCCACATAACAATAATAATATAAGGGAATTAAAATAATAATAGTGGGATTCTATGCAGTACAACAATAACAATAGTTGGGTCCTATGGGGCACAAAAATAACAATATTGGGGCTACACTAGTACTATAGGGACCTAACATGCCCCTTTCCTTCAAAAAAGTGTTGTCCTCAAGACTTTAGTTGTGTATTTTTCTAAATAAAATACTCATCCTCCCTTGTGGAGTCTTCAATAGGTTAGTTCTTCCACTTAATGAGATACTCTGAAATGGATATTTTCCATAGTTTTCATATTCTTGTTTAAGTGATCGCTTCAAGCTCCAATATGATCTTTCCTTATTTTTCAAGTTCTAGAAATATAGTTTGAACTGGGATATTGTCACCTATAACTTTATTTAATCATGAAACATGGAAAACTAGGTGTACTTGCAAAGATGAAAAAATGTCCAATTTGTATCACAGAGTACCAATATTTTGCAATGCCTTGTAAGGTCCATAATACTTGGGTGATAATTTATTATCCTGCTTAGATTTCTTGAGGGAAATTTGTTTGTATGATTGTAGTTGTAAAAATAACTAATCACCCACATCAAAGCTTAATTCACCATGATGTTGATATGCTTATTGTTTCATTCGATTATGCAGTTATCCTTTAAGAGTTGGAGAACATGTTATTGATGCTTGATGTGATATTCCATTGCTTGAACCTTGGAATTGATGGTGGATGATATCCATAAATAACCAAACATGGGGTCATTTTAACTATGATATGTAAGGAGGTTTTATGCCACTAATATGCTAGGGGTAATAACTTGATCCATTGTGTTTGTTATCATGTAAAATGTAAGAAATATATCCTTCCAAACATTTGTTTACTAAATTAGTTTTCCCATAATATTGAGGATGATAAGATGAGCTATGAACTAATTGAGTACCAAGACAAGAAAATAATGATGTCCAAAAATTTTCGATGAAAATGCGATTTACAATAATATTTGAATTTCCATGTAGCTTTTGAATTTTTTTGATAAATGAAATAGCAACTGTATTGGATTTTAAAGGATGATAAAGTGAAAAAAAGTGTTCTTACTTGTTAAGTTTATCAACTACCACAATGATGACACTCTTTACATTAGACTTCGGTAAACCTGTGATAAAATCCATTGAGACCTCTTTCCAACACTGAATTAGAATGACTAATGGTTGTAAAAGACACGGGGGCCTTAATTATTTCAACTTTATTTTGTTGGGAAACCAAACATTTCGGAACAAACTTTTGAATATCAGATTTAAGTCCACCCCAAAAAAAATCCTTCTTGACCTCATGGTAAGTTTCTAAAAATCTCAAGTTCCTTCCTATAGGAGTGGTCTGCAATTCCAAAAGAAAATTTTGTTTACGTTGGGAATTCTTACATAGATATAGACGATCTTTGTACTAAAATGAATCATTTTTCCAAATAAATGAATCATATACACTAGGATCTTGCTGCAACTTTTAAATGAGTTTCCATACCTCTTCATCATTATTCCATTCAATGCTCACTTTATTTATCCAACTAGTTTGGATAATATAAATGCCATAAGGAAATGCTTCCACGTACTCATCCCTTCATGAGAGTGCATCCGTAACAAGATTTTGATTCCTTTTTTTGTATATTATTTCACACTCATAACACAACATATTTGTGACCCATTTTTGCTTCTCTTGTGAAGATAATATGTGTTATAAGAAGTATTTAAGACTACCATGATTTATTTTTACCTTGATGTGTCTTCCATTATATAAGGGTGTCATTTCTTTAGTGCATATATTATTTCCAACATTTCCTTCTCATAAGTATGTTTCCGTAAATACTTTCCCTTTATTGGATGCCTTTCAAAAGAAATGGTTCTTTCTTCTTGCATTAAAACAACATCAATGCCATTTATTGAGGCATCACGTTCCACAATGAAGGTTTTGTGAAGTTCGATGTAGCTAATATCAGAGCTCGACAAATTTCCTCTTTAAGATGTTCAAAGGCCTTATTTGATTTTGGAGTCCAAAAAAATGCATCTTTTTTTAGTAATGTTGTTAGAGGTGATGCTATCTTCCAATAATTCTTAACAATATTGTGATAATAACCTCTCATCCCAAGAAATCCTAGAAGATGCCTTAAGGTTGTGGGGATTTTCCATTCGTTGATGGATTTAATTTTTTTAAGGTCTGCCTTAACACCCTCATGTGATATAATATAATCTAAATAGTCCACTTCTTGTACCCGAAAGAAACATTTGGAGGATTTTACATACAATTGTTTCTCCTCCAATAGTTTCAAAACTCTATCAACATGTTGAATATGATATTTCCAAGACCTTCTATAGATTAGTATATCATAAAAAAATACTATTTTTTTTTTCCAAGGAAGGGTTTGAAACTGGAATATTTCCTCAAAAATTGAAATGTGGAAGGCGCATTAGTAAGGCCGAAAGGCATGACCAAAAAGTCATAATGAACTTCATGTGTTCTAAATTTTGTTTTCGGAATGTCTTTTCTCTTTGAGTATAATTTTATGATATCCTAACCATATATCTAGCTTTGAGAAGTAAACTGCTCCATGTAGTTCATCCAAAAACTCATCAATGGCAGGAAGGGGAAACTTATATTTAATAGTGATCTTGTTGATATATGTATAATCCAAACACATACACCATGATCCATACTTCTTTTGTAGCACTACTACTAGAGAAGAGAAAGAATGTTGGCTAGGTTGAATTATGCCTTCCTCTAGCATTTCTACAACAATATGTTTGTTTTCACTGTAGTTATGGGCATAATGATATCTATAAGGTCTAATGTTTGTAGGATAACTTCATGGAATCAAGTGAGTTACATGATCATAATCATGAATAGGTGGGAGACCTTTAGGAGTCTCAAATACCTTGGAATGATTGCCAAGGAATCTTTGGAGATCTGGTGAAATGGATTACTTAAATGTTTGAACATCTAGCCAACATAATTGTGAAATTATCCCTTGTTGTTCCTTCTTCAAAATATTGGTCATACCATTAGAGCTGATTGTCTTCCCAAGTTTCCTTGTGATGCCCCTTAATTCAATTTCCTTTCCATCTGATAAAAAAGTCAAGAAATGTCCTTGAAAAGTTTAAGATATTGTCCCTAAAAATTGTAACCATTGGAATCCTAATACAAATTACACACCACCAATTCATTGGACTATTATAAAAATATTACCTTATGGTTAGATTTATATTATGGCACTTCCCTCAACAATCTGTATTTCCTCCATTTGCAACCATGACTTGGCACTCTGGTGTTGGATATAGAAATCAATTCAAATCATCGGCTACCTTAAAAGGAATAAAATTATGGGTACTGCTTGAATCAATCAACATCATTACCTTTTTATTCCTAATATATCCTTATCTATTGAGAGTTTTAGGAGTGGTAATTATTACCAATGAATTACAAGTTATGGATGCATTAATTTATTCATTTGCAGCCCTTGGGGTTAGTTCCTAATGTATATATTTTTCTTTTGATATTTCTTGTTCCTTTTCTTCATCCTCTTCACAATATGTGCAAAATAATTTCTTCTTAGCACACTTATGACCTTTAGTGTAATTGATATCATAACTGTAACAAATATCGTTTTCTATTTTTTCCTCCAGGTGTTGTGGTGTCAACTTTGTATGTTATGGTAAACTAGGAGAGACAACTCTTACATCATTATAGTTGTCAATGATAAACCTCCTTGTTGCCATGATTTTGATTTCAAATTTTATTGCCACCTTGAATGCATTATCCAATGACTTAGGTTCCCAAAGGTGAACCTCATGTTGGCTTTTATCCTTTAAATTCCATATTAACACATCAATCATATGCTCCTCCCGAATATTAGTTACACTGATATTCAATATTTGGAAGTCCTCAATGTGCTCACCAACTGTACCATTTTTTTTGAGATTTATCATTTGGATAAAGAAGGAATTTCTCTTTGTATCCTCATAATGTGCGATCAGTTCCTTTGTAAAAATTTTCTAGGTGAAATTTGTTTTACAAAAGAAAATCTATCTATACCATAAAAATTTATTGGGTTCTAAAAATAAATATGCAATGTGTACCTTTTGTTTGTGTTCCACATCATGTAGATCAAAGAACTACTCCATTTGTCGTATCCATGTTACCGGATCCTTTCCATAAAGCTTCCTCATATCAATATTTTTAATGTGGTGGATCTTAGACCCAACGTTTGAGTCTCTAAAATCATAATTCATATTCCTTTTGTCCTCGATTTTTATGGAGTACCTTGTCACCACTAGGAAGCCTTTCTTGTAGCAACATTGTCAACCCTTCCAACTTGACATTCATTGTGTCCATGTCTACTTTAAAAAATCATATGTTTACATTTAAACCATCCTTTAAACCTTCCATATTTACTTTTAAACCATCCAATTCATTTTTTCTTTCTCTTTTTGGGAGAGAAATTTGTTTCACTTGGTACCATAATTTTGATATATCATGTTGCATTTCTTCCTCTTCTTCATGCGTCATAGTAGAGATTTCTGTTGGCTTATTGGGTGTATCAATTTTTTTGTAATGAGGAATATTGGAAAAAAATAATGATATATGTGGCTTCAATATTCTCTTTGAATAAATTCAAACTGATTTTTCAAGCAAACATTATGGAAATTTAAAAATACACACCTTTTAAAAGTTTGATTTTGAGCTTGTTGGTAAGGATGAAATTGAAATTGTTGTATTAATGTGATTTTTGTGTCCCTAGGTCTAACATTATGTTTGTATGTATCCCTCTATGTATTCTTTCCAACCCCACTAGTTAGAACAAGATTGGATTCTTCAAAATGAAGTTATGGAAAATCTCCCACGATGGCCTAATTATGAGAGAAAAATTGTACAGTATGCTACGTGTCACTGTTTTAACCTTCAGAACTAAAAATGATACAAGAAAAACCAAAGTTTTGTGATTTCTATCACATTTCACGAAATTCAAATCCAATGTTGGAAGATAAAGTTATGATGATTTTCCTTGGAACGTCTGTTTGAGACTTAATTATGGAACATGAAGAAAACCTAACTTCTTTGGACCATATCTATAAAAATATAGTGAACCCATGCCTTAACCTTTTATAAAATGTTCCAAAAAATTTCTAATCCATGTGGTCGAAATTTCAACTTCTGAGGCCTTGCTGAAAAAATGTTATAGTGAAAATTACAAGATAACTTGTTTGAAACAGTGAAACCCTAGGATCCAAAGCTATGATACCAAATTTTATGTAATCTGATCACAAAAAAGAAAAAGAAAATATAAATCAATGGATTGAAAATAATACTATTTGAGGAGGAAACCTTGTTTTACATCACATAAATGAAGAATTATTGGATGATTTAAATGACAATACCTCCTTGGTATATATAAGAGTCTAAGGGTTCAAAATATAACTAGGGCATACATAACATAATAATGTAAGGGAAAAATAATAAAATTAGTGGGCTTATATGGGGCACATCAATAACAATAGTGGAGCTACACTAGTACTATAGGGACCTAACATATCTAGTTTCCAAACCCATCTGATTAACAATTGATTCTGAGATCAAGTTAACTTGGGAACCCATATCAAACAATATATCTATTTTTGTATGTTTATATACAACTCTTATATGAAACAATTCACTTATTTTTCTTACATGAAAATGAGATTCAATTTAAGAATGTAAATTGGCATTGAAGAAACTTTTACCATGTACCCCAATGGCTGTGATATTCCTCTCATCATCAAAATGAGAAACAAGGTATTGTTGAGTTGTATCAACTGTATTTTGCTTCTCTTTTCCACCAAAATTTTTAGGCTTTAATTGTGGATGTAGCTTCCAACAATGATCCTCATTGTGCTCGTAATTCTTACAATGAGTGCATGAGGGCTTCCATTCTTCTTTATTTCCTATGATTGTCTTCTTTCCCTTTCCTTTTCCTTTGATCTTGTTATAAGGTGGTTTGGATGAAGGCTTCTTTAGATGATATTCTCGTGCATACATTCCCTTGCTTTCAAGGTGAATTTATTTTAAACTAGATTCATCTCTATTAGTGGGATCAAACAACAACATTTAATGATGAATATAACTGTGTAAATTGCCAATGTATTTCATCAGAGTTTCTAGTGAGTCGAAAGGAATATTCAATGAAATGTTTTCTTCCTAAACGCCTCTATAAAAATTTGAACATTCTGACCTCTGCCTTGTCTTAGGTTTTTCCATTCCATCATTTATGTTTTCCTATAACCAAATGGGTAAAATTTACCTCTTAATGTAGAAAAATCATTAGGTCATGAAGAAAGGAGTTTACCATTATCTTTACTAACTTTTTGAAACTTCTTGTCACACCATCAAGAGTTGTGACACCAAAGCAAACAGAATCCAACTAAATATTTTCCTCATCATTTTTTATCTATTTTATATGAAAATACACTTCGCTCTATTTAATCCAATTATTTATTTTCTTTGCATTAGATTCTCTATTAAACATGAGAAAATCAAATTTCACATTTAACTTTAAAAATCTCCTTTTAGAAGCATTTATTTTATGACTATGTGACTAATGAAAATGAGGATAAAAGGAAGATCTTGAACTTGAATATGGAGATTCATGAGGTTATCCTCCACCTCCTCGATGTACTAATGTATTATCGTGTGCTAGAGCTTCCTCTTTCCTCCCCGCTTTTTTCATTCTCCTTTTGTAATAGACAAACAAATTTTCCACCTAATCTGTGATCTCGTAGAAGAACTTGTGGAAAGCATGCTCATTCTTTGTGTGCATGTCATTGACATCCATTTTATTTCTTCGTGTTCCACATCTAATCTTTGGGTTAGAACACTTAAATTTTCTTTCATCGTTTTTGAGTTGGCTCTCGATAAGCATCCACACTGACCACTCACATCAAAAAAGACATCTTTGATACTAACATGATCCATGATATTTTCTTCCATGATCTTAAAAATACTTACTTAAAGAGAATGAAAATACCATAAATGCAACATCCATGAAGAAGCAACAAAAAATGAAGACAATAGAGATAATGCACCAACATTTGTTAACGAAGTTCACTTACAATGTGTGAGCTACGTCTCTAGGCCCTAGCTTCAAAGTGAAGAGGATTATATAATATCTCAACAAAATAATGGCAAGTAAATGGAAAAATCCATGGAAATACCAAATTTTTGAATGTGACCTGAAGTTTCGCTACCAAAATCCCAAAACTGGTTGCACCAATGGATTCCTTACCAAATGTCATGAAAAATGAGTATAAAATTGGCCAAGTTATGTGAATTTCACCTCTAGCACCCCTAGGGTACCTTTAACATGTCACAATAATAATAATATTCCAAGAATATTCCTATATAGTATTCCATAGAATATACCACAAAATATTTGTTGAAAATCACACCTTCCTATCACGATAGCCATTATGGAGAGTTTCGCTTGACCTTCTCTCCACAATCTGCTCCCATTCATATGAATTCATCGACACATTTAAACATTGTTGGTGAATTTTTATATTGATGGAATGCACACCTCCCACAGGTGCCTTGTTAGTAAGTGGTTGTGTTGGTTTGTGGGTGGCCTGGGATCAAACCCTGTAGGCTCCCCACTTATTCGAATGGTCATGCTTTATATGGTAGAATAGTTTGTATGAACCGCATATATATATATATATATATATATATATATATATATATATATATATTACCATAGTTTATTTTACTTAAACTGTTGAACTGCCAATTTTGACTTTGCTTGCCAATTTGTCAGACCATTTGCAAAATTGTGGGTTGGTTGGGTGCACATGGCTACTAGCTGGGTACCATGTGGCACATTTTGATTAAGCCACATGGAACCTCCCCATTTGCCCATGTATGTGCCAACTCATGTTGGTACTTCCACCTCGTACACCAAATTGGACCCCACATTATCCCACGTGGAGCATCCATTGGGTGACACATGACACCTCTTGATAGTGCGACATGGCACTGTTAGTGCCAAATTTTTTCCTGTTTACAAAAAACTTTATATGAGAAAAAAATTTCCATTTGGAATCATATTTAGGTGTCATTTGCATCGTTAGAATCATCTTGGTGATATATACGACTTGATGTTGGTTTTGCTGAGTTTTGAGGACTTCAAATTTTGATCCTTTTGAGATCCTCTTCGATCACTCACCAACTTCATTAGAAAGTCTAAAACATTCCTCACCAGGACTAAATTTACCAAAAAAACTTCTTTATTTCTACCATGTATCTAGTGAAATTGTTCTATCCATCAATACATTTTTTCCTTGAATGGAAAGCTTGGTTCTTTTCTAGGAATACTCCACTTTGATAGTCACAACCTATCCTTATTGCTTTTTGAGAAAAATCAATATATGAAAATAACTCTTGAAACTAGAATTATTTCCTTACTTACTTGATTTTATACCATATGTTCAACCTCTTTTGTTGATAGTTGCATGACTGACTATTTCTTACTCATCAAGCTAATATTTATGTCAAACAACTTGAACACATTTGTTCTAGTTAACCTTATTCTATCTAGATCTCCATCCCAATCAACATCAACAATTCCTTTTACAATTCCATCATAGTTGTCTTAAATTCCTTCATGGTATCAAATGACATGATCACTTGTGCCATGTAGAGACTTGGATACTCTTTTAACATTAGACTAGTGCTCTTTTCTAAGCGTTGTCATGTATTTTCTTAATACTCCCATTGTGTAATCAATATCCATTCAAGTGTATACCATTGCATAAATCAAAATTCCTACGACATTTACATATGAAACAAAATAAATTTACTCTCTTTCTTCCAATGTACTTGGAAAATATAGAGTAGTTAGTTTCACCCCAATATGAATTGATATCCTCACTAGTTTACAATCATGCATGTTGAATTTTTTTAGAGACATTTGAATGTACTTCCTATGACTTATCTAGAGTTTCCTAAATATGTACTCTCTCTTATTCTCCTTTATAAAAATGAAATGTGAATCCATAATATCCTTTATGTGAAATGTAGAGGATAGTTTCATCTTCACCTCCCTGATTGCAGCCACATTGTTTCCAATAAACAACATGTCATCAATGTAGTGTCCCTTCTTGGTGAGATAACGTTGATGACACTTAAAGAGGGTTATTTTGATATAATGATATAATATAATGCATGAAAGACTTATGGACATGATTATATGCTATAGACCTGGTTTGGGTCACCTGGTTTCTATATGGTTATGATAATATCTATGGTTTTGTGTATAAGAAGCGATTTTGGTTAAGAGCATATTAGCTATGTTTTCTCTTTCTGTATGCTAGTATTGACATAGGTGTATGAAATGGATGGTGATCCATGATTGGGACATGTAGATCCATGGATGCTCATGGTTATGTGGAACATATGGTTAAATTATGATTTATGGATAATACATAAATTGTATGATTATATATATGTCTAACCTTGTACTGAGCAGGATGTGGTAGGGGACCTGGTCCTTTTACAACAAGTATGTTCAATTATGAATGAATATGGAAGTGATTTCTTCAAAACCTAAATGACTGTGGAAGTCATGCACCATTCTTAAGACATAAAACCAAATGAACTGATTAATTACTAACTAGAAATCATGATTGATTTCATAGTTGGAAAACAAATTGACTTATAGTTATCAAGGTAGATTCAATAATATAGATATTGTGTTTTCATAATTGTGAGAGTTGTTCTTGATTACAAGACACTTTCAAAATGATATCATTAATTTTCTTTCAGAATGAAGATCTTATAACAGAGTCATTCATAATTGTTTCTCAAGTTATAGAAGTGAATAATAATTAAGATTATGGAATTTAAAGGAATGGTATATAATGCATAGGTGGGTCAATGAAGACTGTATCAAACCTTAGCTTGTTGGTTTGTTAAAAAAATAAACGGTGCCTTGAACTTCAAATTGTGATTTTCCTAAAGAGTAAACTTTGAGTTAAAAATAAAATAAAAATAAAGGTGGATCCTAGAGATTTTGATTGCAAGGATGTCTTATGGAATGGAAAGGGGAAACTTGGATTGAGAAGACATAAATAAAGTGGGATGTAAGAGTGGGTTTTATATATGACATCATGTTTTGTTGCATAATTTCACTCACAATTGTATGTGGATGATTTTATGGTTATTGTATGCAAATTTGATTGTGATATGGGATGGACCATCATTGTTGTTTATAAAACCAATGTGTGATCTATTTATAGCTTGACAAGATCAAAATACTACAAAACCCAGAAGATAACACATGTAGGATTCATACAGACTACGAGAAAGAAAAACATGTAGAATATCAAATTATTATAGATAACTTAAGTAGATGTCAATAGTATTTTGATACAATACTATAAATTGTATGGCTAGTTTTGATATAGAAATATTTGGCATTTTATATATCGAAACATGCATAACATAGCATGGATATATTTTCTACTTGATTAAGAATGGTATGTTTTAGTTTTCATTAAGTTGCTTCCAATTAGAAAACATTAACCTATGGATTGGCATGAAGAAAAATATACCAAATACATATACATAAGGTTAAAAACTTATTGATAGAATAATTGAAAAGAACTATGTATCTTATGATTGTAGGAAAAACTTTGGGCCAAGTTTAACCCAAAAGGGGTAGTATGTAGTGTCCCTTCTTGGCGAGATAATGTTGATGACACTTAGAGAGGGTGATTTTGATATAATGATATAATATTATGCATGATAGACTTATGGGCATGATTATATGCTATATACTTGGGTTGGTCACCTGGTTGCTGTATGGTTACGATAATATATATGGTTTTGTGTATAAGAAGTGATTTTGGTTAAGAGAATATTAGCTATGTTTTCCCTTTCTGTATCCTAGTTTTGACATAGGTGTATGACATGGATGGTGATCCAGGATTGGGACACATAAATCCATGGATGCCCATGGTTATGTGGAACATGTGGTTAAATTATGATTTATGGATAATACATAACTTGTATGATTATATATATGTCTAACCTTGTACCGAGCAGGATGTGGTAGGGGACCTGGTCCTTTTCCAACAAGGATGTTCAATTATGAATGACTGTGGAAGTCATTTCCTCAAAACCTAAATGAATGTGGAAGTCATGCACCATTCTTGGTAAAATGTGATTAAGTTAATTTCATTATGAAATTCATATGATTCCTTTGATCTATGAGATTGTGATGTGTCAGGTCTTTGAAAAAGGCCTTACCAACGTACCATTAAATGGGTAAGAGCTCGCAATCAGTACCATAAGGAGAAACACGGAGTTTCAAAGCACAGTAGATGAGAAATCATGGAAATAGTCCTAAATCCAAGAAATATAAAGATGTGGAGTCTTGTATATTTAGGGCGCGGAGTCTTAAATATTTAAAAATATCAAGTTATGGAATCTTAGATCTTTGGAGTAGATCAAGGCATGGAGTTCTCAATCTACTAAGGCATGGAGATGAATGAAATAGGGGTGCAGAATCCCTATTTTCTGAAAGAAAAATACCACTCATGGATAAAATTCCTTAAATAAAATCTCAATCTGACAATTCTGGAATGACTTTCTAGAAATAGAAAGTAATGTCTACCATCTCAAGCATGACTTTCCAAAAATAGTAAATCTCATTGCACAAATTGGTAATCAAGAATAGTTGAAGGAAATTAAATTAAGTTATCATTAATCAATCCTAATAGTTCAATATTGACTTAATCCTCAATATTATTAGTATTATCATTATATTTTATGAGACTATGATATTTTATTAAAAGGGAATTACAAATTAACTTCATCTATTCAATCAATTCACACCTCTCTCCTTCATGACTCTCATGGCTCTATGTAACTCTCTCTATTTTAAATATTACATTACACTCTCTTTTATGCACTCATCAAAGAATGGCATATTCCTCTTACACTCATTAAAAATATGTCATAAAATATTCCTCTTACACTCATTAAAGATATGTCATAAAATATTCCTCTTACACTCTCTTTAATGCATATTTTACACTCTCCTTAAATAAGGCATGCATACCTCTCCTTAATGGCATAAGTTACACTCCTCTAAATGGAATATAGTGCATGCATATTACTCCTCCTTTATGACAAGAATTTGTTGCTCCTCCTATATATGAGTCTCATGTATTCTCACTTGGGGATGGATGGTGATGCCAAGAGTGGAAGAGACTTGAGGAAGATTGTGAGAGGTAGAGATATGGAGAGTATCCAATTGCTTCCAAAACAAATCTGAATTCCTTACTAATATACTAAGTATATATTGATGTTGAACATGAGTGGTATTTAGAGGAATTGAAAACTATCTTCCTTAGTTTGCCTTGCATCTCTTTCTACTATTGTATTGTGGTATTGGTTGTGAGCTTTTGCAGCTCGAGGGTTCCAGGGGGAGAAGTTCTTCCTAGATATGGTTAGGAGGAAAATCGGGTGGTTCATGAAGAGTTGGTAAGGATATTGGCGTTGGATCATACTCTTATTGGAGATGGAGCATACATCCATCCTTTTGGAGTTGTAAAAATTCATTGTCAGGTATGTGGATCAAATTTATTATGTATTTTTGTAGTTTATTTCATATTTTTTTCTTATTTGGTTGTTTGCCGAAAATTACATGTATATGAAGTGTTTCACACGAAATGTGAGGAAATTTATAATGATTGTTGAAGTATTTTCTTGTATAGTGTTGAATCGATTAACTACAAATACTAATGGATGAAGCATGTAGGCTACCATGAATTATATGGAAACATTTTAATGGCTTAAATTCCATTTTTCCTCCTCTTTGTACAACTATAGATAAGTTTTCATACTATGTATTTGACAGAAGTCATAAATGAGATTGTACATTTTTTGGGTTGTTGTTGTTTTGAAGAATCGTGTTTCTGGGAACCCTTGTTGCGATTCAGCTCAAATTTAGGGAGTATCCATGGCAATAGGCCATTTCACCCCGAATTTGATTTCAAAAATCAAGTTTTTGGACACCGATTCCCAAATATGCTCTATTTTGCAGATTTGTTGTTGCATGTAGGAACCACCTATTCTTTTATTTTTTTGTTTGGTTCTTTTTATATTGGATCTGCCTGATAATTTATAATGATGAATCTAATATAGGATAACCACTTGGAAATTGTGTTTAAAGTCTAAAATGGTTAAAAAATTGAAAATTTAAATAACTTTATGGCAACTTGTTGTATGACTGCCAACTGTTTGTCAAAATTCCTTAATGGCTATACCTTACAACTTGTGAGCTATGTGCAAAATTCCTAAATATTTATATTCATTTATTGGCATAGATTCAGAAATTAATATGGCTGATAGTATACTTATATGTTGAGTTCAATTATTTGCATTACTCACAAAAAAATGAAGTCATGTAACTTTGGATTCCTGTTAGCTAATTGTTGTGAAAACACCTTAAAGAGATAATGGTTGTAAGTGTTGGACAAAATGCCTCAATGGTTGTACATTTCATGCTTGTAAATTGGTTTTCATAATGTTTCAATGGTTGCATCTAATTATGTTTATGAACTGTCCATAAAAAAACGACTTAAGTTAATTTAGGATTTGAAACCAAGGTGTTTCTAGCGTAATAACTCCATTGAGCTATAGGGTCCTGCTGAAAAGTCACAGTTAGGGTAAGTAATTTGTTGTAATATTACATCAAATATGAATTCCCAATTATTGGATACCAACCCTATATAAATTTAATTATTATTTTAAGCAAATATTTCATAAGCATGTTATTCAGAACAAAATCAAATTAGTCACTCGTGAGAAAATTTAATTACAACAGAATTAACAATTAGCTTATTGTAAATTGTGGTTCATAAAGGTTGGAAATTATTCATCCCACTAAATACTTTATATTTTGAAGGTGATTTTAGTCTTGAAAAGCAAGTATTATTATATTTTTAAGTTATAAGCCATAATCCATATTCATCCTTTATTTTTATGGGAGTTAATTATATATATGTGCGACTTGGTTTATATGCAAGTTGGAAGTAATGGTTTATATAGTCGCAATATATAATTGCAGGCCTTTTGCTTATGTTTTATGCTTTTCGTTAGATGCATATACATGTTGGTAATTTACTATGACAACTAGTTTACCACTGTGTTAATTTTATGTCGTGCTGGTTGTATACTTTTTGTGTTGTATACTCTATACTCTCTACATTATATGTCATTTGGTTTATGTCAAAGTGGAGCAAAATGGTTGTTTGAGATTGAGAGTGTGCATCATTATTGTTTGGGTCATTTTGATTAATGAGAATTTGAGCCAAGTTATATGATGGGTGTTTGATGTTTGTCTATATATATATATATATATATATATGAAATTTTTATACTACATGTATTTTGACTATTCAGTGTAGAAATTTGATAGAAATTGCAACTACTCAAGAATTCTAACTGAAATCAAGAGACACAAATTCTACTCTACTAATATGTGGAACGAAAATCACAATTTAGAACAACATTCATAGACATGTAACAATAAAAACCTCAAGCACATAGTGATTTATAGGGGAACATGATTGGGAAAAACCCCTCAAGTCTCTTTGCATTAATCAGTTGAATAGAGAAACTATTACAATTGCATGCTCCAACTTGGAGCACAACTTAAAAAAGCAACCCTATTATATTTTTTGAATGGGATCATCTATCCAATACTTATCAAATTTCTACCTCCTCCAGCCTGCTATATCCTTACACACTCCTGAGAAAATTCAAGCTCTTAAACAATAGAGAAGTCCATATGGCCTCACATTTTTCTTTACTTGCAACCATGTATTTAGCCTCTGCTAAGCTGAGTGCCACAAACCTTTTCTTCCTGCCATTCCAAGAGATAACTCTAGACCCAGCACTGAAGATAGAACCCGAAGTACTTTTCTTGTTTGATGGAATCCCTTCCCAATCTGCATCGGGGAATCCTTACAGCTTCACTCCCTCTATTCTCATGTACCATAATCCATACTCGGAAGTTTCTATGAGGTACCATAACACATGATTAGCTACCTTCCAATACAACTTGGCACACCTCATCATAGATTAACTAATCTAGTTTATGCATGGCACATGTCGGGTATTGTGTTCATAAGATACATCAAATACCCCACAATATTCCTATAAATGGTAGCATTAACCTCTTCACCTAAAGTGACATTCTCCTCCCTCCAGTTTCTAGCTATAGGTGTGTCCATAGGCCTAAAATTTTCCTTTTGAAATCTCTAAAGTATTTCACAGGAATACTTCCCCCGAGACATAAAAAATTCACCATCCCATTTCCATACTTCTAGCCCTAGGAAGTAATGTGTTAAGCCCATGTATTTCATCTGGAATTCCCTTATAAGATCCTTTATTCAAGAGCAGATCAACTACTCATCAATTTTCAATATTAAATAATCAACATATAAAGCAAGAACAATAAAATTACCACCTACCACAATGTGATAGATATTTTCATCTGCTTCACTTTTGGTGAATCCCAACCCATTGATATAACTGTCAATCCGATTGTACCATGCTCAGGTAACCTGTTTGATACCTAAGTTTGCACACATGTGAATCCTGATCATATGTCTCAAATCCTTCTGGATTATTTATGTAAATTTCCTCCTCAACATGACCATTCAAAAAGGTAGTCATTAGATCCATTTGGTGGATTTTCCACCCCATCTGAACATCTAATGAAATAATTGATATGATGGAGGAATACCTTGCCATAGTGGAAAATTTTTTCTCATAGTCAACTCCCTCTACCTGAGAAAATCCTTTGACCGAAAATATGGCCTTATACTTCTCGAGGCTCCCATCAATTGCATGCTTCACTTTGTAGATCCATATGGAGCCAACTACTAATTTCCCTTCTGGTCTAGCACCACTTCCCATACAATTTTCTTCATGATGGATTCATATTCTTCCACCATGGCATCAACCAAAACAGGTTGAGAAACTACTACCTCAAATGAAGAAGGCCTTGACTCAATGAGGTCTATCATTAGAGCCATGTAACTAGTGTACTTCTTAAGTGGCATCCTATACCTACACTATGATGTAGGAGATCCGACATGATCCCTTGCATCCTATATCAATCTATTAATTTCTTTGGTCCTCTTTCTCCCTTTTCTAGATATTTTTGGTTAAGTGGGTGTCTCCACTCGATCTCCTCTCTGCTCGCCCATTTGTGGCTTCTCCACCACTTCCTGAAGCTCACCCCAAGGCTCCTCCTTTGGAGCTATAAACTACTGCTCTGGTGGGATACTTAAATCTCGTTCCATAGAGCATCTATTATATTACTCCCCATCAAACTTGACATTTATCCTCAACATTTTCATCCTCATTGAAGTTAAATACACCTGGTAACTATGTGGAGTTTCTTTGTATCCTACAAAAACTATGAACTCTGTTAAAGGCTCAAGTTTCCTCATCGAATCACTGGAGACATGAAAATAAAATGGTGCTCCAAACTTTATGAAATGAGACACATGAGGCTTTCTCCCAAAGAAAGCTTCCTCTAGTGTGATCATACCAAGTAGTTTATGAGGACTCTGGTTCTGCAAGTAAAATTTGGTGTTACATGCTTCTTCCCATAGATGTAATGGTAGCCGCTGATCATGTAGCATATCTCTTGTACCTCCAACCATGTTTTTGTTCTTCCTCTTAGCTACCCCATTCTATTGTGGGTTATGGGGTGCTATCAGTTCTCTTCGAATACCCTCTTTGGCATAGAAATCCTTGAAGGTATTCAAAGCTAATTCAACTCTATTATATATATTGAGAGCCTTCACCTTCTTTTGAGTATCCTTCTTAACTAATGCATTAAATTCTACAACTTTGGAAAGCACTTCGTCCTTATTCTTCATGAAGAAAATACATCATTTTCTACATAAATCGTTAATAAAAATTACATAGTACTTATGTCTTACTGTGGATTCTATTGATAAGGGTACAAAAACATCGAAGTGGACTCATTCCAAGATTTCATATTCTCTTCTATCTCGGCCATGGAAGGTGTATTTGACATATTTCCACACTGTGCAACCCTTGCAGACATCTTGTTGGTCAAGGGAGACTTGTGGCGAACTTCTACATGATTTTTAAGGCACCATGGTGTAGATAACCCAATCTCCTATGTTAGAGTTATCCAACATCTTGACTCTGCACTTTTTTTTTCTTGCTTCTCAATGCAGTGCAATCTCATAACTCAAGTTAAGTTCTTAATTTGAGCCCCAATCTGCTTCACTTTCTTGGTAGCTGTACGTCTAAAAAAGGATTTCCCTTTACTGAAAATAACATCATAGCCTCTATCCTACAATAATTCTAGAAATATTAGGTTCTTATTCAACCCAGGTACATACATAACATCGTTGAGGTAAAGAGGGAAGGATTTCTTGTAAACGCTTCCTTCCACTTTTACCCACTTTCACAGCTTTTCCGAGGTAAAAATGAGATGATATTCACTATGATATGACTCAACCTCCCATTTGACGTTAAGGAAATGGAGTCGACACAACAAGACCTTACTGACTTCCCTCAGGTTCCATAGGACCTCCAGGAGTAACCCAACCCCTCCAGGTAGCCAACCCCTGTCGCAACTCATCTTTTCCCTGACCTAGAGCCTTATTCGGTCCCTTTCCAAGGCCTCCAAGCGACTATGGATTCCCAATATATTATGAAACCAACTCACAAAAATAGAAGAAAATATAGATAAACGACTTATAAATAAACCTCTTCGAGGGGGAAACCTCCTTTACATTACATAAATGAACAATTCTTGGATGATACAAAAGAAAAAACCTCCTTTCAATATATATGAGTCCATGGGGTCACAATATAATCCTATCTGACCTAACGATAATAATGTAAGGGCACAACAGTAACAATAGTGGGATTTTATGAGGCATAATAATAACAATATGGGGACTATAGGGGTACAACAATAACAATAATGAGGCTACACTAACAACAATAAGGGACTACACTAGTAATGTAGGGACCTGACATGCCCCTCTCCTTCAAAAAATTGTTGTCTTCAATGCTTAAGTAGTTATGGATGCTTCTGTATAAAATTATCATCCTCCCATGTGGAATATTCAGTGGGTAAGCTCTTCCACTTGATGAGATACTCTGAAATTGATCAATTTCGTAGTTGTTGAGTTCTTATTTTCGTGATTTCTTTAGGTTCCAATACGATTTTTCCTTCCTCATCAAGTTCGGAAAATATTGTTTGAGCTAGAAGCTTGTCACCTATAACCTTGTTTAGAAATGAAACATGGAAAATTGGGTGCACTTGGGAAGAAGCGGGAAGCTCCAATTTCTATCCCATACTACCAATATTTTGCAACACCTTGTAAGGACCACAGTACTTTGGTAATATTTTATTATACTTCTCAACTTTCTTTAGGGACATCTGTTTGTATGGTTATGGCCGTAAAAATACCCAGTCTCTTACATCAAAAATTCTCTCGCTGCGATGTTCATCTCCCTGTTGCTTCATTCGATTTTGTGCCAAATTTAGGTTATCTTTTAAGAATTGGAGAACTTGTTGTTGATGCTTGATGTGATCTTCCACTGCTTGAACATTATAATTTTTTCTTAAAGATGATGTGATGGACGATGGATGATATCCATAAAGTGCCATAAATGGGGTCATTTTTGCTGCAGTATGGAAGGAAGTGTTATGCCACCATTCAACCAAAGGTAACCACTTGACCCATTGTGTTTGTTTATCAGATAAAAAACAATGAAGACATCCTTCCAAACATTTTTTCACTATCTCAGTTTTCTCATTAGATTGAGGATGATAAGATGAGCTATGAGCTATTTGAGTATCCAAACAAAAAAATAATTTCGTCCAAAAATTTCCAGTGAAAATGGGATCTCTATCGCTTACAATAATATTTGGGTTTCCATGTAGCTTTTGAATTGTTTCCGTAAATGTAGTAGCAACTGTACTTGCTTTAAGTGGATGAGATAATGCACAAAAGCGTGCATACTTGGTAAGTCTATGAACTACCACCATGATGACACTCTTTCCTTCGAACTTAGGTAAAATTGTGATAAAATCTAGTGAAACTTGCTCCCAACATTGACTTGGAATGGATAAAGGTTATACCAGACCCAGGGTCTTAATTGTCTCAACTTTATTTTGTTGGAAAACCAAACATTCTGCCACAAAAATTTGAATATCACATTTAAGGCCATCCCAAGAAAATTCTTTCTTCACCCTGTGGTAAGATTTTAAAAATCTCGAGTGTCCTCCTAAGGGAGAGGTGTGAAATTCCAAAAGAATATTTTGTTTTAGTTGGGAATTCTTACAAAGATATAAGTGATATTTCTACCATAAGGAATCATTTTTCCAACTAAATGTATGAGATTTACTAGGATTTTGCTGCAAATTTTGAATGAGTGTCCACACTTCTTTGTCATTCTTCCATTCCTCCCTTGCTTCAATTATCCAATTTGGTTGGATAATAAAAATAGAACAAAGAAATGCTACCACCTCCTCATCCTTTTTTGATAGTGCATCTGCAAAAACATTTAGCTTCCCTTTTTTGTAGATGATTTAAAAGTCATAACCCAACAACTTTGTGACCCATTTTTGCTTCTCTTCTGAAGATAGTATTTGTTCCAAAAATTATTTTAGAATATTACGATCAGTTTTTACCATGAAGTGTCTTCCCATTAGGTAAGGTCGTCATTTCTTTAGTGCATGTAGTATTGCCAACATTTCCTTCTCATAAATATATTTCTATAAATAATTTCCTTTGATTGTATGGATTTCAAAAGTAATAATTCTTCCTTCTTGCATTAAAACAACACCAATTCCATTTCCTGAGGCATCACATTTCACAATAAAGGTTTTTGTGAAGTCTAGTGTAGCTAAGACCAGTGGTTGACACGTTGCCTCTTTAAGATGTTCAAAGGCCTTAGTTGCTTCAGGAGTCCATTAAAATGCATCTTTCTTCAATAATGTTGTTATAGGTGCTTCTATTATCCCATAATTCTTAACAAACATGCAATAATACACTTTTAACTTGAGAAATCCTCACAATTTCTTTATGGTTATAGGGAATTTCCATTCCTTAATTGATTAAATTTCGTTAGGGTCTACATTAACACCCTCCTAAGATACAATATGACCCAGATATTCCACCTCTTGTACTCCCAAGAAACATTTGGAGATTTTTGCATATAATTGTTTCTCCTCCAATAATTTGAGCAGCTTGTTAACATGTTGAACATGATCCTTCCAAGACCTGTTGTAGATTAGTCTATCATCAAAAAATACTAACACAAGTTTTCTTAGGAAGGGCTTGAAAAATGGAATTCATCAATCCTTGAAATGTAGAAGGTGCATTGGTAAGGCCAAAATTCATGACCAAAAATTCATAATGACCCTCATGAGTTCGAAATTATCTTTTTGAAATATCTTTAGTCTTCATTCTAATTTGATGATATCCTGAACGAGGATCCAACTTGGTAAAATAAATTTCTCCATGTAATTCATCCAATAATTCATCATTCATAGGAATGGGAAATTTATCTTTAATAGTGATCTTATTGAGCTCCCTATACTCCGGACACATGTGCCATGATCCATGCTTCTTGTACACCAATACTACTAGAGCAAAGAAAGAACTTTGTCAAGGTCAAATTATACCAACCTCTAACATTTCTGCAATCATACGTTCAATTTCTGGCTTTTGGACATAAAGCTATCTGTAAGGCCTGATGTATGGATGAACACTTCCTGGAATAAAATGATTAGCATTATCATGATCATGAATAGGTGGGAGTCCTTTGGGAGTTTCAAACACCTTGGAAGGATTGTCCAATACTTTTTGGAGATATAGAGAAATACATGATTTTTATGTTGGAACTTCTAGTAAGTATAATTGTGCAATTATATCTAATTGTTCATTCTTCAGAAGATTTTTCATGAAATTAGAGCTTATTATCTTTCTCGACTTCCCTGCGATACCCCTTAATTCAACTTCCTTTCCTTCCGAAAAAAAATTCAAGAAAATTTCTTGAAAACTAAAAGATGACATCCCCAAAGATTATAACCATTGTACTCCTACTACAACATCAACACCTCCCATTAGAATGGAAAGCATTGGAATATTCAATACATATTCCCCCATGGTTAGCTTGATATTATGGCACTTTCCAAGGAAATTTATTGTTCCACCATTTGCAACCATCACTTGACACTCTGGTGCTAGGTATAGGAAGAAAATAAATTCCTTGGATACCTTAAAATGAATAAAATAATGGGTACTACCCGAATCAATCAATACTATTAAAATTTTCCTCTTGATATGTCCTTCTATCATGAGAGTTTTAGGAGTGGTAATCCCTGCCAATGAATTATAGGATATGGTTAGACTCATTTCTTCTTTCTCTAGGGTTGGTTCCTAGTGTATATCCTCTTCTTTTGGAGTTTCTTGTTCATTTTCTCCCCCCTCTTCACAATGTATGTAAAATAATTTCTTCTCAACACACTTATGACCTTTAGTGTATTTGCTATCACAATTGTAGCAAATCCGTTTTTCTCTTTTTCCTTCCAATTTTTGTGGTGTCAACCTTGTAGGTTGTAGAAGTTCAATACTTCCATATTTATAGATTTGAGTGGTAGGCTTCCTTGTCTCCATAATTTTACTTTCAATTTTTCTTGCCAACCTGAATTCTTTCTCCAATGAATCAGGTTCTCAAAGGAAAACTTCATGTTGGATGTTATCCTTTAAAGTCCCTAAGAAGACATCAATCCTGTGTTCCTTTGGAATATCAGTTACCCTAATATTCAATTTTTGGAAGTCCTCAATGTGCTCCACCATTGAACCCTTTTGTTTGAGATTTATAAATTTTCTAAAGAAGGTGTTGCTCTTTGTATCCTCATAATGTGTTATCATTTCCTTCATAAAAATTGACCAAGTGACAATTTTTAACGAGAGAAAAGGCATCGATACCATACAAATGCATTTTTTTCTAAATATAAAGTTGGAATTCTTAACTTTTGTGTGTTTTTCACATCATGGACATGAAAATATTGCTCCATCTTTAGTATCCATGTTACGATATCCTTGCCATCAAACTTTCTCATATAGATGTTTGGAATATGGTGGGTCTTCAATACAACATTAGAGTTTATGAAATTACAATTAACATTTATTTTTTTCTCATCACGATTTTTCTATACTACCTTTTTGCCATTAGAAATAATTTCTTGTATCAACTTTGTCAAACCTTCCTTCAAACCTTCCATGTATGGTTTTATACCATTCTTCATGTCTTCCATGTTTCCTTTCATTTTTTGTCGATATTAGCTCCCATGCCATCCATATTAGTTTCTGTGCCATTCTTCAGACCATCCATCTTAGCTTAAACACCTTTCTTCAAACCATCCATATTTTCTTCCACACCTTTCTTCAAACCATCCATCTGAGCTTCCATTTCATTTTTAGTTACTCTTCGTGAGAGAGAATTTTGTTTCACTTGGTCTTGTAATTTTGATATATCATGTTGCATTTATTCCTATTCATGAGTCATAGTAGAGCCTTATGAGGGATTAATGGGTGTTGAATTATTTTTAGGGGGAGTTTTAGAACCCAATACTAATATCTATGCTTCAATATGCCCTTGGAATCACTTCAAACTGATTTTTCAAACAAGACTTATGCATTTTTTAAACAAAACACACACCTTTTTCTTTCTTTTGAGGAGCTCGATATTGAAAATGATGTATCTTTGTAATTTCGGATCCCCAATATTTTATCTTTGGTCCTTTAGTATCCATCTAAATTTTCTTTCCAATGCCAGATGTATGACCTGATTTGGATTAAATTTATTCCCAATCTCCCACAATGACATAATTACGGACTAGTTCACTAGAGAAAACTTGTATGATGTGCCACTTGTCACTTTTTCCTCCTTCAGCTTTGAACTCAATACACTGGAAACTACAATCCATGTAATTTCAGTCACTTTTATAAAATTCCAATCGGATGCTAAAAGAGAGAGTTGTGATTATTTTCCCAAGGTTACCTCTTTGAGATGAAATTCGAGAGCCTGCAAAAACCCTAACTTCCACAAATCATATCTCTGAAAATATTGAGAACCAAGATCTTAAATTTTTACACAAAGTTCCTCTAGATTTATTTTCAAATGGGTTTTTTTAGCTTCTGAATGATCACATAAAAAAATTTATAGTGAAAATTCCACGATGACCTGTTTGAAGCAACAAAACCCTAGAATCTAAAGCTCTAATACCAAATGTTATGAAACCAGTTCAAAAAAGAGAAGAAAAGATAGATCAACCATTTAGAAATAAGCCTCTTCGAGGGGGAAACCTCCTTTACATTACATAAATTAAAAATTATTGGATGATACAAATGACAAAACCTCCTTTCTATATATAGGAGTCCATGGGGTCACAATATAATCCTAGCCGACCTAGCAATAATAATTTAAGGGCACAACAATAATAATAGTGGGCTTTTATCGGGTGCAATAATAACAATATGGGGACTACAACAATACAAAAATAACAATAAGGGGGATACACTAACAATAATAAGGGACTACACTAGTAATATAGGGACCTAACACAATCACTCCCATAGGACTACATCAGTGTGATTTTGGTCTTTTTCTACCAGTATTGTGCCAATGACTGTGGGAATTAAAGATAGTTTATAAAGTTTGGGCTAGGCCACTTCCCATTAAGATATGAACCATTCAGAACTCATAAAATACGTAAATAAAATGCTTGTAAACAAAAAACTCAAACCAAGACTTAACCTAACCATCGCTAACTGAGACTGATATTTTGTCAAACACTTAATGGATATGCAACAAACAGGTCATGAATGGAAGTCTAAACATGAGGGACTAAAAAAACATCAGAGGTTTAATAAGAAGGGTCAATACCTTCTATCATTATTTTTCATAACATCAATTAGGCCTTGCATTCATTATTTATTCAGTTATGAGTGAAAACATGAAAAGAGGCATGACTCATATCTGCAATAATACCATGCTTATAACTAGCATATAACCAGGTAATTAACGATAAGATAACATCCATTAAAGCCACATATTAACTAGTACATTTCCTTAACAAAAGTAGGAGAAACTTAGATTTTATTAAACATAGGAAAATACCAACTGGGTTTGGGACTTCAACATTCCACTTGACCATAGATTGGCTGAGCCAAATACCTCTTTAGCCAATCACCTCCGTCGTATATTCCAAGCATGAATGTGGGATCTCATGGGATAAACCAATCCAAAGAGAACTGATGGAATCCAAAGGTTAAACCACCTCCACCCTCTCCACACTATGATCACACCTAAACTAGTGTTGAGATCACAAAACTGATCCAAGCCTAGATGCCTCATAATTTCTTCACCATTATTGAGGAATTTTCCTGTCTCCACCATCAAGATTTACCATGTATCCTGCCATTATTGATCAAGGGATTACTAGGCCTTTGAGAATTTTCTCGAGACCACCTCAGCCTGAATTGAGAAACCATCCAAATATCCAAAGATCGAAACCGGGAACAATGCCATCACACCATGGCTATCCAGAAATGACAAGGCTAGGCTGAAATCCACTGTCAAATCCCAAGAAAATCCATTTCAACGACATAAAATAACGATACACCAACATGCACATACCATGCATGTTTAAACTGGCTAGGAAATCACACATGTAATCTATTACCTACAAGTACTACCTTTGAAACTCCTTGATCCTTTCCTTTCGTTACTTTCCTGGTCCTTCCTTCCTTTTCCTTTCCTTTCCCTTTCTTTTTCCTTTCCTTTCCTTGATTTCTTTATTTCTTTCTCCTCTTCGTGTTTTCTATTATTTGACACAAAATCTAACTCTAAACTGAAAAAAGGCTACCAAATAATGCTCATAGGTATTTTTATTGATGAGGCCTCTAATTTCTTCAATTTTCCATTATTTTCCTTCATTTTTGTCCTCACATGCAACCTGTGAATTTTCACCTTCCTTTTCTTCTAATTTACATTATTTTCATAAATAATGTGCCAAAAAATAACTTTTTCCTTTCCAAAGCCTTAGCCATTTCCTTTGCCAATTTCCCTTATCCATAAACACAACAAGTGATGCCCACTAAGATATTTTTCCCAACATTCAGCTTGGAATAAGTGTCTCTTTCCCATGGTCTTAGTTTACCTTTGTTAACTTTTATTACATGAAATTTTAACCCAGGGCTGTTACAGACCCCTCCCCCGTTGGAGAACACTGTCCTAGGTATTAAGCCACACATATACCCAACAAAACCATTGAAAATCACAAACATACCTCTTATCGAGATTTATAACCCAAATCATTGCAGTATTTACAATAACAATCTGCTCAATTCAAAACCATCATGATAAATATGACAATATGACAACCATGTCGCTTATTGGAGCTTTACAACTTAGCTCATTATGGTATTTACAATAGAAACTATACATAAATATGTACAAATACCAAAACTCCTTTTCCTTCACCAGTAAAAAATGAAGGATACATAGCTAGGATTTGATCTGCCATCTCCCATGTAGCTTCATCAATCTAAAAGTGCTTCCACTGCACTTTAACATGCTCGAGTTCTCTGTTTTGGAGCACGAGATGTTGCTGCTACAATATGCATTGGGGTTCTAGCTAGAATTCTCCTTCTTTATCCACATGCAATATAAACCAATAAATAACATCATCAACATTGTTTACATTTATTTTAAGCAATTAAACATAAAAAACATCATGGAATTTCATTGTCAGAGGTAGTGCAATTCTATAGGCCACCAGTCCAATTATCTCAAGGATATCAAAAGGCAAGCAATACCATGGTGCCAATTTGGCACATGATCCAATCCTTAAGGATCTCTTCTTGGGCTTAATGCATAAATACACATGCTCATCAACCTGAAACTCAAATTCCCTGATCTAGTCTACATAAGTTTTATGTTTGTCCCATATTTCCTTTAGATTCTTCTTTATAACTTGCACTTCCTGTTCCATGTCTACCAACATGTCCATTAAAATAATTACCACGTTCATTAGATTACTCTAGATGATGGAGGTGTTAGAACTCCACCCATGCAACACCTGAAACAGACTTATCCTCGGTGACTCCTGATAACATTGTTGTATGCAAAATCAACCAATGAAAGGTACTCCTCCCATATCCTCTGATGATGTGTGACATAAATCCTCAACATATCCTCTAGTATCCTATTGTCCCTCTCTATCTATCCATTTGTATATGGATAATAATTTGTGCTAAATTCCAACTTTGTCCCCAATCCTGCAAATAGCTCATTCCAAAAATTGAAAGTGAACTTCAAACTCCCTTAAGATAAGTGTTGAAGAGGTAAATCCCCTCTGCGGACAGAGGCGATCCCTACTAGCCCAGAACAGGTCTAGCAATAATCATCAAATGCTACAGCGCAAGTTCCTAATTGCGAATAAACAGACCAACGATGGAGTCCTACCTGGAGTCCAACGCTATGATACGTAGAAGAGACAGTGTTCCCGTTCCTTAGCCTCGACAGCTCATGATCCCCACGATCTCCGTGAATGGACACCTGCACATGCAAGAAACAATACGAATACAAGCATAAAATCCAGAATACCCAACTATATATCAGTCAGAAAGGATATGACTCATCATTATCATAAGTGAAAAACAGAGTGGAACCATAACCAGTATTCATTCATTAATAAACAATCGAAAGAGAGTACAACCAATGTTCTGATGCTGAGGTCTCCTTCGGAGGGGTCTCCAGTAGAAAACGCCTCGCAAATCCTGCCAAGGATGGGACAAGCCTCTCTTAGAGTCTCTCGACAATAGTCTCCTTGCTTGAGTTTGGCCTTAAGGGAAGAATGAGGGCTCTTGCAGCATAAGGCTCTTGTGAATTTGAGAACTTGGAGATTCAAGACTTGGGCACTTCAAGACTAGCTTGCAATGGAAATGGGCAAGCTTTTATAGATGGAGGAAGGGGAGTTGGGATCCCTATAATGGTGGGATTGGCCCTATCTTCAAGGAAGCTTCCATGAGAGGTGGCAAACTACTTCCCTTACATGGAATTCCTGGAACCAAACCTCCCAACTCAAGATAGATAATAGTTTCTGAGTCTGTTGAAACGAAAATTCCGCCATTTTATTTAAAAAACACTCCTTAAATTGGCTGGCGCGACTGCGACTCTGGGACAGAGTGCCAGTTGGCACGGCCTCTTTGTAGAATTTTCCCTATTGGCACGAGTGATGAACTGGATACCCGCTCCAATGCAAAAAGGGGTGTTTTATGGTTTTTTGCAAGGAGATGTCTTCAGGGCAATTGAAGCTCATGTTTAGAGGAATGCAATGATAGTGGTTTTAAGGCATGACATTGCTCACAGGTCACAGAATGGGCCCTCCAATGTGCGGGAAGGGGAAGGGTAGGGATGGTGACAAATTACTGTGTAACAGATGCCCCCTAAAGCATGAGGCCCGAGAGAGAGAGAGAGGGGAGAAATTCTTTACGAGAACGTGTCCAACTGAAACTTCGGCGTCGGAAAACCTGCGTGGATAAATACAACTGATATCTCAATAACATGATGTATATGTGGTATGGGTGTAGCCATCCATAACGGAGTATACAATAATCCAGATCCAAGGTATGGACGCAGCCATCCAGTGAGGATCGATAAATAGACTTAGGTATGGTCGCAGCCATCCAGTGAATAATTCATGTAAATAATCATAATAATCCAAAAAATCGCAGCCTGGATTACAACAGACACAATCCAGGGTCTTGCGCTCCATCTCAACCCGAACAAAGTACAAGTTCAAGCATGTGAATGAGTGGGCTTAAGTCGAACATGAAAGAACATCGCCTGATTACCAGCCAGTGATGAAAGTTGTTAACAGACGCGAGAGGTACCACCAATAATGACGATGGCCCTCAAGGTACTACAGGTACAATCTACGACATGTGAATCAATGAGATGGCATCTAACACCCATAGAATCATCCGATCGAAGTTCAATAATGAAAACCTTACGTCGAATGCGAAGAACCTGCCATTGAGGCATGCAGGCTCCAAGGTACCAGAAGGGAGTCTCTAGATCAACTTCCTGGATAATGAGCTGAAGTCGACAGGAAGTGACCTTGATTGAAGGTGGGCCATAGTGTTTCCCACATCATCGACGCGAGACAGAGGAACATGATGTTTTTGTTGTGAATCAGGATCATATGAGAACCAGAGGAAGGTTGATATTTGCAGAGGTCAACTTCTCTTGAACATATAATGACACAAATAGTGGTTTTGGAAGTATTTGACATCAACAGATGAGAGGTCATGGTGATGAGGAAATGAGTAGAGGAGAGGTCAAAAGGGATTATCCAAACCCATGGAGGCAAGTGAAAGAACGAGATGAGATATCCCCAACCCGACATGAATGCAGACAAGTGCCATGTTCAAGAGCGACATACTGCCGACACGACAATGATGATTGTTCCATTTTCCCCCCACCATTTTTGGTGAGTACCCCAATTATTTTTGATAACAAGCTTGAAGGGGATAGCATATGCTTGTAATATAAGTCCACCCTTCGGGCGAATCCATCCTCGTACATTTAACGAGCCCTAGGAAGGAGGAACTCGGAGAACGTCATTTCGACTGAATCTAATGTCGTCAGGGCTTAACGAGTCTGACAAAGGAAGAACTCGACGTATTTTCATGTTTAGAGAGTTTGAAATGACAGGGGAAAAGTAAACTCCAACGGTCCCTTTTCGTAAATAGTTCCTTAGACCTGAAAAGGTAGAAAAATTTGTCTGAGAAAACCTCCTAGTCACAATAGGCTAGGGTATTCCTTTTTCGTAAATAATCTATCCCAGCCCGAAAAAGGGGTAAACATATACTGGGTAGATGTCATTTCGTTTCCACCTTAACGAGATCGAAATGACAAGGGCCTTGGCAATCTTTTCATGTTTAGAGAGTCAGAAAAGAGCTGAAAGATGACTCCTCCTGGAGGAACGAGTGGTATAAAGGGTAGCTACTGGTTCCAGTAATGGTGGAACTTCTCAAAACAAATAAAGGTTAAGAGGCTGGCTAACAAGACCACTCATTGCAGCGGTTCCTCAGGAACAGGTAAAACAACCAAGTGAAGGCATATGATCGGCCAAGAAGATAGTGATGATGGAGTGAGAAAACCAAGGTTCATCTGGAAAAACAGTCTGATAAAATGGCAATCACAAGGGGTAAAATGGGGAAGGTTTCATTTTTACACAAGCTTGAAATCAGAAAAATCTCCTTGAAGTTGGTTTCATTTTTACACAAGCTTGAAACAAAGATAAACTATGCTTGAAACCGGTTTCATTTTTACACAAGCTTGAAACGGAAACAAACTATGCTTGAAAAAATAAGCATGCCCCCAGCATGGTGACTCAATTCGAGGTACATGCCCCCAAAGCTTCAATCCATATGAAAGGCAGATGGAGTGAAGGTTCAAGTTATGAGATCTAAGAAAGACTCGACTGGGATTTTACGAGATCTAAACAATGACTCAAATTGAACAGGAACGTGTTTCATTATTTTAACGAGGTTGACACATTAAAAGAACTATCCTCAGGACACCTTGTTTCATGGTTTAAGGAGCTTGGCACAAGATAAGGAACTCTGCTCCAACAACCTTGTTTCATTTTTTAAGGAGCTTGACACAAGACAAGGAACCCTACTCTGACAACCTTGTTTCATTTTTTAAGGAGCTTGACACAAGAAAACGAACTATGCTCCGACGACCTTGTTTCATTTTTTAACGAGCTTGACACAAGAAAAAGAACTGTGCTCTGGTGACCTTGTTTCATTTTTTAAGGAGCTTGACATAGGAAAAGAACCATGCTCTGAACAACTTGTTTCATTTTTTAAGGAGCTTGACACAAGGAAAAGAACTGTGCTCCGACAACCTTGTTTCATTTTTCGAGGAGCTTGACACAAGGAATGCTCCAACCACCTTGTTTCATTTTTTAAGGAGCTTGACACAAGGAAAAGAACTATGCTCCAACCAGCTTGTTTCATTTTTTAAGGAGCTTGACACAAGGAAAAGAACACTGCTCCGAAAACCCTTGTTTCATTTTTTAAGGAGCTTGACACAAGACAAGGAACTCTGCTCCAATGAGCTTGTTTCATTTTTTAAGGAGCTTGACACAAGAAAAGGAACTATGCTCTGACCAACTTGTTTCATTTTTTTAAGGAGCTTGACACAAGAAAATGAACCGTGCTCCGACAAGCTTTTTTCATGATGAACAAGAAGTCATCGCTTCCAAGATTTCCACTCCCGATGGAAGGAAAACATGTTGGAAGTCAGGACCCAATGCCCCCAGCACTTGATGCACGACGGCATCATCACTGAGCACAGGCATGGGGTAGGTAGCCACATAGTTGACCTGCGGTGGGGCAGATACAACGGGTGGATAAAAACCAGGAAGGGATGATGGCGGGCCAGTTGCCACATCAGGACCAAAGAACGAAAGCTGATCAATGGTCACGATCCGTCCTTTGTGTGGAAAACAAACCACATGAAAAAGGGAGGAGACAAGCGCTCCCATGTCATAGGTGTAATCGCGCCCTAGGAGAAGATTGAAATCCAAAGGGCCTGGAACAACCGTCATGTCCATATGGACAGTTTTACCTCCCAAAGTAACAGGTAACCTTGGAAGGATCCCTAACGGTTGACTCGTTCTTCTGTTAAATGCCAATAGATTCTGCGTAACAAGCGCAAGTGGCGGTGAGCCAAAAGCTTGCCAAGTAGTTGATGATAGAACACTAATAGACACACCTTCGTCTATAATGGTGCTAGGTACGACCAGACCAAAAACCTGTACTGTGATCTCGAAAGGCACATAAGACGCAAGGCGGTATCCTGAAAATCGATTCCAATTGAAGGAAGTGACTAAACTACACGGAGAGGTTACCATTGAATTGAGATGGTCTTTCCATGGTGTTACAGAAGAAGGAGCATCCTCCACGACCTCCATCTCGAAGGTGGGAGGGGTATCCTCCGGGACCTCCATCACGGGAGGCGGAGGAGCAGCTTCTTGAGGTATAGGGACAGGAGAATCTTTCTCCAAGTCCGAAGAATCTGAAGAAACAAGAAGAACCTGAGGGATGTGAGGTCCACTCTCTACGAAAAAGACCTGGTGCACCGAAGACATGGCCAGTTCAACCGATCCCACGACCAATGGTTGGTCGGGAATGGATTCCTGAATCTGAATTTCTGAGGGAGTGGGATCGACCAAGGATGACTCTTGACCAATCGTAGGATCAGCTGGTGGAGGACTCAAAGAAAGTCGTTTATAACCAGCTGGGATGCAGGGAGTAGAAACGGTTGAGTTGTCCAAAACTCTCTTCGCTTCATCCATATACAGAAAAAGGTGAATGGCATGGTGCCCTTTACACAAATTACATGGATTGGTAATCTTACCCTGCTTCTTAGGAGCCTTACCAGCACCAGTTGGAAATGTGCCCCCAACCTGACTCCCGGAAGCCAAAGGCAACGGCGGATGACCATTGGACCATACTTCAAGCACCTTGGGAATGCCAGGGCAATCTCGAAGAAGATGGTATCCCGTGCATAACATACAAGGGAACTTGACTTTCCATGGAGGGTTGGAAGGTTTATCAAGAGGAGACGTTTCAGAAGCAGCAGCTGCACTCTTAGCCTCTCATTTATCAGACTTCTTCTTCTTTGTCTTCTTCTTCTTCTTCTTAGCCACCTGGTTACTCGAATCCAGAATTTCACCAGGCGAAGTAGAAGAAGAGGACGCAGAAACAGGCGAAGAAGGTGAGAGGTTCACTTTAGAATCAACATGATGTTGTTCAGGTGGAGGAACTGATTGAACAATAGCCGAGACATTCGGGACCACAGAGGTTGAAAACAACCAAACATGCAACCCAACAGTTAACCCAGGAAGGGACAACGTTGCCATATAAGGAGCAAAAAAATTTCCAAAAGGAGGAAAAGGACTAGGATTCCCATTGGAGGGGATTCCTTGGTTGGTGAACTCCGGAAAAGTTTCCATTGGAAACGATCTTCAGAACAACACCCTAAGGAAACTAACTTTAACCAGGAATATTTCGTGGGCAGTTAATTTTTTAAAACATTGAAACAAAACTCTACCGTTTCATCTTTTAAGAGTCGAGAAACAGACAAAAGGTGACTCTATCGCTTTTAGATTGGAAAAAAGCATGAAAGGAAAAGCGCTTGATGACCTTTTCAAATTTAAAGAGTCATAAAATATCGAAATGGCTACTCAGGAATTCTAGGCAAAGAGTGAACCAAATAACCGTGAACTGCAATATACACCTTGGTTTGAAAATGAAAGGGAAATCAACCAAGGACTTTCCGTACGTACAGGAAATCTCCACGAATGCTGTGTCCAGTGTATCACGGGTATAAGGCGGCAAACTCAGCTTCCAATGGATAAAGGATAGAAACCTAGTGGGGTCTCCCTTTATATACGCGACGGTACAGGGAGCACAAGTCGTGCACTAGTCTTTGTCTAAAGCCAAGAAGAGCGAACGACGAGGAGTAGGTTTAACGGCTTATTTGATGAGACTCTCTAACACAGACCTCTAAATGTGTCTCGTTAGATTTCAATGCTTCCTTAGTGTAAATTGAGTAGATTTTAAAGTTGATCTTCAATTACGTTTCAGTTTTCAGGCCCTAACGAATGTGCTGTCTCAAAAATCTCCTAAATGCAAAACTACATGCCACAGTACATCATTTCGTTTGATGAAAGCTAGCTACAAAAGAGTTGAGAGCTTTTTACACAAAACCAAAATGATCAGAAGACAATCAATGATATCTCTAATGCAACTAATGAAACTAAAAACTTTTCTTTCAAATTTACTAATTACTAGCAAAATCGAAAAGATTTCAATTTGCACTAATCAACCAAAAGAAAAAGATATTTTTTTTATTTTCAATGTTTGATGGCTAGATGCACTAAAAAAACCGAAAACAAATGAAAAGAAATTCGAGAAATGATATTAAGAGAGTAAAATGAGCAAATTTTAGTCAATGGCACAAACAATGAGATCTCAAATCGACCAAAGTCTCTCAAAGCCAAAAAAGTCCCAAAGGCTCCAATGGATCTTGTGATCTAGGCCTAAAGCAAGACCAAACAAAATTTGAATGAAGAGAAGAACAATCACCCAAAAATTGCAACAAAATGGTAAACAACCACTAAGAGAATGCGGAGGAGCAATCAGAGAATTGACTGGACTAACAAAACTCCAAAACTTCTAAGGAGGGCTCGACACACACAAAGCCACTGGATGCCCTAGGGCTTAAAACGTGAAATCAATGGAGAAAAGAAAACAACCAAAGGATGAAGGAAAAATCCCAGTCAAACAGGACTCCAACACACTCAGGTAGCCGAAAAACCAAAAAGAAATACACTGACCAAACCCAGAGAGCTCAAAACTGAGCGAACCCTAATGCCTCACAGGATTGGCGCGGCTGTGAGGTTGTAACTGGCGCCAAAAAGAAATTGGCGGGGGTAATACACAAGAAACCTGCGCCAATTAGCGCGACTGTCGAGCTAAAAGGCGCGCCAGCCGAGTTTCTCAGCCAGAAATCAAAATAACTACTCCAGAAGAAGATCAGTGATATCCAAGCAAACCAAGAACCAAAAACAACAAAAGAACCCAGCCCACAAGGCTAACCAAGCAAGGAAAACCGTGAAACAATCAAAATGAGACAATCAAAACTAGACGATCCCCAGCCGAGTCACTAAATCGTTGAAGAGGTAAATCCCCTCTATGGACAGAGGTGATCCCTACTAGCCTAGAACGGGTCTAGCAACAATCATCAAATGCTACAGCGCAAGTTCCTAATTTCGAATAAACAAACCAACGATGGAGGCCTACCTGGAGTCCAGTGCTATGATTCGTAGAAGAGACAATGTTCCCGTTCCTTAGCCTCGGCAGATCACGATCCCCACGATCTCCATGAATGGACACCTGCACATGCAAGAAACAATACGAATACAAGCATAAAATCCAGAATACGCAACTATATATCAGTCAGAAAGGATATAACTCATCATTATCATAAGTGAAAAACAGAGCGGAACCATAACCAGTAGTCATTCATTAATAAACAATCGAAATAGAGTACAACCAATATTCTGACGCTGAGGTCTCCTTCAGAGGGGTCTCCAGTAGAACAGGCCTCACAAAGCCTACCAAAGATGGGACAAGCCTCTCTTAGAGTCTCTCGACGATAGTCTCCTTGCTTTAGTTTGGCCTTAGGGGAGGAATGAGGGCTCTTGCAGCATAAGGCTCTTGGGAATTTGAGAACTTGGAGATTCAAGACTTGGGCACTTCAAGACTAGCTTGCAATGGAAATGGGAAAGCTTTTATAGATGGAGGAAGGGGAGTTGGGATCCCTATAATGGTGGGATTGCCCCTATCTTCAAGGAAGCTTCCATGAGAGGTGGCAAACTACTTCCCTTACATGGAATTCCCAGAACCAAACCTCCCAACTCAAGATAGATAATAGTTTCTGAGTCTGTTGAAACGAAACTTCCACCATTTTATTTAAAAAAGACTCCTTAAATTGGCTGGCATGATTGCGACTCTGGGACAGAGCGCCAGTTGGCGCAGCCTCTTTGTAGGATTTTCCCTATTGGCGCGAGTGATGAGCTGGATACCTGCGCCAATGCAAAAAGGGGTGTTTTTATGGTTTTTTCCAAGGAGATGTCTTCAGGGCAATTGAAGCTCATGTTTAGAGGAATGCAATGATAGCGGTTTCAAGGCATGACATTGCTCACAGGTCACAGAATGGGCCCTCCAATGTGTGGGACGGGGAATGGTAGGGACGGTGACAAATTACTGTTTAACAATAAGCTTCTTGAGTTCATTATCATTTAAGACATAGATCATGTACCTAAATATCACCAAACCATCTACTGTAAGATGATAATCCTCATCCTGATCACTTGTACCCTGCTGTAACCTTTGCATAATCACCCTGACCTGTCATCCTACTGTCCTACTTGTAACATTTGATCTTGTAAATCTTTCCCATATGAGCTTACTGTTGCAACATGGTTCAATTGGACCTTCACGTTGAGAGAACTTTCAACCATGTTATCCTTTCCCTTAGCGTACTTGACCTCAAATTCAAACTCACTAAGGGTAGCTAAACATCTATCTTGCTTGACGTTTAAATTCAGTTGGTCAAACAAATATCTTAATCCACTATGATCACTCATCAACAAAAACCTCCTACCAAGAAGATAATGTCTCCACATCTTTAAGGCATGAATAAAAACTACCAACTCAAGATCATGAGTCACATAGTTATTCTCATGCTCATTTGGTTTCCTGGACTCATAACATATGACATGTCCCTCCTGTATAAGGAATCCACCAAGCGCTCTCTTGCAAGCATATGTACACAATACAAATTCTTCATACGGATCTGCAATATTTAACAATAGATAATTTGTCAACAACTGCTTCAACTGCTCAAAACTGGTTGGACACTCCTCTGTCCATTGAAAATTATCACCTTTCTTCTACAATGATGTAATAAACAATGTAAAATTTGAAATGGGAACTATAAACTAAAAACGGGAACTCTAGCCAAAAAAACCCCAAAAAACATGAATAACAACCCAAAAAAGAAAAGTCTGTATTCTAGAATGAGGTTTTATTTTTTTCAGGGTTTATTTGCAACCTTTTTTAAAAATGGCAGTAACACCAATTTTCATGTGCCAAATAAATGAAGAAAACACACAATGGTTGGTGCTAGAATGCTATTTTTATTTTCTGGGTACAATTTCAACATATTTTTAGTAATGACGTTAAATATAAAATAATGAGATTATAGACACATTAAAATTATAATAATTTTTATACATGTCATTTAACATATAATATAATGACACTAACAATCCCTAAAATTCTTATTGTTTTCAACCATAATGTTAAAGATAAAATATATTTCACAAATTTTCACCCGTAGAATTAAAAAATATTAACTTTTCAACATATTTCAACCATGATATTATGAACAAATTATATGACTAAAATAACCCAATGAAACATAAATGATTTCTCCAAGTTATTATTGCATTGTGAATATTTTAGACAAATGAATTCATAATAATTAAAACATATAGTCCAAAAAACAGAAAAATGACTCAAAACTTCATGTAAGATCATAGGGAAGTTAAAATATCATTTTCATTTCTCAATGAAAACATCATTTATATCAATTGTCTTGCACAATTATTCAAAATCACTGATATTTTCTTGCACACAATCAGAATTCACATCTTCAGATGAATGACTGGATGTAGATGAAGATGTTCCATATTATTCTCTTTCATCAACTAGTGCCCCATCTGAGTCAACTGCATGCCCACCACTTGAGGTTTCAAATTATTCTAAATCTATGACTGGGTTTAGTAGACTGCCATATTAATACTATTTCTTGTGGTAACAACCTCTTAAGAATATCTATCGTCATGGAGCAAATAATTCCTCTCTTTGTTAAATTGAAGTCATAAACAAGTATTTTACCTTCCTCCAATTTTAGGAGGTTTGCGCTGGGACAATTTATAATTGGACCCTTTATTTTTCTCTTTCCACCAATTTTTTTTATCAACTACCATATATGGCTTGTACACACCATTGAATGGGTGTGTGTTTGTGGCATACCAATGTACTTCAACACCTGTAAGATCTTCATTTTCTGGAATCACCTTTATAACCTTGGCAACCCAGAATGGATAACCATGTGGATCTTCATGTGCTAAGACTGTGATCAAGAAACCCTCATTAATATCCTATACTAAACCCCTATAAAGGTCTTCCATGGCTTCCCATTGTGCATGAGATCCTTTGGAACCAATATACATTTCTCTTTCGTCCACCTGTGTAGAATTAATACTACCGTGTGATTGTTGTTGTTCAAGAATGTTTGTTTCCTCCTATTCATTTGACACATTTTGTGGCCAAATAAATGTAGTCTTCAAAAACATATCTTCATTTGCTGGTCTTGAAAAAATATGAATCTGATCATTGAAAAATGACTCGCACCAAACTGAATCAACAACATCAAAGTACTCATATGTATATCAAATGATTTTTTTAATTTCTTCTAGGCATTTAGAATAATCTATCTCTCTGTTTTGTGTTCATGCTTTATGAACTTCACCAAATGATTGTAATAAAAATATATTTTATGTAAATATTGGATAATCTGGAATGAACTTCAAAAATTCCAAACCTGATGATGGCACCCATTCTACAGTTGTTGAATATTTCTTGCCCCATATAAGTTTTTTCCCATCAATTTGTTTGATACGAAATTGATGTTGGAAGCTAATGTGATTAAGTTGTTCAATGCATTTCTCCTCACCATGTGATCTAAGAATAAACATTCACACATCCACAATTTCTTCTAACACATGAAAAATAGGCTCTGGCATATATGATTACTTTATACATTCAATTAACGATGGCAAGCTCCCAACATTATTCCTCCTCAATGTTACTGAAAAAAGACTGAACATATGATCAATATGGTCATGAGTGTGCCCAACAAGAAGGAAACCAACCTTCACCTTATGAAAAATTATCAATTCAACAAGCATGTTTATATATCCAAAAATAATCTGATTTTTGTTTTCATGACAAGTGGTGTCTAATTGCAGATACAAAATTTCAGGAAGATTACCACCCCAATGAGAAAGAACATCATGAATTATGGTTATTATCAGATTCCCATCATGAAGTAAACTCTTGGTGACATTTTCCCATTGAAGACCATACAACCGACCAAGTGAATTTGGATAAAATTTTCCTCTTGTAAATTTTTGGGTGTGAGAAAAAAATGTGGTAGAAGTGTTTTCTTCTGGTCCATACTATCAATTATTAAACACAAATATTTAATTGGATTATCATAACACTTCTTTTTATGTTTGTACAAATTTTTCCTTTTCTTGTTTGTTGTTCGCGATGCTCTTGAAGGGCTTTAACAATGGAATCTACACAAAACATAAATAAGTGTATTAATAAATACATTTTCATAGTTGATCACTATACAATTTAAAATAATAATTTTGTGAATGCTTACCTCTTTTTGCTCCTTGACATTTACCCATTTTTTGCTTTAGAGAAGAAAATGTACTGCAAAACCCCATCCTTGTCTTCTTAGGAATACAAACATTGTTGAATTCTCTCCTCCATATTTGAACTAAATATTGATATGTAATAAAACGACCATTTCCTTCAACAAATTCTGCATATTCCTTGTAAAAGTTGTAGATTTCTCGTCTTGAGAAATTATCTGGAATATGTATTGTATATATATTTGGCATACACTCTCCATGTTTTGAAAATAAGTCTTGTAGCCATGACATTGTAGTGTTTTCTAGTGGCCCAAACTCTCGTTTATGACAAACCTCCAAATAATATGTAGGATCCTTTTTCGAAATTATCTTGGATTCTTGATAGAGGGAAATTTCCAATTGAATGAATCATTTTGAAAGCCTTTCTACAGAGCAATAAAGACCCAATATGATAATAATAACCTTCCAGTGTAGATTGCATGAACCCCACTAAATATGAATTTTGCATGCTTTTATTCATTGACAATTAGTTATTCCTTTTCTCTAAAGAAAATTTGAAATCCATATGTTTCACGAAATCATTTTTAAAACAATCACTTGAAATGAGCTCACTGATAGAACTTCTTCTCGTGAGATATAATACTTTACCCCTTGTATAACTAGAACATCTTGGATTGATACAAAAAGGTCTACTCCTACTCCTAGAAACAATATTTTCTGGAAACATCTCTATCAATTCATCATTCTTTGACGAATAATTTCCATGATCATTAGGAGGAATATTATTCTTACTATGATCATTTTCAATATAGTTAGGAAATTCACCACCAAAATTGTTTGAAAAATATTCATTACAATATTTGGTGATAGTCTTGTATGTCTATTACAAAATGCAATTTGTCAGAAATGCAACGTGCATAAGTAGGTGTGTCTTGGATTGATTGCAAATATGTCTTCATTTCTTTAATTGAATTTATATGCTTTCAATTTTCTTGATTAAAACCACACCCTGTGCACATATTTCATATTTTAATTGATGAAACTAGCTATGTTTCCCAATGGATTTGTTGGAGAAATCATTAGAGACAATCTTGTTGTTGTCCTTGATCAATGGCAAAGAATGTGTATCTTGTTCTAACGGCTTGTGATTTTTAGGTAACTTGGAGAATCTTCGCTCTTTTTGATTCTTTATTGTTGATTGATGGAAACTCTAGAAACAAGAAAGATGTAATATCACTGGTTTATTTATGAACAATATGCTTAAAAGTAATAGGTGGCACAACATTGAATTTTTTTTTCCTTGGACGTTGATTCAATTTCTAGTTTTACATTGCCAGTGTGCCTGCTATCATTAGTACTATTTATTTCTGTAAGTGTGAAATAATGCATAAGTGATATTGAAAATTGAATACACATGAGGTACATCACTTTGGATGAATTTCCTGATGGATAGAATCTAAGAGAAATATCTATGATTTCTACATTCCAAATGCATATGATAATTTTGAATAGTTCACATATCCATTAGATTTTAAAAGCGCTTCCTTCTATATGTCCCTTTACATATGACATCGATAAGTTAATAATATAACCTTGCCAAGTATAGATACATTGTTCCTATTCAATGATCCTAGCATCAAAATGTTGTTGTAAACATTTAATAACTCTCATGTCATTGCGAATGAAACAATTTCAAGAGTTTTGTGCCACTATCTTTCTTATACAAAGCATGTCAAAACATGGAGAAAGTGTATAAATAGATTCAAATAACAGGTCATGAAAGTCATTGAAAATATGATCATGGAGAAAGAACCTTTGTTGCATTAGGATTTGTTCAATTGAGAACATGTCAAATTGTCTACAATAACATTAGCATCAATAATTGCATGGAGGAATTGATCTAGGGATCAAATATGGCATGCCCATTGTTGTGGCTCATTTGCAATATCCTTTATATCCTTTATTTTACTTTTCAAAAATTAAAAAAAAAATAGAAAACTACCAAAAAAATATGTTATAGTATTAAAGTTTCATATAATTTATTATAAAAATATATCTGCTCATTATAGTAAATTTTAAAGTTTAAATACTTTAAACTCTTTATGGAAGCAGGTCCGAGTTCAAAGATTAAATATCATGCATTTTATGGAGCGAGATTTGATGATTTATCGAACAGTGAGTAAAAGGCTCAACCAACGGGAAATTTCAGCGTGGGGGTTAACACGGAGGGTGCCTCCGCAGTTGACCTTGTTGACTGTGGAGGTAATCCAGATGAATGGCTGAGATTCATTGCAGGGGCATAATCCAAATAATTTCTCTGTACCTTGAGGCCTCCCACAGTGACGTATGTAGCCAAGATGGTGACAATTGTAGTCCATGTTGGCTTTTCTTAATGGTCTTTTGGCCCGTCTTGTCAGCATTTATTTTTAAAGACCGCGCCACCTATTTAAATAAGATTCTCATTTTTCTGAAGTTATTATTATTAGTTTAGGTTTGAAGTTTGTCTGCACTACATTTTTCTCAGTTATCTGTCATCCTCTCAATTTTCTGTTTTACCAAGTTGAATTATGGCTAAACGCTCATCCCTGTTAGGTTCTTCGAGTCACATCCATCTCGTGGAAACTAAGAGGGATATCTGGGACACAAATTCTTCCCTTGACCACCTTTATTTTTATCAGCAGGTCTTCCTAAATGATAAAACTTCTCCAATTTACACTGCCATGGATAAAACTAGTGTGTTGGTTGCATGTATCCCAAGAACTCACCTTTTCCCCAAATTTGTATATTGGTAGTGTCCATTATGTACCCTGGGAAATGTTTTGTAATGAATTGTCAGGGGGAAAAATTTCCACAAGTCTCAGCCCAATTAATTCATCATTCTCTATGTTATCCTCAGTCAGAGTCGTATGTACAATTCTATGATGATTCCTTGATAACACATTATGATAGTCTTGCAGGTAAGGAGTTTAATAAATTCATTCATTTTTTGAAGCCAAATACACAATAGTTTGTACCTAATAATAAATAGTTCCCTATGGAGATTTTTGATATTGAAGACAAACTAGTGCTGAGTTGCATTGCAAATATTTTGGGAAAGGATGACGATAGTACAATGGACAAGTCAGTTCTGGGAATGTTTTCCATGATGATGACGCCAAGAGTGGTGCTGGATATTCCAGCTTATTGTCAAGAAGCTGTTAACTCTCAGCTCATGAGCTTATCATTAACGAGTTCATTCAGGTTTCCCTCTCTTATTGTTTACCTATTTTTATATCAAAATGTAGAATAATTCATGCATCTTGGGTTAAACATTATGGATATGAATAAGAAAAGACAATCCGTAATATTTTGGATAGATATAGTGAGAAAAAGAACATAATGAGAGTGGTTTGTTTGATTTTGATGTTCATTTTATGTCTTCTGCATATAAAGTTTTGAATGGAGTTTCTCCCTCGTACTTTCTTCCCAAAGCTCAAGAGTTTTTGCATCTGGGGGAAAATTGTAAGTTTGGTGATTGGTTTATATTTGAATATTATTCTAAAATTAGACTTTATGGAGCTAGTTTAGAACCTTATAGGCTTCCTGTATTTGTGCCTACGATATTATTCACTTTGGAGTTCATTAGGAAAAGTCTTAACGTTGACCAAATACATTTTGTGCCTATGAAGAAAGGTCATATGTTCAAATTTCCAATGACTATGGGTCCCTTTATAGTTAATATGAGACAAGAAATTGATGAAGCCACTAAGACGTTAGATGAAATGAACCTAGTATTAGGAGAGAAGTGGGCTTATGACCCTCACAGTGTCATTTCTAATAGGAGAATTGAAAATGGATATTTAGCATTCATTCATGAGAGGAGACCGGATCTAGAAAAGGTCGCAAGTAAAGGTGTTGTAGGTTCGGTGAGCTCAAATGTTCAGAATCCTGTCATATCAGAAAAATCAAATAAGAGAGGTAAAGAGGTAGCGATGGATTCAAAGGATGAAGAACGAAGGACTGAGAAGAGAACAAAGTTCAATGAAGATTCTGTAGATGCTCAACCTGGTTTATCATTAGAATTTCGAGATGAAAAAAATGTCCCTGCTTCACCCAGGAGACATGAAATAACTCATGAAAAAATTCCCATTATTAATCAAATGTTTTCCCAGATTGCAAAGAAAAACCAGAAGATGAAGGCAAGCATGAAGGCTCAAGCTGAGTACCAGATAGCCCCAAATCAAACAAGAGTTCTAACTGAAATGGATCTTGAAAAGGATCAATTCAAGATTTCTCTTTCACATCCCTCTAATATGTCTATTGGTTCATCTAATAATTTTAACATGTGAATTTGACTGTAGATGTGAAGAAAATTCCATTGCTGGAAAAAGTGAATCTACACATGTAAATAGGTCAATTGATTGTGAATGGCCTAACCAAAACAAATGATGTGGCACTAAAGGCTGAAACTATGCTTGGAAAAGTAATCAAGCAGTTGACGTTAGAGAAATCCAATTCCAGGGCTTTGACAATTCAGAATGAGGAACTCAAAAATATTATAGTAAAGATTGGAGTAGATGCTAATGACATAACTGTTGTACAGAAGCTTCTACAAAGTGTTGAATCAGAAATCTATGTACTAAAGAAAAAATTGAAATTTCCTACAGGAGAACACTCCATGGCAGCAAAGGTTGTAGAGATAGAAAATGAGAAAGAAAAAAATTCTTCAACAGCTCTTGCAAAAGGAAGAAGAAATTACTAAGTTAAAGCAAAATGCATTGTCCTTACAGAATAATATTGAATCTCATACTTGCACTTTTGTTTTTCCATCAGGTAGTGAAGATCCATGAGCACAAATATCTCAATTAACCACTGAATTGCAGATGGAAGAGAGAGATCGAAAAAGAGAACAAGCTGATTTAGAAACAGAAACAAATATTATAAATGCCAGTGAGGGAGAAGCTAGTAAATACAAAATGGACTACCAAACTACTGATGCTGAGATTAAAAATCTCAAAGAAAATTTGAAGGGAAATATATCCTTAATACAGGCTAAGGATATCATCTGGAATGATATTATTGCAGAAATCAAGACAATCTGGGATTTTCTCACTGTGGTTGCAGAAGAAAAAAGTATTATCAAGGAATTTGAAGAAAAAGTCATGGCAGACAAGAAGAAGGCAATTAATAGGGCTATTTAGGGAAGAAATTTTATTAATTTCATTTATTCCAAAATAGGTCAGGAATTGGAAGAAAATGAAATTAAAGACAAGATTTTATATGCTATGGAAATTAATAAAATGATTGTCAAAATGATTACAAGAAGTCTATAGAAAAGAAGCTAATTCAGCTTAAGCAAGCAATGAATCAGTTTGATAAATTATTTTATAAAATAGCAAGAGCAGGTTTACCATCATGCTGGGGTCTTGGAGGTGGTCTGTTATCATGGAATTGTTATGAACCCATACTAGTGTTGGCAAAAAGTAAGGTAGACAATACTCATGAAAAGACTCAGATTCTTAAAGGAGCAACAGTGGTCAATTTCCTTCAAAGATATTTTCAACTGTTGTGGTTAGTGAAAACTTTATTTTCAGAGAAGCCATATTTCAACAAAATTACTTCTTTCAGATTGGAGTATCACAAGATGGTTCATTCACCCAAGACAAACATTTAGATATGGAAGAAATGCAGAGGTTGGATGACATATTTGTCAAAGGACCCCTTGACTTCAATGAAGGATAAACCATCCAGTCAAGGAAATGCAACAACATCGTCATCAATTCACATTTAGCATATAGATTAGGATTTTAATTTCATGTTATTTTCCTCTTTCAAAGAGAATGTAACAGTAATAAGACATTTTGAGGACATGTAAGAGATAGTTGACAAAGTCCTAAGTAGTTGAAGTAATTAGGATCAGTTACAATAGTTACAAACTACTTTCTATTGTATTTAATGAGCTAGACAAGAAAGAAAAAGGTTCCGAGTTTTGGACCTTCAGACTGCAATTTTTGTACTCATATTTCAAATGATTAATGAACGAAAAGAAAGTTCCTGGCATTTGTTGATGTTGACGTGTCTTCTAGTTTACATTGTGTACTTTCCATCTTTGAATAAAATGAAGTAATGAAGCTGCAGGTCTCTTTTTATTTGTGTGAATAAGAATTAAAATCTTTAATAGGTGCTCCTTCATTTTAACTGTTTCTTTTCTTATAATTCTTCTGGAGTTTGAGGTGATATATTCTGTACAATAGCATATCAGTTTGGGCTTCTTTCTTTCATGCTCTTCTGATCATTCCAATCTATATCAGCAGATAATAGCATTGTGGACATTCATTATATCTTATCTTTGAGGGTTTAATGATAAATATTTGAAGGTGATTAAACAAAGACCAACATTTATGTGACATAACTATATAAATGTCTTGAGCACAGATTCCTTATTACAGCTAAGGGATTGTCTCTTAAGGTACACCATTTTTTGGCGTCGTTGTCGAGGAACGAAGAAGCGAAGTTCTTTCCCTGGGTTTTATTCATATTTCCTCTGGTTGGTCAGAGAGGTGGAAATATCAAGCTGTGTTTTTATTTCATAAATTTTGGCATATAAAAGGCCACATACGAGGTCAGATACCTCTTAGTAGAAAGCTCCTATTATTTCAGATCTTGAAAAGCTGGTTTCTAAAAAAGGCCAAAAAACAAGAACGCTTTCTACACCTGATGCTACACTGCTTGCACTAGGCGGTAGTTCTCATACCCTTTCATCCAAGGATATTTCGCGGAAACTCAATTTCTTGAAACAAGAATCCTTGTCACCACCTATTCATTTCCAAGAGCCAAAGTTAGAAGAACAATCTTTTGATTGTGTTTCATTTACATTTATAGAAACTCGGCCTAACACAATTGTCAGTTCTTCTGATATTGTTCATCAACCTCTTCCCATATCAGTTGTTTCACCTCATCCATCCACATCTACAACTGGCATACAAACCTCACCTACTCAAGGAGAAGTTAATCAAGGCATAAACATGGCAGCCCATGTTCCTATTTTCTTGATGAATAGATATGAACCATTAAATCTTCCACAACCAGGGAATGCAATGCCTCAGGAATACCTTAAATTTCTTGCTAGATTTACCGGTGAAGATGAAATAACTGCAGAACAACACTTGCCTTTGTTTTTCACTTTTGATGAAAATTTAAATTTTGAACATCTTGATGTAGTAATGAGACTTTTTGTACAGTCACTAAATGGAGAGGCAAGAAAATGGTTTAAAGGATTACCAAATGGCTCAATTAAATATTGGGATGAATTAGAAAGAAAATTCATCCAAAGATGGGGTGAAAAGAGAGATCATGGTTATTCATTGATAGACTTTAATGCTATTAAGAAAAAGTCTAATGAAAGCATGAATGATTTCATTAAAAGATTTAACAAATTGTATAATAGTTTTCCCGCATAAATGAAATCCCCTCCTATTGGAGGAAGAGTTTTTTTTGGTGGAGCATTTGTATCAGATTTTAGTTTCACTTTGAGAGAGAAAAGGTCTACTACTCTTGAAAAAATCCAAACAGATGCTTTAGACATTGAAGCAAACATGACTGCTGTTGGAAAAGCATAAGAAAAGAAGATAGTTCCAGATAAAGGTAAGGCTAAAGAATATTCATCTTAGGATCATAGGATTGATGACATGACTAAGGTCATCAAGAACATGTAAAATAAATTAGTGAAGATGGAATTGGATAATAAGAAACCTGCACAACAAAACATAGGTGTTTTTAATCCACAGTTCAGAAAGCAACCTTTACAGATTTTGCAGAGGGAAAGAAGAGACCAGGATGAAGTTTAAGCACCCTTATATATAGAAGTAGCACCTTCATATTCTTTTGAGGATGATTAGAAAGAGGTTGAAGATCAAATATCTGTTGTTTATATGGAAGATGATGATGAGGAAGAAGAGAAATGTGAAGAAGAATTCACAGAAGCTGGTGTGTCATTTGATCAGGAAGAGATGGATGACTATTGTAAATAATTCACTAATTTTATGCAAGCAGAGTTGCATAAGAAGTATGAATTAAGATCAAAAAAGAGATTGAAAACTCAGGCTGGCGAGGAAAAAGAACTAGATTCAGTTCCTTCTCCAATGGCGACTCCACCACCAAATAACTTAGAAAAACAATCAGACAAGGGGAAACTACCTATAAATTCAGTGATTAAAAATGAAAAACAAGCCGAGGCTTCCCAAAATAAGTGAATTGATTCAAATATTTTGGAGAATATTATTACTGTACCTGAGAAAAATACTAATTCTAACAAGAATCAAGAAGAACCTGAAAATATTATTAAACATAATCAAGCTTTCAGTCTTTCCAAACAATTAAAAAAGATCAAAATTCAAGTACGTTTTCTTGAATTAGCTAAGACACCTGGTTACAAGAAGGAAATTAGAGAATTTATAATTATTTCTCAATCTGATGATATTAAGGATATTGTGAATTTGCAAGAAGAAAATCCAGTAGTCACTTTTGGACCACATTTTGAAGAGGTAGATCCTTCTGTTCCTCCATTTTATATATCAGTGTTACTTCATGATTTCATTTTGCATAATTGTATGTTAGATTCTGGTGAATCACATAATATTATGCCATTATCTGTGATTAAAGAAATAAATTTACAAATAACTAATCCCTATAGAGACTTTTATTCATTTGATTAAAAAAGGGTGAAGTGTGTTGGGCTTATCAAAGACATGGTGGTATCCGTAGCTCAAATTCCAGCCAAGAGTATCATGATGGATGTAGTAGTTACAGATATTCCAGCCAGATTTGGTATGTTGTTGTCCAGATCTTGGGGGGAAAAGCCTGGAGGTGTCTTAAAACTGGACTTTACATATGCAATCATTCCTATATTCAATGGGGAAGAAATAAGGTTATACAGAGAAACCAGATTTGTTAAGACTACCACAAAGAAAGATGCAGGAAATTCCCCTATCTATGGTCAAGAGAAGGAGGATCTCTCTTGTTTTATGCTGCATGAAAATGTAGAATTTGTTGAAGACCCATAGAATCAACTCTCTTCAGAAAATGTACATAAGGAGATGGATTCAAATAAAATTTGGAAGTGTTATTTCGATGGTGCCTACTCAAAGGATGGCACAAGAGCTGGGTTTTTATTCATATCTCCAAAAGGTAATATTTTACCTTTTTCTTTTCAGCTTGGATTTGAATAAACCAATAATGTAACTGAATATGAAGCATTGATTTTGAGTCTACAAACTACAAAACAAATGGGAATTCAATGTGTTTCCATTTTTGGTGATTCTGAGTGAATTATAATACAGATCAAGAATTTGTGTCAAACCAAACATCCCAGATTGAGGTATTATAGAAATGAAGTGCGGGACCTGATTGAAAATCATTTTGAAGCCTTGAATCTTTAGTTTATTCCAAGATAAGAAAAAATAATGGAAAATTCCTTGGCAGTTGTAGCCAATACATTTAAGACACCTATTAATCCAGGACTGAGATATGAGATTGAATTGAGGCATAGACCTTCAATTCCTGATAATGTAAAGCATTTCTAGGTTTTTGAGGATGATGAGTAGATCAATCATTTTCTAACAATGACTGGAAATTTTGAAGACAATGAAATAGATCAGGAAAGTGAACAAACTAATCAGAATGATGCCTTGAAAAACTTGAGGCAGTCAATAGGTGATCAGAAGATAATTCAGTTGAAAGATAATACATTTCCCAGAGGTTTGGTTCCTCTTGAAAGATATTTTGATGAAAATGATGTAGCAGTAAACCAGAAAAAAGTATCTCAGGATGGTAAAATGGAAGACAGTAATTTAGGAACTCAATAGGAGCCCAAGATGGTTAGGTTGTTCAAAGGAGTTCCTAAGGATTATAAAGAAAGGTATGTTGATCTTTTCAAGTAATATATGGATGTGTTTGCATTGTCCCATGAATATTTAAAGACATATGATTTAGACATTATTCAACATAAAATACTATTAAAATATGGGGTTAAGCCACATAGGCATAAGCTTAGGCAGATTAATCCACTGTTACTTTCCCTAATTGAAAATGAAGTGAAGAAGCTATTGCAAGAAAAAATTATAGTCCCACTTAGATACTCAGACTGGGTTTCTAATCTGGTTCCTGTCAGAAAGGAGAATGGAGAGATAAGATTATGTGTTGATTTCAGGAACTTGAACAGAGCTTCCCTAAAAGATAATTATCCTTTGCCAAAGATGGATTATGTTCTACAAAAAGTGACTGGAGCTCATAGGTAATCCATGGTTGATGGTTTATCTGGGTACAACCAAGTATCTATTGAAAAATAAGATCAGATGAAAACATCCTTTACCACACCTTGGGGAATGTTCATGTATGCCAGGATGCCATTTGGTCTCATGAACGGAAGGGCAACTTTCCAGAGAGAAATGGATATAGCATTTGTGGGTGGCAAATTTTTAGTCATATAGTTGGATGATGTGACTATTTTTTCAGGTTTTGATGATGAGCACTTGGAGCATCTGCAGAAGGATTTCCTGAAAAGTAGGAATTTTGGGTTATCATTGAATCCTAAGAAATCTTTGTTTGCTTTGGAGGAAGGTAAGTTGTTGGGACATATAGTTTCAATTCAGGGGGTGAAAATTCATCCAGCAAGAGTTGAGGCTATACAAACAATCCCATTTCCTAGAAGTAGGAAAGGCATCCAAATATTTCCAGGGAAAATTAATTTTCTGAGGAGATTTGTCCCAAATTATGCTGAGATTGTCAGAACCATAACAGATATGATGAAGTGAAATGGGATAAAGATGCAAGATAATCCTTTGCCAGGATTAAAGAGGCTCTTCAAGAAGCTCTAGTTTTGATCAACCCATATTATCAAAAGCCTTTAAAAATATTTTCATTTGCATCACCTTCGACCATTGCTGTTATGTTGTTGCAAAAGAATGAAGAAGGAAAAGAGAAACCTGTAGCATTTTTTAGTAAAGTTCTCAGAGATGCAGAACTCAAATACAATATTTTGAAGAAACTGGTATATTGAAAGCTTTCATGACTTATGTACGTCATTCTCAAATAGTAGCATATGTACCTAAATTAGCTGTAAAAGATGTGCTAATTCAAAGTGATGTGGAGGGAAAAAGAGGAAAATGGATTTCTAAAATCCAAGAATGTGATTTGGATATTAAGCCTATTAAGCTAGTAAAAGGATAGGGCCTAGAAAAATTGCTCACAGAGTCTAATTTTCAAGCTATGGGAATTAATCTACTTGCATGCTTGGATGAAGTTGTTGATGAAAAAAGTCAAAGTAGCACAAAATCGGCAATCAAATACAATTTTCTCTATTCTGATTGGTATAAGGATATTATTCATTATTTGTTCTTTTTCTCTTGTCCTCCCTCAATAAACAAAACAAAGTACATATCTCTTAAACTCAAAGCTCAACCTTATGTTATATTTGATGCTAAATTATATTGGAAGGATCCTACTGGTGTTTTGTTGTTGTGTTTGAAAGAAGGAGAGTCAATGGAATTTATCAAAGAGTACCATGAATGTCTGTGTGGGGGCCATTATAGCTGGAAGGTTTCTTCTCATAAAATCCTCAAATCAGGTTTTTACTGCCCTTCCTTATTTTTTGATGTATATAGAGTGGTTAGAAGTTGCTAGAAATGTCAATTATTTGAAAAAAAGAATAAGTTAGCCCCTCTATCTCTTCTCCTTGTATTTGTTGAAGAACGCTTTAGACAATGGGGATTTAATTTCATTGGAGAAATCAATCCACCATCAAGTGGACAGTTTCAGTAGATTATGTCTGCCATTGAATATTTTACAAAGTGGTTCGAGGCAATACCTACCAGAACAGGAAATGATCTGGTAGTAATGAAGTTTCTGGAAGAGAACATTTTTAGCAGATTTGAATGTCCAGTGAAGATTGTAACAAAAAATTCTCAGGTATTCAATTCAGTCAGATTTATAAATTTTTGTCAAATATATAATGTCATTTTTTATCATTCTACAAAATATCATCCTCAAGGGAATGGGTTAGCTGAATCTTCCAACAAGACATTGGCTAAGATTTTGAAGAAAACAATTAATGAGAATCAGAGGAACTGGGATTCAAAGTTTACATTTTCTCTTTGGGCAGTAAGAATGATTACTAGAAGATATACTGGAAAGTCCCCTTATGAATTAATATATGGTACTCAATTTTTGTTTCCCACTTAGCTAGCTAGTGTTGGGTGTGGAGCCTCATTATCTTTTTTATTTTGTATCACAGCGTTAGACCCCTGTACCTTAATGGGGGTAGCAATGCCACCCATAATTAAACGCTGCCTGGGGGGTCCAGGGGGGATGGATGTGACTTTATGGAGCCCCCCGTGGTGGGAGGTTTCCGGGGAAGCGCCCTCGAAGCTAAAAACAGATGTGAAATTTCCTTGTAAAAGTATAGTAATTTCTAGTCAATCTGGGTCGTTCATTAGGCGGATGATATGATGGTAGAAGTTATGTTTAGTTTAGGGTTTTTTTTCCCTAGAAGGCAACCCATCGCTTGTATTAGGGTATTGTATTGCGGCTATGCATTGTATGTGTATTATCGGAGTGATAAATATATAGGGAGACTATGAGAGAGAACAGAGGATATTACAACAGATCTATTGTAGGTTGTGTCTCTTCATTTTGCTGGATAATAGAAAGGAAGGACTGGCTATTCAGGGTGGACATAGGCCAAACTAGGTGAACCATATATATCTATGTCTCTATGGTTTTATTTGTTTTGTGTGCTTCTATTTTCCGCATATTTTATGTGTTTCATTGCTCTGTAATATTTAATTTTCTAACAACTAGTATCAGAGCCAAAGCTCTATTTGGTTGATAAACTCATAGAAAAGAAGGTTTCCTGGTTCAAGTGGGAGCAATGGTGGAAGATGGTAAGTTTAGGGTCGAGAAATTTAATGGCCAAAACTTCTCATTGTGGAAGATGCAGATGGAAGATTATATGTATCAGAAATATCTGTACCTACCATTAAGCAGAAAAACAAAGAAGCTGATGACTATGATAGATACACAATGGGATATTCTTGATAGAAAGGCACTCGGAACAATACAGTTGTGCCTCGCGATGTCAGTAGCCTTCAATATTTCGAAGGAAACAACAACAGAGGGTTTGATTAAGGCGTTGGCGAAACTATATGAAAAACCCTCGGCCTCAAACAAGGTATTTCTTATGGAACATTTATTTAATATGAAGATGTCGAAAGGTGGATCTATTGCAGACCATTTAAATGATTTTAATATAGTTACCAGTCAGTTAAGTTCTGTAGGGGTAAAATTTTATGATGAAGTTAAGGCTCTTCTATTTCTGTGCTCATTGCCAGAAAGCTGGAATGGTTTAGTTATGGCCATTAGTAACTCTATCTCTAGATCTAGTACTTTAAAGTTTGATGATGTTTTCGATGCTATCCTTAGCGAGGAAATGCGACACAAAGCTCTGGTGACACATCGGGTAATTCTTTGAGTGCAGAGTCTAGGGGAAGAAAAATGGAAAGAGGAAGGAGCTTGAGATATCGCAGTAAATCAAGCAAAGGCATATCCAAGTCTAGATTGGGGATAGTGTGCTGGAACTGCGGAAAGAAAGGACACATAAAGAAAGAATGTAGATCTTGGAAGGGAAAATAAGGATACATACATCAAGAAAACAATCATGAAGAAAATGTGATAGGTGATGTGTTACAAGATGCTTTGATTCTTTCTTTCGAAAATTTTACTGATTCTTGGGTTATAGATTCAGGGGCCTCATTCCATGCCACACCTGATAAGAAATATTTCCATGACTATGTTCAAGGAGATTTTGGACAAGTTTGTTTGGGTTTTGATAAACCCTGTAGAATTGTTGGAATGGGTAAAGTTCTTGTAAAGCAGCAAAATGAAAACCAATGGCTATTAAAGGAGTTAAGGCATGTTCCAGATCTGAAGAAAAATCTAATTTCAATGGGGAAGTTAGGCAGTGAAGGTTGTGTGACAACTTTCACAGATAAAACGTGGAAGGTCACTAGAGGATCCCTAGGAATAGCAAAAGACTAAAAGGTTGGTACATTGTATTTATGCAATGGTATTTCTAACTCTGTTAATGCTTTAACTTCCAAAGGAGCAGATGCAACATTATGGAATCATAGGCTCGGACACATGAGGGACAAGGGGATGAAGATTCTTCACTCAAGAAATTTTTTGCCGGGTTTGAAGAATGTTGATTTGGATTTCTGTGACAATTGCATTTATGGAAAACATAAGGGAGTTAGATTTCTCAGAGTTGGGAAATAAAATAAGAGTGAAAAATTAGAGCTTTTGCATACAGATGTATGGGGACCTGTTAAGGTATCATCTCTTGGTGGCTCTCATTATTATGATACTTTTATTGATGATGCAACTAGAAAAACTTGGATTTATTGTATTTAGAATAAATCTGATGTATTTGATACTTTCAAGAAATGGAAAGCTTTGGTTGAGATTGAGAGAGGAAAGAGGTTAAAGTGTCTCAGATTAGACAATGGAGGTAAATATTGTAACAAAGAGTTTTATAGGTATTGTTCAGAGCATGGAATTCACATAGAGAAGACAATTCCAAGAACATCACAAAAAAATGGTTTGTTAGAAAGGATGAATAGAAAATCATGGAGCGTGCAAGGTGCATGAGATTGCATGCAGGACCGCCTTTACAATTTTGGGCAGATGATGTAGATACTGCTATTAATCTAATAAACAGAGGGCCTTCAAGTTCCTTGGATGGTGGTATTATAGAGGAAGCATGGAAAAGTAAAAAGGTAAACTACTCCTTTTTAAAGCCTTTTGGCTATGAGGCCTTTGTCCATATTAATAAAGAAAATAGAACAAAACTTGAGGAAAAATCAAAGAAATGTACCTGTATTTGATATGGTGTTAATTATTTTGGTTATCACTTATATGATTATGAAAATCACAAAATAATTAGGAGCAGAGATGTAATATTCAATGAAAAGGTATTGTATAAGAATCAGTTGTAGGAAAAGAAACAGGAAAAAAAAATAAAGAATACACAGTTCTTGATGAGATCACAGAAAAGGTAAGGGTGCCTGAAAATAATAATAATCAAGAGCCACAACAAAAACAACCACCACAACAGCAACAGGCACCTCAAACACCTGAAAGTGGTGTTAGAAGGTCTACCAGGATAAGTAGACCCCCTAAACAATATTCTCCTTCATTATATTATTTATTGTTGATTGATTTTGGTGAACCTGAATGTTATGAAGAAGTAATGCAGGTTGAAAGCAGGAATAAGTGGGAGCTAGCCATGGAAGAAGAGATTGACTCCTTAATGCATAACTAGACTTGGGACTTAGTCAGGTTGCCTGCAGGTAAAACTACATTGCAGAATAAATGGGTTTACAGGCTTAAGGAAGAAGGAGGAGGAAAACAGAGGTAGAAAGCTAGACTCATGGTGAATGGGTTTGCACAAAAGAAAGGTATTGATTTTGATGAAATATTTTCTGCAGTTTTTAAGATGAAATCAATCATAACTATTTTAAGTCTTGTAGCAGCAGAAGATTTACATCTTGAACAATTAGATGTAAAGACAACATTTCTCCATGGAGATTTCGAGGAAGAGATATATATGGAGCAACCAGAAGGATATGAGGTCAAAGGGAAAGAAAAATTAGTGTGTAGGTTAAAGAAGAGCTCGTATGGCTTAAAACAGGCTCCAAGGCAGTGGTATCTAAAATTTGACAAGTTTATGTCTTAACAAGGTTATACTAGATGTCACTCTGATCATTGTGTTTATTTGAAAAGGAAAAATGATGGCAACTATATTGTATTTTTATTGTATGTAGATGACATTCTTGTTGCAGGTTCTAACATGCAGAAAATAAATGTGCTCAAAAGAAAATTGGCAAATTCATTTGCAATGAAGGATTTGGGAGCTGCAAAACAAATCCTTGGTATGAGAATAACTAAACACAGGAAAAATCACAAATTAACATTGTCTCAGAATGAGTACATACAAAATGTGTTGAAAATATTTAATATGTAGAATGCAAAACCAGTTAGTACACCTTTTGCTAGCCATTTCAAACTTAGTAAGGATATGTGCCCCAAGACCCAAGAAGAAATGGACTATATGTCTAAAGTTCGATATGCATCAGCAATTGGAAGCTTAATGTATGCAATGGTCTGCACAAGGGTTGATATTGCACATGCAGTGGGAATTGTAAGTAGGTACATGAACAATCTAGAAAAATAAAATTGGATGGTAGTAAAATGGATTCTCATATATTTGAGAGGTACCACAAATCAAGAATTATGATTTGGTGGTCCAAGCATTGCTCTACAGGGATATGTTGATGAAGATATGGCAGATGACAGAGATAATAGGAGTAGCACTACAGGATATGTATTTACTGTAGGTGGAATAGCTATCAGTTGGGTTTCAAAAATCCAAAGTGTTGTTTCACTTTCAACAACAGAAGCATAGTATGTTGCTGCTACAAAGGCTAGTAAAGAAATGATTTGGTTACAAAGGTTTATGGATGAATTGGGTAAGAAGCATGATATGGGCACGTTATATAGTGATAGCCAAAGTGCCATTCATATTGGAAAGAACTCAGCATTTCATTCCAGGACTAAACACATACATCTCAAGTACCATTTCATACGGTTAGTATTGGAAGATGGACAGTTGATGCTGGAAAAGATACACACTAGCCAGATTCCTGCAGATATGCTAACAAAAGTTGTAACCAGGGAGAAAATGAGAACATGCTCAGTTTCAATTGCTCTTCAAGAATGATGATGAAGATGAGAAATAGCCAGGTCCAAAGAGGAGTCATTGTCTAGCAAATGAATCGGTGGTGGAGTTGCTACAATCAGTCTCCAAGTGGGAGATTGTTGGGTGTGGAGCCTGATTATCTTGTTTATTTTGTATCACAACATTGGACCCCTATACCTTAATGTGGGCAGCAAAGCTGCCCGTAATTAAACACTGCCTGGGGGGTCCAGGGGGGGGAGGCTACGACTTTATGGATCCCCCCCCTGTTGGGGGGCTTCGGGGGCAGTGCCCCCAGAAGCTAAAATAAGATGTAAAATTGGCTTGTAAAAGTATAGTAATTTCTATTCAATATGGGATGTTCATTAGGCGGATGATCTGACGGTAGAATTTATGTTTAGTTTAGGGTTTTTTTGCCCTAGAAGGCAACCCCTCACTTGTATGAGGGTATTTTATTGTGGATGTGCATTGTATGTGTATTCTCGGAGCGAGAAACATATAGGGATACTGTGAAAGAGAACAGAGGATATTACAGCGTGTTAGCACCTGAATTGGACCCCAGGCTGCAAAGTGAAAAACAGGGTAACAACTAAACCACGCTCAGCCTTGTAGCTAGCCCTAAATGGACAGGAGAAGGATCTCTCCGTAAAAGAATATTCAATGGAAACAATAAATGGACTGATATTAGGCTAGATAAAATTATGGGAAAGGGTTTAATAAAATGAATGAATTTTTCAGGGACATGTGGGATAAAAAGGGATAGTTTGAAACCGAGAATTAAATCAGGACATAGGGTGTTTCATGGGGAAAGATAGGTAGGAAACTTAGCAATTAAAATTTAATGAGAATGGAATGGAAAGACTGGTGAGGAGTTGAAAAGGGCACAATAAATGGATCCTTTTCAAAAACAAGGAAAAACACATAGCATGAATGATTTCCCAAGGCAGAGCATATAAAATGGATTATACCTTTCTATCTTGAAAGAATTCAAAGGAAAATGTTTATGAATGAATGAAACACATAACAATTCACATATGAAACAAAGGAGAAAAACAAATGCTAAATCTCATACCACATGGACCCCACAAATCAGAGCTGCATCTCTTATTAATTCCTGTCAAACTGTACAATGTAGCGTAGAGATGTTTCTTCCACACTATTCCCCTACTTTCTCCAACTCAAACTTGCTTACAAATGATTTACAATTACTTTAAATAAGCTGAAATGTGGAAATATAGATCCATGAGAAGAGGGAGTTGTTCTAACAACTGAAGAACTAAAATACAATCATAGTAAAGAAATACAAAAATCTGCCCCTGAAAATGAGGGACAACATTACATTGACTGCTTTGGAGATTTGCTGTTAGGCTGTATAAATGAAAATAGGTAATCTGATGAAAAAATTCCCTATTTTGCTGCTTGCTGTAACAATATTGTTCTAAATAAGCTCTCAGCCTTTTGACTGTTCTTTACTTTCCATTTGCTGTTTGAATAAAACCAACTTTTCTAATAAAAATGGCTTTGAAAGAAAATTTTGCCTTTAGTGAAGGGAAAAATAGTGAATAGAAGGGAAGGGAAAGGAAACAGGACCCACATAACTCGCAATCAGAATCGAGTGGGGGAGGGATATAATATAACAAACAGAAATCGCAATCGGAATGGAGAGGCAGAGGGGATATAACACACAATGACATATTTGCGATGCGATTGGGAGGAAAACCTTTGTATAAATAATATGAATGAACTTTAAATTTTACAAAGGAAAGAGGGGTTTAAGTTATGAATGGTGGAAAGACCGTATGGTGGGACCCAAGGGGTTTAATCGCAATCACAATCGGGATCAGGAGTAGGGTGGAGTAGTTTCATATAAAACCTCTGATGCGATTGGGAAAGGGGGATTAACCTTTGTAAAAATGAAAATAATACGAATTTCCAATTTACAAAGGGGAAGGCCTCATATTATATGAATGGGCGGATGTATAGTACGGTGGGCCCGACAGGTCAATCACAATCGGAGATTGGGAGTGGCGAGTAATCGCAATCGCAAAACTTGCGATGCGATCAATCGAAGGGGAAACGCGATCGGAGGGAAAGTGCGATCAGAGGGATTGGGAGAGGAGTTGTGATCAGGTCAATCGGAGCGATGGTGCGATTGGGCGGATCAGAGTTAAGTTGCGATTGCGATGATCAGAGTTTTGTGCAATCGATCGCATCGCAAATATTTGCGATGAACTGATCAGAACACTTTATATAAATGTTGTGATTGAAAACATTTTGCGATTGTGATTTAAAAGCGGCAGGGTTTATATAATATAAAACTTTATAATAAAGTTTTATTATATGCATGGTAGGGATGGAAAGGAGAAGTGGTTATTAACAACGAGACTTTGTAATATGAAGTTATTTATTATAAAGTCCTAAGGCATAGAGGGGAAGTGGTTTTATAATTAAATCGCATATGTATTTAAAAGTTTTATAATGCTATTTTATAATCGGAAAGGGGGGAAAAGGGGTTTTTAAAGGGAATATCAAAACTTTAAACATAAAGTTAAAAGGAAACATGGGAAATAGGGGAGGCTTAGGGAATAGAGGGCTTTTACTTCACTTAAACATAAATTTCAATCCACAAGTCAGTTTTGAGAGTGAGTATACCGTTGGAAAGCTCTTTCCAGGCTCTTTCTGATGGATCTACTTTGAAGATGATCTGGCACCGAACATGCTACAGAAAACTTCTCTGAAGGCGGGGACATCACTTTGTGGAGATAACAACTTCTGAATTGTGACTTATTACATATGATGATATAAAATTACATAATGAATGATAGTAAAGGCAAAATATCACGTTTTCACCTCAAAACATGGTTTTGAGGTGAAAATTACATCAAACTGAATAAAATTTCTCTTTGATTCTTCTTGGTACTGTGACTTATGATTTTATTGACTTCCCCATGACCTTGTTGATATTATTGACATTTGACTCATTAATTTGACCATGGTGAGACCCTAGAAACTAATGAGACCCATCCTATGACCAACTAATATGATTTTAAGAATGAAAGTGACTAATGAATAAAGACCATAGAAAGAAAAATCAGCAAGTACCTCGTGAGGGACAACTGATAAAAATTACTACCATCAATGAATCCATGACCTAGCGGAATGGTGAAATTTATTTGGTATGGGACACCTAATATGAAAATGAAAAAGAGAAATTTTGATCACTGATGTTAGTATGACTAAACTAACACTAACACAGTGGATCTGTTGTAGGTTGTGTATCTTCATTTCGCTGGATAATAGAAATGAAGGACTGGCTGTTCGGGGTGGACGTAGCCCAAACTAGGTGAACCACGTATATCTGTGTCTCTTTGGTTTTATGTTTTTTGTGTGCTTGTGTTTTCCGCATATTTTATGTGTTTCATTGCTCTATAATATTTAATTTTCTAACCACTAGACCAGTAATTTCTTTTCTTCAAGAAGCACAAGAAGAACCTAAGGCATTGATAACAAGAATAAATAAGGTGATAGAATTGAGTGAGAGTAGGAATAAATTCAAGGAAAACTTGGCTACATATCAGAAAAAATGAAGTCCATTTTTTATAGGAAGGAAAAAGAAATTATTTTCCAAACTGGAGATTTGGTATTAAGATGGGATTCTAGAAGAGAAGAAAAAGGAAAACATGGTAAGTTTGATCCTCTCTAGTATGGTCCATACAGGATTATTGAAGCTAGATCAAATAACACTTTTATGCCAGAGAATCTTGATGGAGAAATAGTAGAGCTGCCTGTGAATGGGCAGTATCTGAAACATTATTTCCAGCATTGAAATTTGTTGGTTCACCATTGTACATATTCGGTTTCCTTCATTGTAAATTTTTCATCAAGTAAATATGTTAAAGTATTAAAGTTTCATATACTTTATCATAAAAATATATCTGCTCATTATAGTAAATATTAAAGTTTAAATACTTTAAAGTCTTTATGGAAGTGGGTCCCAGTTCAAAGATTAAATATCGAGCATTTTATGGAGCGGGATTTGATTATTTATCAAACAGTGAGTAAAATTCTCAACCCACGGGCACTTTCAGCACTGGGGTTAACACGAAGGGTGCCTCTGGAGTTGACCCTGTTGACTGCGGAGGTAATCCAAATGAACGGCTGAGATTCACTGCAGAGGCATAAGCCAAATAAGTTCTCCGTACCTTGAGGCCTCCCATAGTGACGTATGAAGCCAAGTTGGTGACAGTTGTAGTCCACGTCAGGTTTTCTTAATGGTATTTTGGTGTGTCTTGTCAACATTTATTTTTAGAGCCTGTGCCACCTATTTAAAGAATATTCTCATTTTTCTGAAGTTATTATTGTTAGTTTGTGTTTGAAGTTTGTCTACACTGCGTCTTTCTTAGTTATCTGTCATCCTCTCAATTGTATGTTTTTCCAAGTTGAATTATGGATAAACGCTCATCCCTGTCAGGTTCTTCAAGTCACATCCCTCTCATGGACACTGAGAGGGATATCCAGGACACAAATTCTTCCCTTGACCACATTTCATTTTATCGTCAGGTCCTTCTAAATGATAAAACTTATCTAATTTACACTGCCATGGCTAAAACTGGGTTGTTGTCTGCATGTATCCCAAGAACTCACCTTTTCCCCGAATTTGTATATTCGTTAGTGTCTGTTATGTACCCTAGGAAATGTTTCATTATGAATTGTCAGGGGGAAAACGTTCTGCAAGTTTCAGCCCAATTAATTCATCATGCTCTGTGTTATCCTGAGTCAGAGTCGTATGCAAAATTCTTCGATGATTCCTTGATAGCGCATTATGATAGTCTTGTAGGTAAGGAGTCTAATCCGTTCATTCATTTTCTGAAGCCAAATACACAATAGTTTGTACCTGACAGTAAAGAGTTCCCTATGGAGATTTTTGGTATTGAAGTCAAACTAATGTTAAGCTACATTGCAAATATTTTGGGAAAAGATGATGATAGTACAGTGGACAAGTCAGTTCTAGGAATTTTTTCCATGATGATGAAGGCAGGAGTGGTGTTGGATATTCCATCTTATTGGCAAGAAGTTGCTAACTCTCATCTCATGACCTTATCATTAACGGGTTCATTCAAGTTTCCCTCTCTTATTGTTTACCTATTTTTATATCAAAATTTAGAATAATTCATGCATCCGGGGTTAAAAAGTATGGATATGAATAATAAAATACAATCAATAATATTTTGGACAGATATAGTGAGAAAAGAACAGAATGAGAGTGGTTTGTTTGATTTTTCTAGTCATTTTATGTCTTCTGCATATAAATTTTTGAATAGAGTTTCTCCCCCCTGATTTCTTCCCAAAGCTCAAGGGTTTTTGCATCTAGGGGAAAATTGTAAGTTTGGTGATTGGTTTATCTTTGAATATTATTATGAAATTTAATTTATGGAGCTAGTGTAGAACCTTATAGTCTTCCTATATTTGTGCCTATGAGATTATTCGCTCTGGAGTTCATTAGGAAAATTCTAAACGTTGACCAAATACACTTTGTGCCTATGAAGAAAGGTCATATGTTTAAATTTCCAATGACTGTGGGTCCCTTTATAGTTAGTATGAGATAAGAAATTGATGAAGCCACTAAAATGTTAGATGAAATGCACCTACTATTAGGAGAGAAGTGGGCTTATCACCCTCACAGTGTCATTTCTGATAGGATACTTGAAAATGGATATTCAACATTCATTCATGAGAGCAGACCGGATCTATAACAAGTGGCAAGTAAAGGTGTTATAGGTTTAATGAGCTCACATGTTCAGACTCCTTTCATATCAGAAAAATCAAATAAGAGAGGTAAAGAGGCAGTGATGGATTCAAAGGATGAAGAACAAAGGACTGAGAAGGGAACAAAGTTCAATGAATATTCTGTAGATGCTCAACCTAGTCTCTCATTACAATTGGGAGATTAAAAAAATGTCCCTACTTCACCTAGGAGACATGAAAGAACTCATGAAAAAGTGTGCCTTATTAAACAAATGTTTGCCCAGATTGTACAGAGAAACCAGAAGATGAAGGCAAGCATGGAGGCTCAAGCTGAGTACTAGATAGCCAGAGATCAAGCAAGACTTCTAACTGCAATCGATCTTGAAAAGGATTGATTCAATATTTCTCTTTCACATCCCTCTGATATTTCTATTGGTTCATCTAATAATTTTAACACTGTGAATTTGACTGTAGATGTGAAGAAAATTCCATTGCTGGACAAAGTGAATCTACACATGAAAACAGGTCAATCGATTGTGAATGACCTAACCAAAACAAATTCTATGGCACTGAAGGCTAAAAATATGCTTGGAAAAGTAATCAAGAAGTTGAAGTTAGAGAAAGCCAATTCCAGGGCTTTGACAATTCAGAATGAGGAACTCAAAAAGATTATAGTGAATATTGGAGTAGATCCTAATGACAAAACTACTGTAAAGAAGCTTCTACAAAGTGTTGAATCATAAATTTATGTACTGAAGAAAAAAATGAAATTTCCTACAGGAGAACACTCCATGGTAGCAAAGGTTGCAGAGATATAAAATTAGAAAGAAAAAATTCTTCAGCAGCTCTTGCAAAAGGAATAAGAAATTACTAACTTAAAGCAAACTGCATTGTCCTTACAGAAACATATTGAATCTCATACTTTCACTTTTGTTTTTCCATCAAGTAGTGAAGATCCATCAACACAAATATCTCAATTAACCATTGAATTGCATATGGCAGAGAGATATTGAAAAAGAGCACAAGTTGATTTAGAAACAACAACAAATATTATTAAAGCCACTAAGGGAGAAGCCAGTGAATACAAAATGGACTACCAAACTACTGATGTTGAGATTAAAAATCTCAAAGAAAAATTGAAGGGAGATATATCCTTAATAGAGGCTAAGGATATCATCTGGAATGATATTATTGCAGAAATGAAGACAATCTGGGATTTTTTTGACTGTGGTTGCAGAAGAAAAAATTATTATCAAGGAATTTGAAGAACAAGTCATGGTAGACAAGAAGAATACAATTAATAGGGCCATTTGGGCAAGAAAGTTTATTAATTTCATTGATTCCAAAACAGATCAAGAATTGGAAGAAAATGAAATTAAAGACAAGATTTTATATGCTATGCAAAATTAATAAAATGATTGTAAAAAATGATTGCAGGAAGTCTACAGAAAAGAAGGTGATTGAAGGAAGTCTAAGGAAGCAGTGAATCAGTTTGATAAATTATTTGATAAAATAGAAAGAGCAGGTTTACCATCATGTTGGGGTCTTGGAGATGGTCTGTTATCATGGAATTCTTATGAACCCTTACTAGTGTTGGCAAAAATTAAGGTAGACAGTACTCATGAAAATACTCAGATTCTTAAAGGAGCAACAATGATCGATTTTCTTCAAAGACATTTTTAGCTACTATGGTTAGTGAAAACTTTATTTGCAGAGAAGCCATCTTTCAACAGAATTACTTCTTTCAGATTGGAGTATCACAAGATGGTTCATTAACCCAAGAGAAACATTGAGATATGGAAGAAATGCAGAGCCTAGATGACAAATTTTCCAAAGGACCCCTTGACTTCAAAGAAGAATAAACCAGCCAGTCAAGGAAATGCAACAACATCGTCATCAATTCACATTCAACATATAGATTAGGATTTTAATTTAATGTTATCTTCCTCTTTAAGAGAGAATTTAATTTTAATAAGACATTTTGAGGACATGCAATAGATAGTTGACGAAGTCCTAAGTAGTTGAAGTAGTTAGGATCAGTTACAAGAGTTACAAACTGCTTTCTATTGTATTTAATGACATGGAAAATAAAGAGACAAGTTCCGAGTTTTGGACCTTCAGAATGCAATTTTTGTACTCAGATTTCAAATTATTAATGAATGAAAAGCAAGTTCCTGGCATTTTTTGATGTTGATGTGTCTTCTAGTTTACATTGTGTGCTTTCCATATTTGAATAAAATGAAGTAATGAAGCTGCAGGTCTCTTTTTACTTGTGTGAATAAGAGTTAAAATTCTTAATAGGCGCTCCTTGATTTTAACAGTTTCCTTTCTTATAATTCTTCTGGATTTTGAGGTGATATATTCTGTACAACAGCATATCAGTTTGGGCTTCTTTCTTTCATGTTCTTTTGATCATTCCATTCTATACCAGCAAATAATAGCATTGTGGGATATTAATTATATTTGACCTTTGAGGGTTTAATGATAGATATTTGAAGGTGATTAAATAAAGACCAATATTTCTGTGACATAAATATATAAATTTCTTAATCACAGATTCCTTATCACGGCTAAGGGATTGTCTCTTAAGGTACACCACCCATTATGCGATGCAACAACAGTAGTTTAAAATGACAACATATAGGACTTTGGTTGTGAAGTAAAATATTATAAGGATAGCCTTCAATGTTTTGATTGAGAAAAATATAAGGTTTCCAATTTGAAAATTTCCAAAGATTGATTAAAACTAACAACCAATTAAAGAACCATTTGATGCAAAGAAAACCTCCCCATAAACTAATTGTAGAAGAAGTAGAAAGAGAAGAGGGTGTAGACAATTCTTACAAATTTGTATGAACATCACTAACATGGTAGAGGTCTTCAATATAGGGTGAAAATGTGAAGTTGGGTTACACTTTTGTGAGAATCGGGGGCAGAATTTTTTTTTTCTCAATAGTTCTGCCGAACTATTAGAGAGCTCGGCCGAACTTTCAAAATTATTTCGGCGGAAATATTTCTGCCATTTACATTGATGGCGTACTGACGGCATGGGAAAACATGTTTTTGGCCAGAGATGGGAAAACTGGCAACAAAAGTTCGGCTGAAATGTTATTTCGGTCGGACTATTAGTTCACCCAAAATTTTAAAATAGTTCGGCCGAACTCTTGTTTTATAAATATATCTCCCGCAAAATTTTGTAGGTTTCGCATCTCTCTCGCGCATTTGATCTTTGTTCGCTTATTTTCTTATTCTTCGTGGCTTTTGTTGTTCTGTTGTTCTCTGTTGCACTTTTGGTGATTTGGATTTGTGACGCGACGACTTTCTGTGAATTTCCAGGTAAGTATCTACATATCTATACAACAGAGCTGAAAATTTTGTAAATTTAAAAGGAGAATTAAAATCAATGTTTTGAAAATTCAAAATGTGCAATGTGATTTGGTCTAAAAAAATTATGTGCAATTGTTATATTTTAAATTGTGGTGAATGAATCTTAATATTACATGTGTTTTAAAAATTAATGTCATTATAAACTAAATAATTAATTACCAAGCATGCCTTCACAACAACACCACATTACTACCCATGAAACCATAATAGGTGTTGTTGTCCAATAGTTTTAATGAACCTATTATCCCTGCAAATATTTTATACAGAATTAGGACACACGACACATGAGGTCATAGCATCATTGGCTTCCATGACGAACAATATTCGGCCAAAACTAAGTTTTCAGATTCTCTTCACTCGCCAATCAATCCACGAAGACATTAAAGAAATATTATGAATATGATCTGTGTTCTATCCCATATATGAAGCTGATTACTTATTTGATATGGATGTCTCTGCTTAGTCTATACGTTATTTTTTTTCAGCAAGAAAAATACTATCTAGTTTATATAATGTACTCGGGCATATCACTTATATAAATCTAAGCATTTACAAAATTTTCACTTGCATTTTCACCTATTACATTGATATCAAAATATTGTTTCAAAAAAAGAGTTCTTAATCGTTAAATTTAGAAGTCTGTGAAGACACTCTCATTTTTCCTTTCCAAATTGGATCTTAAAAAAAACACTACCTGAAAAATAAATTTCATATCCTGTCCGTTTATAGTCCTTTTCATTGTGTTTTCTACTGGCTTCGTTTATATGTTCTATTCAGACTCTATCACCTTTGTGTTCATAAGCATGGATACTATCTTGGATAATGCATATCATGATTTATTATATACTAGGGCATATCACTTATACAAATCTAAGCATATACAAAATTTTCACTTGCATTTTCACCTATTACATTGATATCAAAATATTGTTTCAAAAACAGAGTTCTTAATCATTACATTTATAATTCTGTGAAGACACTCTCATTTTTCTTTTCCAAATTGGATCTTAAAAAAAACACTGCCTGAAAAATACATTTCAGATCCTGTCCGTTTACACTCCTTTTCATTGTTTTTTCTGCTAGCTTAGTTTATATGTTCTATGTAGACTCTATCACCTTTGTGTTCATAAGCATGGGTACTATCCTATATAATGCATATCATGATTTATTATATACCAGGGCATGTCACTTATAGAAATCTAAGCATTTAAAAAAATTTCACTTGCATTTTTACCTATTACATTGATATCAAAATACTGTTTCAAAAGCAGAGTTCTTAATCATTACATTTAGAAGTCTGTGAAGACACTCTCTTTTTTATTTTCCAAATTGGATCTTAAAAAAACATTGCCTGAAAAATACATTTCATATCCTGTCCATTTACAGTCCTTTTCATTGTGTTTCCCGCTGGCTTAGTCTATACGTTCTATTCAGACTCTATCACCTTTGTGTTCATAAGCATGGGTACTATCTTGAATAATTCATATCATGATTAGTTAAATGATGCATATCACATTCCCTGTTTATCAGAGCTATAACAATTAGCTATGTTCAAAGCTTTAATGGATTTACTTATTGTATCAAGCTCAGCAAGTACAATGATCATATTAGAAGAAGCTTATGTGCAATGGTTACTCCTTGTTAAATAGGGTTGTATAAAGCTTATTGAAACATACCAGTACTCCTTGTCCATTCATTTAATAATAGTGCACATGTTGAGTATAAAAAATGTCAATATGCAACATTAGACAATCTCTCAAACTCTATTATTTCCATCTAAATGGCATGTTATTCCCTGCTGATGGATTATAACAGTTAATGGAACATTAAAGTATAACTGAAAACAACTTATGTTATTCCCTCTCTCTCAAAGCTAATCCTCTCTATGATTAAAGTATCAATCACTCCAACAGTCTAAGTCTTGAGTTTGTATGAAAGTTCTTATATAATGCAAGTGTTGAAGTTTGATTTATAATTGTGAGCCTGTGAGCTTGAGTTGATATGAAACAATAGCAGTGAAAATTAAGTGCTTAGTTTATTAAGCTTTTTGATATGAAGCAGTAGCAGTGAAAATTAGTTTATTAAGCCTTTTAATATGAAATAGTAGCACTAGTGTCTGATCTTGAGTTGATATGAAACAGTAACAGTGAAAATTAAGTGCTTAGTTTATTAAGATTTTTGATATGAAACAGTAGTAGTGAAAATAAGTTTATCAAGCATTTTAATATGAAACAGTAGCACTGGTGTCTGTTTGTTAAGATACCATACTTTCATTCCTTAGAATCAGAATCTAATGCTCTTTCCCTTCCTGGCTTGGCTAGGAGAATTTATGCATCTATATCTTTAAACTACTCAACTATTTTATTACACCATAGGAATGATTTCTATATATCTCCCATTTTAATGGGGTCTATCACATTTCAAGAAAGACACATTAGCCATAAAATTTTCCCATTGAAACCAAAAGTGATTTGATACAAAACATAGGTTTTAACCTTATATAGTTAATTGTTTCAAATAGATTCTTAATAAAATGAAAAATATTCAACGTAAAGCACATGCATTAACATATAATTTTGATATATTCCCTTCTTTCCAACATAGTGGACATCCTTCTAGAAAAATATCTTTTAATGAAGCAGATATATCCATAGTGATCCATTGATATTTGTTTACCAAAAACTATTGCACTTTCGACTTGTATATCTCAAAACTATGCTCATTGAATTTATGCATCTATATCTTTAAACTAATCAATTGTTTTATTAAACCATTGGAATCATTTCGATATATCTCCCATTTTAATGGGGTCTATCAAATTTCAAGAAAAACACAATAGCCATAAAAGTTTTCTATTGAAAAAAAAAGTAATTTGATACAAAACATATAGGTTTCAATCTTATATAGTTAATTGTTTCAAATAGATTCTTAATAAAATGAAAAATATTCAATGTAAAAGACATGCACATTAACATATAATTGTGATATTTTCCCTTCTTTCCAACTTAGTCCATCCTTCTCTAGAAAAATCCATGTTAGAAAAATACCTTTTAATGCCCCTACAATCAATCTCTGGAATAGACCTAAATAGAAGTTCTTAATTTTAATATCCATGAAACACAACCGCTTTAAGGCAAACTGTGTACATGTGTCGTTTCTCCCATAAATTCTTAGGCATGGTTTTTAAAGAATACATGTCATGTTGGCATTCTCGCATTAACTTTAAAGCATGTTTTTTGTAAGTGCATAAAATAATTTTGCAAACCATGTAAATGTCATTTCTCTCAAGCTTTAAGGCCTAAAAATTGAACCTAAAGTGGCTGAAATCTCATAGAATTTTGAACTTCCATAGGATTTTAGTCTGTCTGTTGAGTGTTAAATTCTACAAATTCTAAAGGTAGAGTATGTAAAGGGCCAAGTAACCTCTGGATCTCATATTTTCTCAAAGGTGACATATCCAATAAATGCCCCTACAATCAGTCTCTGTAACAGATCTAAATAGAAGTTCTTCATTTTAATATCCATTAACTTCAACCACTTTAAGGAAAACTGTGTACATGTGTCATTTCTCCCATAAATTCTTAGGTAAAGTTCTTAAAGCATACATGTCATATTGGCTTTCTCCCATTAAATTTAAAGAATTTTTTTTGTAAGTGCATAAAATAATTTTGCAAACCATGTAGATGTCATTTCTATCAAACTTTAAGGCCTAAAAATTGAACCTAAAGTGGTTGAACTCTCATAGGATTTTGAACTTTCATAGGATTTTAGTTTGTCTCTTGATTGTTAAATTCTACAAGTTCTAAAATTAAGTGCTTAGTTTATTAAGCTTTTTGATATGAAACAGTAGTAGTGAAAATTAGTTTATTTTAACCCTTTTAATATGAAATAGTAGCACTGGTGTCTGAGCTGGACTTGATATGAAACAGTAGCAATGAAAATTAAGTGCTTAGTTTATTAAGCTTTTCGATATGAAACAGTAGCAGTGAAAATTAGTTTATTAAGCCTTTTAATATGAAATAGTAGCATTGGTGTCTGTTTGTTTAGATACCATACTTTCATTCCTTAGAATCAGAATCTAATGCTCTTCCCCTTCCTAGCTTGACACGGAGAATTTAGGCATCCATATCTTTAAACTACTCAACTTTTTTATTACACCATAGGAATCATTTCTATATATCCCCCATTTTAATGGGGTCTATCACATTTCGAGAAAGTTACATTAGCCATAAAAGTTTCCCATTGAAACCAAAAGTGATTTGATACAAAACATAGGTTTTAACCTTATATAGTTAATTGTTTCAAATAGATTATTAATAAAATGAAAAATATTCATTGTAAAACACATGTATTAACATATAATTGTGATATTTTCCCTTCTTTCCAACTTAGTGGACATCCTTCTAGAAAAATTTCTTTTAATGAAGCATATATATCCATAGTGATCCATTGATATTTGTTCACCAACAACTATTGCATTTTGGACTTGTATATCTCAAAACTATGCTCATTGAATTTATGTACCTATGTTTTTAAACTACTCAATTGTTTTATTAAACCATGGAAATCATTTCGATATATCTCCCATTTTAATGGGGTCTATCACATTTCGAGAAAATAACATTAGCCATAAAAGTTTCCCATTGAAACAAAAATTAATTTGATACAAAACATCTAGGTTTTAACCTTATATAGTTAATTGTTTCAAATAGATTCTTAATAAAATGAAAAATATTCAATGTAAAACACATGCACATTAACATATAATTGTGATATTTTCCCTTCTTTCCAAATTAGTCCATCCTTCTAGAAAAACCATTTTTAGAAAAATCCCTTTTAATGGCCCTATAGTCAATCTCTAGAATAGATCTAAATAGAAGTTCTTCATTTTAATATCCATAAAACAGAACCACTTTAAGGAAAACTGTGTACATGTGTCATTTCTCCCATAAATTATTAGGCATAGTTTTTAAAGCATACATGTCATGTTGGCTTTCTCCCATTAAATTTAAAACATGTTTTTTGTAAACTGTGCATAAAATAATTTTGCAAACCATGTAAATGTCATTTCTCTCAAGCTTTAAGGCCTAAAAATTTAACCTAAAGTGGTTGAACTCTCATAGAATTTTGAATTTCCATAAGATTTTAGTCTGTCTGTTGAGTGTTATCTTCTACAAGTTCTAAAGGCAGAGTCTGTAAAGGGCTAGGTAGCCTCTGGGTCTCATATTTTCTCAAAGGTGACATATCTAGTAAATGCCCCTGCAGTCAATCTCTTTAATAGATCTAAATAGAAATTCTCCATTTTAATATCCATTAACCTCAACCACTTTAAGGAAAACTGTGTACATGTGTCATTTCTCCCATAAATTCTTAGGAAAAGTTTTGAAAGCATACATGTCATGTTGTCTTTATCCCATTAACTTTAAAGCACGTTTTTTGTAAGTGCATAAAATAAATTTTCAAACCATGTAAATGTCATTTCTCTCAAACTTTAAGTCCTAAAAATTGAACTTAAAGTGGCTGAAATCTCATAGGATTTTGAACTTCCATAGGATTTTAGTTTGTCTATTGAGTGTTAACTTCTACAAGTTCAAAAGGAAGAGTCTTTAAAGGGCTCAGTAGCCTCTGGTTGTCATATTTTCTCAAAGGTGACATATCCAGTAAATTCCCCAACAGTCAATATATGTAACAGATCTAAATAGAATGTCTTCATTTTAATACCCATAAACCTCAACCACTTTAAGGCAAACTGTGTACATGTGTCATTTCTCCCATAAATTCTTAGGTAGAGTTTTTAAAGCATAAATGTCATGTTGGCTTTCTCACATTAACTTTAAAGCATGTTTTTTGTACTTGTGCATAACATAACTTTGCAAACCATGTAAATGTCATTTCTCTCAAACTTTAAGGCCTAAAAATTGAACCTAAAGTGGCTGAACTCTCATAGGATTTTGAAATTCCATAGGATGTTAGTCTATCTATTGAGGGTTAACTTCTACAAGTTCTAAAAGTAGAGTCTGTAAAGGGCCAGGTAGCCTCTAGATCTCATATTTTCTCAAAGGTGACATATCCAGTAAATTCCCCCACAGTCAATCTCTGTAACAAAATTGTGTACATGTGTCATTTCTCCCACAAACTAAGTGCATAAAATTCATTTCTCCCACAAACTAAAGGCTTCCTCCCATTAATTCTAGATGTGAATTCTACCATAAAATTTTTAAGTCAATCTTTAAGATAAACCATGCACATGTCATTTATCTCAGGCACACGTGTTATTTCTCCCATGCATTTGCAATAAATGTCAATTTAATATATGTTTTTCTCGAATTTGTTTTTTTCAGGGATAAAAAACCACTAAATGTGGTTGAAAAATGGAGATTATACATAGATTTTTCTTACTATCCCAATCTAGGGAAGAAGTGATTACATATGTGCTTTCTAATATTACAACTAGAAAACTCGTCCAAAGGAAAATGAATATACTAGGAAGAAAAAAAAACAACGAGGCATATTATATTGGATTTAGAGAAGGCTTGGGAACAACTATGGAGTATGGATCAAATGGAATTGTAGTTTTCACCAATTCTGAACTTGTGTGCAACCAGATGAATGACGTGTACCAAGTTAAGAAGGAGAGGCTAAAAGAACTGCATGGAACATAAAACAATATTGTTTGCTAATTTCAATTTTTTAGTATAATACATTTGATAAATGTGAATAAAATGTCTACTGCTCTATTGTGTGGG